>JAEQBH010002306.1:0-350205 GCA_016808115.1 Tetrastigma voinierianum | reverse complement strand
TCTAGATCTCTGATAACTTAAAAAGGATTGAATCGCTTTCAAGAAAATTCAGTTAGCACGTGAAAATTTCGTGAATTTTTCTGAGACAAATGAGTCGGCATCGCCAGGCATCGATGTGTGAGCCAGAAACGTTTTCGATGCAAACGAAGGCACATAGCACATACTCATGTACCATATGGTATGAGTAGAGAAATGATGAAATGGACTACGAAATAGTACGAATATCACCTGCAAAGAGGACATAGCAATAGTTTAGAAACTGATTTTAAGTGACTAAAAGATCTAAATAGCAAATAGTCCTTCATCTTCCATTTAGCCAAGATGTTAAAACGTGGGGCATTATTTAGATCCAGTAGATTGGTTTGAGAGCTTTTAGAGAGAGAGTGTGCTTCTCTCTAGAAAATCTACATCTCACCGCCTGCAAAGCCGGACAAGAAGGCTGAGAACGTCTCTACTCCTGTTAGCTACGCGACTACAGATCGGGAGTTTCTTCAAACTCATTGAGGTAGGATTTTCTCCCTACTTGGGTTTTACACTCATTTTAAATGTTTTACTAATGTTTCTGCTTGAATGAGTGGGGCCGTGAGGGGTTAGCTTGATCGTCCCAAACTTAATCCTAATTGTTAGAAATTCTTTGGGATTTTTCTCACCATCTGTGACTGCTCCACGGCTGCTAGGGGCTGTTTGGGTGTGGTTGGTGTTAACTTGTGCATTAAATGTTGCTTGGTATGCATCAATCCGAATGGTCATGGATTTCTGGTTCACTAAGAACCAATGCTTGTGATTTTCCTAATAGGTAAATAGGCTTCAAATATCCCCAATAGTGTTCTAAATATATATATTTTTGTGAAAATACGTGTTTGGTCTAGTGATTTAAATTAAATAATGTGTGATCACATTAAATTTCATGAGCTAATTTTGATGTGTGAATTAATTAATTCTATACACATGATTGTGTGAATTTGTTGTTTGGTCACATATGCATGTTTATATATTTACATGTGAATTAGACTGTAGTGGAATTGGCATACATGGGCAGATTCATATGTAATTAACATCCTAGGATGACAGGAGTTAGTGCATGAGACAGCAGTAGAGAAAATGGTTCTGAGGGTGTCTAAAAATATTAATGACGGAGGGTAGTCCACAACCAAAATATTTAATCATTCGAGCGGCCCAATCTTGATATTCCTACCTGAGGGTAGTCCACAACTAAATACAGACCAATCAGCCGGAGTTGCCCAATTGATATGATACACTGGAGGGTTGTCCACTAATAAAACAAATTTCATACAAGGCTTAGGCGTAGTAGAGTCAAGCAGAACTGATTCAGCTATCATGTAGACATTCAAGTAGGATCATGCATTTGCTTGAATGTGTGTTTACTTTGGAACATTGCACTGCACTTAGGTGGTGAGTAGCTCACTTAGGGCGATTCTCCTACTGAGCTTTAGCTCACCCCGTCGTGGGACCCCCCTTTTTACAGGTACAGGGAGCGTGCGAGAGGATGGCTCGTCCTAGAGATTTATTGTGAAGAAAGCCGGGATGTGGCTTTGGTGTCACGTTGTATACATGTATTAGAATGCTTTTCATTTAATATATGTTGTATAAGAGTAGTTTATTAACTCTTGAAACTATTGGATATGGTTTGGATATATTGTGTTGAGTACAGTTGATGGGCCCAAGTGGCCGTATTGGATGTATATATTGCATATATTGTACTGTTTGGGACAGGATATGCAGGTTTTGTATTTGGGTAGAGCTCCCCATACAAAGGAGACTCTGTCCGATTTTTCTAAAGTGGCGTCGGGTAACCCGACCTCCACTTGTATTCCGGCTGACGGTAGTCAACTGACCGGTTTTCTGGGGCGCTACAAATTGTCCGATTGCATCCCCTTTTCTCGTGGCTTCATCACGCTTATTTGTCATCATTCCTCGCCTTAGCTCAACTTGCTGCGGTTTTTCGCATGGTCATGTGAGTTAAAAACAGCATAACCGAGCCAAGGCCCAATTGGGGAAACCAAGCACTAAACTTTCCTCCAGCAATCCAAGAAACGATCTCCTCGCCATTTCGTCTATGTTACTTGGATTTTGATTTGGAAAACAATTGGGAAGAAGGAAAAGTCAAGAATAATTGAAGGCAAACAACAGATACCATTTTTTTTTTTGAATTTGGCTTTGAAAATGAAAACAAAACTAGAAACAAAGAAATGGATTAAAGAATTAACGGTGAGTACGTAGGGAAAACTGAGTACAAGAGAAGTACCTATGAAATTGAAAATGACTCGAAATTAGGAATGGATGAAAATATGGCAATTTTTTTTGGAATTTGGTTTTGTTGGAAAACAGAATGGAAATAAGAAACAAATGTAAAGGAAAAAGCTTAATTTGATGTGCAAGCAGACCCAAAACGAATTGTGTGGGTTTTTTTTTTTGAATTTGGTTTTGTTGGAAAAACAAAGCAGGAGCAAACGTTTTATCCTCGCTTTGAAAATATGGCATGTGGGATTTGAAAACGAGTGATTAGGAATGGATGAAAATATGGCAAAGGGGAAGAGAGTGCAGAGATGGAGAAAAGCTTATAATTTGATGCAGTGTGACCAAAAAACAAGAACAGATGGGATTTTATTTTATTTTTGAATTTGAATTTGGTTTTGTTGAAAAATTGTGTCGGAGCATGGTTCTAATCCGCTTAAAACAAATGGAATTTGAGTTGAGCTCAGACTGCAGTGTCTAAAACTCGGCTCAGATTCCGTCGAAGGTGGCGCTGCGAGTCCGATTGCTCGCTCGTATTCCTGGTCACTCCCGGTCAACCTCCGATCTTCTTAGAGAAGAAAAAAAGCTGATTCAGTATGTTCTTACTCCATTTCTACCTATTTCAACAAAAAAAAATCAACTTTCCTAAGAGAAATCTGAGAATCCTCTTCAAAATAACTTAAAAATCAAAACTTCATCACTCTTCTTTATCGGTGACGAAGCAAATTATGCGCTTATGGTGAGTTTTGACCTTCTGAATTTGGCAATCTGCATCTTTCTCCTGGGAGATCCATCCGTGGTGCAAGTTGAGTAGAGTGAGGATAAGGAAGATGAAGGAATGAAGGTTAATCTTGTCTGAAGTTACCTACCACCATTTGTTCTTCAATATTACTTACAAGATTTATTCCTTCAAAACCACCATAAACAGATCAATCAAACCACCATAAAACGGTTGTGTCAATCAATTAGCCACCTCTTCTCTCTCTCATTCTGGCAACTCGCGCGCAGTTATGGAAGCATTTAATTAGCCAACGCGAGAACGATGTGTCTTATTCCTGTCTTTTTACGCAAATACCCCTATGTTATCGAAGATGGTCCACATTTTTAGACGCCCCTTGATTTCCTGCCACCTACTACTCCTTTGTTCTTTCAAATTTTCAATTTTAATTTTAAATTCTCCACCATATAATTATCCATATTAATTATGAATTATTTATGATATTATTATCCCTCTTGTTTTAGTAAACTTGATCAAAACTCAATTATTCATTTATACTTTATATATAAGTAAATCAAATGCTATAATTTAATAACGGTTTGGTAAAACATTCTTTAAAAAAAATAAAATATTCATCTTAAACTTTAGTTATATTTCTTTTTAATCTCACCCTTATATACTTTTTTAGAGATAAATAAATGTATTAATAATTCTAGATTCATTTAGATATATTTTTTGCCACATTATAAATTGATATGCTTATTTAATCAATTGTTTTGGGTTTAATAAATGTTCTTAATCTCATAAAATACCCGCAAATAAGTATTCTGTTTCTCTATTTTTAATTGACAATGAAGTTATCGAATTTGTTTTTCATATGTTATGTGTTTTGTTCGTTTTTATTTATGGGAATTGCAATTTAAACTAAATTTTAGATTTTAATTATAGAATTTTGGCTTTTCATTGAATCATGGAATCCAAGTTTATCCAAGTCTATACGATTATTTTAATAATAGAATTTTGTTATATTGACACGAGTGACATGGTTCACAAATTTCAATGATTTTTTTTTTATTTGATTAAGACTAATGCTAATCACGAAAATGTTGGGAAATAAACACAAGACTGAATATTTTCCCTTTGTTGATTTAACCTGTTAGGAGTCAATAAAATGCAGCCAAGAAAAATAATATGCCAAGGAGATAATCACAAAAATAATAGAGAGAATTTTAACGCGGAAAACCCTCCCCAAAGGAGAAGAGGAAAACCATCGACCTTTGTCGGAGTCCACCCAAATATCCACTATAACAATTTAGGCAAAAACCTAATTCTAAACTAGGTGATCCCAAACAATGAAATCATCCAAATATAGCGAATAAAATAATATGCGTATCTAGCCTTAAATCAAGATGATTATTTAAGATCTCACCCGAAAATCGTCCTTCCGAATCTAATCTAAGAAAACCTTCAGATAAAAGGTATACCTAAAAATTATCCGGGTTTCTTTTCTCTGGCTGCAAAAATTGCTACGCAGATTACCTAAAACGCCCAGCTGGGCACGCTCATCAAGCCTGGGGGACACACACACATCATTTACATATCATCACACTCCGCTCTTTCTACTCCAAAAAGAAACTTCACACGTAAAGACGCCTCCTCACATTAGGTTTTATAATAAAACCCGCAGGCCGGTGAAATTCCCACGGGCTTAAGTATAAAAACGTGGTCGCTAAAAATCGGTCGGACCTACATTACAATCTCCTCCAAATTCAACATAAAGGAGATTACACTCTAACATCTCGCTTAGAGTCCATGCTCACGACCCTAAGACAAAAGCTTCAAATCTTTCTCCTGCAACAACTGGCCATCACACGAGGGATTAAAATCAGGTGAATCTTCTTAAGCTTCATAAGCCTTTCCAATGTGACATCTCGTAACTAATGATATCCTCACATCAATGTGCTTTGTACTGAATGGTATCAAGTATTCTTGCTCAAGTCCATAGCACTCGACTATCACAAAAACACAACATACCTCATCTTGCATCAAACCCACCTTGGAGAAATCTCTTCATCCATAACATCTCTTTTGTCGCTTCGCTTGTCGCTTACATATTTACCTCGCAGTAGACAAAGCCGACACACTTCAGAATTTAGATCGGCCATGAACAAACTTCTCCCAATAAAGTGAATAAAAACCTTGGGGCCGACTTTCTACCATCAAGGTCACCCCGCCATATCAGCATCCGTAAACCTTTCTAACACCGGTTTTGAACCCCAAAACTCAAACACAATTTTTTGAAGTACCCTCAAATATTTGAAGATCCATTTCACCGCTTCCCAATGCTCCTTTCCCCGGGATTTGAGAGAAATCTACTCAATCGTACTAACAGTGAGCAGTAATATCAGCTCAGACAAACCATACAATACATAAGACTCCCCATCAGCCGATGAGTACAAGGGAATAGAGGCCATCTTTCCTTTCATCCTGTCATAGAGTAGGCATAAGCTTCCCGCTGCTTAAAGTGATTGGCTGTAGGTGTGCTAACTGACTTAGTATATTTCATATTGAACCTTTCAAGCACACGTTCAACATACTCTTCCCGTGACAACCACAACTTCTTTTGCTCTTCTATCTCGAGTAATTCGTGACACCCAACATTTGTTTTGCAGCCCTAAGTCCTCATGTCAGCGACTTGAACAACCTCTCTTTCAACTTGCCAATCAATTTTGAATCATTCCCCGCTATTAACATATCATCAACATAAAGTAAAAGAATAATGAAGTTACCATTTGTAAACTTCTTGAAATAAACACAATGATCTCAGATTCGTCCTCTCTTATACTGTGGCTCACCATAAAAGAATCAAACTTTTGTAAATTTCACCGCTTACGCTATTCACTATAAAGACTTTTCTTTAATTTGCAAACCATGTGCTCCTTACCTTTTACTTCAAACCCCTTAGGTTGTGACATGTAAATTTCTTCATTCAAATCACCATGAAGAAAAGCAATCTTCACATCTAACTGTTCAAGCTCGAGGTCTAAACTAGCAGTCAAACTCAAAACAACTCTGATAGAAGACATTTTCACAACTAGAGAGAATATCTCATCAAAGTCAATACCCGTTTTCTGCCCAAAACCTTTTACTACCAAATGAGATTTATACTTCAGCAATTTTCCATCACTATCTTTCTTCAACTTGAACACCCATTTGTTCCTTAATGCCTTTCGCCTCTTGTGAAGTTCCACTAACTCATAAGTGTCATTCTTAACAAAGAATGCATTTCTTCTCGCATAGCTTTCATCCAAATTTTTACCTTATCTCGCATGAGTCTCAGACTTCTTGAAAATTCTCCGGCCCCCTCATCGCAGAATCAACACATACCGAAGGAGGATACTTGATGATGGACGACTCTCCTTGTTAGTCCTTCTAATTTGGAGGTTCCTAAATGACTTGTTGAGGAGGTCAGCTCTCCCGCTTCTCAACAAAATTTTGATCACTCTTCGCATCCCATCATCAACCACCCGCCTCTCGGTGCTTCATCACTAGCCATCTCGCTGCCCCATCTATAGTACACTCCGCAAAGGAATATGAATAAATCAGAGGATCAATAACACCATCACCGATACTTTAACCTTTCTCGCCTTCACAACTGGGGCCAGTCCGATCTTCATAAAATATCACATCTCTACTAAAAATCTTCTTTTCACTGGATCCCATAATCAGACTCTAAACTTCATTTCCATAGCCAACAAGGATACATGGAAAGCTTTGTCATCAAGCTTGACCTCGCTCTTTAGGACATGTGCAAAAGCCTGCACCTAAAAACCTTAAGATGATTAAACAACATCTTTTCCTGTCCATACCTTCTCTGGAATGTCAAACTCCAAAGGAACTGAGGGAGACCTATTTATCAAGTAACAAGCAGTATGAATAGCTTCACCCTAAAACACTTTGGGTAGCTTTTCCATTTTAGCATGCATCCGACCTTCTCAACAATAGTAGTGCTGCTCATCCTACAACACCATTGTGTCAGGGAGTACCAGAACCGGCCTCTCATGTCTAATACCACGCCGAGCAAGAGTTTCCTAAACTCCTTTCGATGCATATCACCCTCCATCGGTCGCATCAAGACACTTCAAAACTTTCCGTCTCTCTTCAACTAAGGCATGAAATTTCCTCGGAAAGTTGATATCTTCTGATCTTTGGCCTTCAACAGATAAACCCACACCTTCTTGATGTACCATCAATGAACGTGACAAAATACTATTTCCACCCAAGGACTCCACCTCAAAAGGACCACAAACATCAGAATAAACCAATTCCAAAATATTAGATTTTCTTTTTGAAGATTTAGAAAAAGAAACTCTATGATGTTTTCCAAATAAACAATAATCACAAGGGTTAAGACTGTTTCCTTTAGTAAAAGGAATGAGAGCCTTTTTGGCTAGTATATGTAACCCTTTCTCACTCATGTGACCCAATCTTTTGTGCCATAAATTTGGGGAGGAACCATCTTCGGGCCAGATTCAATTCATCTCCACATATTTTTCACAATTGTCTCAGAACGTGTGCTTCTAACCTTGGTGTTTCCATTTACCATTACCGGCGTAATTCATATCCTTCTCGATCCAAAGCAACCTTAAATAAGATTAAGACGTGTCAGAACATGCGCACATCTCTCGCAGTCAATGAACAACTAACGTCTCGTCTATGTGCAAACATCACCAATACCCACAATTCGGGAGTAGTCGGTGTTACCCATCTTCACAAGCACCAAAGTCTCCCCGTCTCCGTACGATGTGAAGAACTCCTATTAGGAGTAACGTGATAAGAGGTCGGATAATAATCCACTCAACCTCATTATCTTAACAGTAAACATTCTTCATCTCAAAAATAACCGCCACATCTTCGTCGATAAAAGCAATGTAGTATTTTTATTTTTCATCTTTCCTCTCGATTGTTGCCTCTTTTTGCTCCCGCTTTCCAAGCATAACAATTTCTTTTCATATGTCCTTCCTTACCACAATGATAACACTTTCTTCTTTCACTAGACTTTCCCCTGGATTGCGACCTGCCTTTGGATTTACCACGACCCTTAGGTTCTCTATTTTTACCTCTACTCCTCGTTTCGTGACAAGAGCCTCGGGTCTCGTAAGATATTCCTTGTTCCTTCCTTCCTCGCTTCTTCATTAAACAACCGTTTTTTACCATATCCATGGTTAAATTGCCATTAGGAGTCGAGTTGGCCAAGTGAGATAACTAGATCCCAACTATCTCGGCAGAGAACTCATAAAAGTAACAATGCTTGCAACTCATCTTCAATCTTCATCTTCATAGCATTTAACCCGGTTCACCAACCCTTGAAAGTCACGGGGTGTGCTCGCCACAGGCCCATTTTTATACTTCCAGATTTACTAGCTCTAACTAAAGTGGCTTTATTCTGTGCGGTCTTTCGCTCGTACATGGATTCTAATTTTTTCCAAAGCTCAGTAGCATCAGTCTCTTGTGACACGTGATGAAACACACTCTGGTCTACCCACTGTCTAATTAGAGCTACTGTTTTTCTATGCATGATCTTCCATTCTGCTTCTGACATATCTTTGGGTTTACTTTTATCCCCATCAATAGGCGCATATAAATCCTTGCAATAAAGAATATCTTCCATTCTTGGCTTCCAAATAGAATAATTAGACGAGGTTAGTCTAATCATAGCGGCTCCCGAAGATTCCTCCAATTTTAAACCAACACCAACCACAATACCCAGACAATAGAACCTGGCTCTGATACCACTTGTTGGGAAATAAACACAAGACTGAATATTTTCCCTTTGTTGATTTAACTTGTTAGGAGTCAATAAAATGCAGCCAAGAAAAATAATATGCCAAGGAGATAATCACAAAATAACAGAATTTTAACGCAAAACCTCCCCCAAAGTGAGAAGAGGAAAACCACGTGACCTTGTCGATTCACCCAAATATCCACTATAATAATTTAGGTACAAAACTCCACCTCTAAACTAGGTGATCCCAAAACAATGAAATCATCCAAATATAGTGAATAAAATAATAGGCAGATCTAGCCTCAAATCAAGACAAATTGATGAAGATCTCACCCGAAAACTGTCCTCTGAATCTAATCTAAGAAAACCTTTCTGTATAAAAGGTATACCAAAAAATTATCTCGGCCTCTTTTTCACGCAAAAATTGTCGCCGCTGCATTTTTCACCTTAAAACGCCACCAAAGACGCCACCGCTTCCGCAAAAACGCCTACCAAAGACCCTTCTTTCTCGCTTCCAAAAAAGAAACCACACAAAGACGCTCCTCGATTAGGGTTTTATAATAAAAACTCGCAGCCGTAGCCCTAATGGGCCGGCGCATAAAAAACTGGCTGCTGCAAAAATTGGGGCCGACCCACATTACGTAAAAATCGGATCACTTTACCTACAACTGCTTATTACATTATAGTTTTAGGAAAATGTGTTTTCCTTTTGAAGCCTTTTGTTAAAACTAAACAAATATATATTTATTTTTAATATTTATTTTTACTCTATTTAATATCTATAAAAATAAATAAAAAGCTATCTCATAATTATAGGGAAACAAAAAATCAATTTAAAAAAAAAAAAAACCGAATTTCAAAATAACTAAAAATGGAAAAAATTTCACATCTATCCTCAAGTAAAGGACAAACGTAGAAGACGAAGGGAGGTGAGGATAAGGAAGATGAAGTGGCCGAAGTGCAATTCTTGTCTAATTACCTTCTCACCATTCTCTTGAAACCACCACAAACAAATTTCTCACCTAAACCGCTCAAGTAGCGCTTGGTACACACTACCTCTTCCCTCTCTCTCTCTCTGGCAACTCGCGCGCATTTATGGAAGCATTTAATTAGCCAACACGGGAACCGATGTGCCCTATTTCTGTCTTTTTACGCAAATACCCCTCAGTTATGGAAGATGGTCCACATTTTTAGACACCCTTCATTTCCTGCCACCTACCACTACCTACTACTCTTTTATTCTTTCAAATTTTGAATTTCGATTGTTTTGTCAAGCCGTTATAGATGGTATGTGTTTTCAAATTTGTTGTGCGATTTAAAATTAACCTAAAATCGTGGATAGAATGTATACTTATTAATTACTCACTTATCTCGAAGCTTTTATAAGATGAAGATTTGAAAACTCAGAATTCTATATTTTGAACTACAGCACCTAGGAAATCTATTCCTAAGATTTGATATGAGCATAATTCCTTTTTTCAATAACTCTGTGACGCCCCAAACCGGGGGTCTATTGACTACCCGTCAACCCATGGAATACTCGTGAATGTCGGGTGACCCGACATTTTTCACGAAAATCGGGCAGAGTCTTTTTTGTACGGGGATCTCTACCCAAATACAAAACCTGCATATACCTGGGTCCCAAACAGTGCAATATATCCAATCACATGAGTAATACGGCCACTTGGGCCCACAAACGATACTCATAATACATATTAACTATGAATCCAACTATATCCAACAGTTACAAGAGTTCAAATAATTTTTACTCTTACACAATACATATACTAAAATTAGAAGTTTTCAATACATGTATACATCATAAACCAAGCCACAACCCGGCTTTCTTCTAATCCTCAATCTCTAGGACGAGCCGTCTGATGAATACACATTTGAGTGATAATTATAATAGAATCTAGCACATTTAAATCACAATTTACCCACATTTGGCATAAGAACAGGTACTTCTAATTTCTTCTGTGTTTTCAGACTTGTGCAGGTCTTTCAGGTTTAAAACGTAAGTGCACAAGGATGTAAGCCCGGGAAGCCAATATGAAGCAATGGATGTGGGTGAGCACCGACGGCTCCTGAACTCCAAAGAAAGCAAGGAAAGCAAGGACATCTTCACCCAAGACAACTTAAAGTTCCCACCAGTACAACTTGTCGGAAAATCAATAAAGAGTGAAGTTCCCACCGTACAACTTAAAGTTCCGTTTGCACAACTTGTCGGAAAATCAACAAAGAGGAGTCTCACCTGTAATCCTTAACTTAAAGTTCTACTCAAGACAACTTTGGCCGGAAAATCATCAGAGTGAACACCGATACAACTTAAAGTTCTACCTATTAACCGCATGGAACCCGGAATTGTCCAAGAATCCAACCGCACGTGAGGGCACTCTCGCTAACAAACCAAAATGGAAAATCACATTGAGGGGCTATAAAAGCGAGGAGGACACAAGTAATACAGAGCTTTTTTTTAGTCTTTTTTAGCTTTCAATTTCTAGGTTTAGGCTTTGATAGAATAAGAGTTTTTCTCCATTTGAGTCGATCTTGTAGATCCGCATTTGTGATTTCCATTCTTTAGAAGTCGATTCAAGAGTTTGTAATCTTTCAAGATAAATATTTATTCTCGCTCTTAAATCCTAGCATTCCATATTCTTCATTCTCGCTTTACAAGTTAATTCTCGATTTCCTCAAGGCAATCGTTTTTAAGGATTAATCGTTCTTCAACTTAATAGTTCATATAAGTTTTATGGAGTTCTAAACCTCATCAGCCGGGATCCTGACGGGGAACTCACCTCGATCAAGGCAAAGTCCCCAATTCCTCTTTGGATTCTCAACGGATCGTGTAATATTAATCACTTGTGCAAAGGTTGTAAACCTTAGTTTGCGATATTCTTGACAACGTGTTAACGATATCCTGACACGTCGTGCTTGGATCATGAATGCAAGCTAAGGGTTCGTTTTAATTGAGAACAAGTGTTTAGTATTACTCGATCATCTTTATTTTCCAAAAAGCATTTAAAGATAAATCCTCCATCGAAGACCATTCATCAATGGTTCCTAGATGAGTTCATAAAATAAGAGGTGGGACTTACCTGATCAGAAGTGAGTGGAACCCTAAAAATCCCAGCAATTGTCTTTCTAGTTTAAAACATTCAAACCAATCAACCATTCAGTCTACCAACACAACATTACAATTTCCGTTTAAGTCATACTTTAGCCGGGAGAATAGCCCTATTGATCGCCCAAATCGACTCACTCCCCGTGGAGATGACCCGTGATTCCCCACATTATTACAATGCTAGACGACCATAATTCCTACGCCTTTGGGAATAGAATTAGCATACCACCTCAGACGAAGCATTTTTAGCGCCGTTGCCAGGGAGTGGCGATCAACCGTTGATCCGAAGAGAGCTAGAGGTAAATTGCACTGCACTGCAATTCCTGCACGCTTCTCCACCTTTCTTTTATTTTGCTTGGTGGGAGAAATTTTAGTAAGTGTTTCTCGACGTGAGTAAAGGCGTAGTGCATGTCGGGCCAGCTCACAACGAGAGACACCGACTAGTCAGAATTGTATCACCTAGAAACCCCGAGAAATCCATTATGCTGCGTCTCAAGATAACATTTTACCTCAAATGGATAATCCTGAGAATCAGCAAGACTCTATGAGCCTCCACAACATGGGGGCAATGCTACGCTTCCAATAAACCCAGTGCTAGGGGGTGGAAATGGTAACCTTCAGCAAAATCAATATAGGGTCCATCCTGCTCCTTTGCCCAACGTAGAAAGAACCCTTCGAGAAATTCTACAACCTCAAAGGACCACAACCAATTCTTGTATTCGCCTTCCTGACGAGGCCAATCAGTTCCTAATGAAGTCGGAAATGATCCGTCTTCTACCTGTATACCAAGGGTTTGAATCTGAGAACCCTTACTCATTCATGAGGGACTTTGAGGATGTCTGCAGTGAATTCCTCTCCACCGGTTCACCTCTTCACATAATTTGTTTGGTTTGATTTCCTTTTGCCTTAAATGAGAAAGCCAAAATCTGGTTCCATTCCCTTGCACCTAATTCGATCTTTACGTGGGAAAACATGCGAAACGAATTCCTCATTAAGTTTTTCCCTCTTGCACGTACCAATGCTCCTCATGAGCACCGTAACTTTTCGAAAAAAAAAAAGCCGTGAACCTTCGTAGCTGGTATGAAAGATATAAGGATCTCCTCCATGCTATCCCTCATCATGGGTTAGATGTTGGACAAATTTGTGCATACTTCCATCAAGGATTGTCTTTAAGTAATAAACAATACATCCAAATGATGTGTGCAGGAGAATTTCCTGAAAAGCATGCTAGGGAGGCAATTCAACTTTTGACACTATAGCAGAGAATGCTTGGAACTTGGGAGACTAACACCTCTTTAGACACCGCAAGTGCATAGCATCCACCGGTGGCTTAATCCACCACCTAAGAGAGAATGATGAGTCAAGAAGCCAAAATTGCCAATTTAACAAGGAACAGAGGCCATAGGAGATGAAAAAGGTGAATGAGGTAACTAGTGTGCCTCAACTACTCTCGCATCAAATGGACTCTAGAGTAGAGGAGCCATGCATTGCATACATGATCCTACACACTCGACCATTAATCGCTCAGTCTTTCCTCAAGTTAAGGGAGCCATTCAAATTGAACAAGCCAATGCCCTTAACTACCAAAGGAAACCTTTCAACTCCCCATACTCTGAAACCTACAATCCTGGTTGGGGCAAGCATCCTAATTTTAGCTGGAGAAATGAGGGAGGACCACATAACATGCCAAATAACCAAGGCCCTCCCTATCCAAACCAAGGTTTTCCAAATTCAATTCCTCCATTTCAGAATCAAGGCCCCCAAGGATTTCAAGGAAATTCCAATCAAGGTCATCATCCACCGAACCAAGGGAATCAAAACTTCACAAATTTTACCAACCTCCACATAAGAGAAGTCTGGAAGATATAGTTACACAGTTTGTACAAACCCAACAATCCACGAACACAGAACTCCGAACTGCTCTGAATGATGTGAGATCCCAGATAACCAAGTTGACTTCGTCTATAGGTAACCTTCAACAAGAGAAAGGGAAACTTCCATCACAACCCATCCAAAACCCACAAGGTCAAAACAGTGTGGGAAGTTTAGGTTCAAGTGAGGGTACCTTTGAGCACTGTGTAAGGTCAAGCACTACCCTCCGGAGGAAGTAGTTGACAAAACTATTCCAACCAAGGAACCATCACAAGAGTCTCATAGTGAATTAGCTAGAGAGGATGAAAAATCAGACACACCTCATGTCCCTAACACAAATGACAAAGATGATCAATCGGAGGAAGACAAGTCCACCCATATTCCTCCAGCTCCATACCCACATAGATTGAGAGCACCAAAGAAAGTGAATAACTACTGAGATACTTATGAGTCAAGCTCAAACAAGTCAAACTGAATGACTCTTGTTAGATGCCATTAAACAAATCCCATCATATGCCAAATTTCTGAAGGATTTATGCACGGTAAAACGGAAATTAGGTGTCAACAAGGAGGCATTCATGACTGAACAATCTTCGTCCCTAATTCGGAACAACTTGCCCCCAAAATACAAAGACCCAGGTAGTCCTACTATTTCTATAGTAGTAGGAAATTCAAAGTTGGGGCATGCGCAGCGGACTTAGGGCGAGTGTTAATTTGTCGCCTAATTCAAGATAATGTGACCTAGGGTTAGGAGAATTAGAGCCAACCAATATCACCCTTCAACTAGCTGACCGTAGTGTGAAAATTCCTAGAGGGATAGTGAAGGATGTCTTGGTCCAAGTGGACAAATTTTATTTCCCGGTCGATTTTGTGGTGCTTGACACTCAACTCATACAACCAAGGAACTCGGCCTCAAGAATTCGTCGACCATTCTTGGCAACTGCTAATGCCATTATACATTGTAGGGGAGGCCTAATGACACTATCGTTTGGAAACATGACAGTTAATCTGAATATTTTCAATGTACTCAAAGGAATGGGGGATGAAGAAGATATTGGTGAAATTAACATGGTTAATTCCGTGGTACAAAAATACCTGGATAATGTTTCACATGATGATCCTCTTAAGTCATGTCTGGTCAGCCCGAATTGGGATGAGGAAGTGACCACTTTGAGTCAGCCCACTCTATAATTGAGCATAAAGATGTATTTGAAGTTAATTCAGGCACCTAAATTTGAACCTTTGCCGCCAAATGAGGATAAGACATTGCCTTCGGAGGAGAAGCCACCTAAGCTTGAGCTAAAACCCTTACCAACACATCTCAAATATGCATTCTTAGGGGAGGAGGACACTTTTCCAGTAATCATATCTTCCTCCTTAGACTTGACTCAAGAAACTCAACTTTTGGAAATGTTGAAACCCACAGGACTCCGCTTAGCCGGGACAATCGGGCAGGTATATTAGTGGAATTAAATTCCTCGACTGCACACATAGAATCTACCTATAAGAGGACGTTAAACCTTCTAGGCAAACTACGTAGGACGATTGAACCCAATAATGAAAGAAGTGGTAAAAGGAAGTTTTTTAAAACTTTTGGATGTAGGTTATCTACCCATTGCAGATAGCAAGTGGGTTAGTCCAACCCAAGTAGTTCCTAAGAAGTCCTGAGTCACAAGTGAGTCACAATGGAAATAATGAGCCTATTCCTACTCGTGTCACCTCGTGATGGAGGGTGTGCATAGATTATAGGAACTTAATGCGTGGCCTAGGAAAGACCATTTTCCTCTTCCGCTTGTGGATCAAATGTTAGAGAGAGTTGCGTGGCACGAATTTTATTGTTTTTCGATGGGTACTGTGGCAATCAAATTGAGATAGCTTTGGAAGATCAAGAAAACTACATTCACTGGGCCTCTTTGGTACCTTCGCTTTTAGAAAATGCCTTGATCGTGCACGCACCCGAACTTTCCAAATGATGCATGATGGGAATTTTCATGACATGATAGAAATCATATTGAGATTTTCATGGATGATTTCTCGCTTTGGTGACTCGCTCGAGGGTCGCTTAGAAAACTTACGTAAGGTTTTGGAGAGGTGTCAAGAGAAAAATCTTGTGTTAAATTGGGAGAAATGTCACTTCATGGTAACACAAGGAATTGTTTTAGGCCACATTGTATCAAAAGATGGAATCGAAGTTGATAAGGCCAAAGTGGAACTAATTTCCAACCTCCCTACTCCTAAGTGTGTTAGAGACATAAGGTCATTCTTGGGCCATGCTGGTTTTTATCGAAGGTTTATAAAAGATTTTAGTGCTATAGCCCGGCCCTTATGTACTTTGCTTGCTAAGGATGTCCCTTTCACATGGTCACAAGCTTGTGACACTGCTTTTGCTAAGCTCAAAAACATGCTAGTGTCACCACCAATCATGTCTCCTAATTGGGACCTCCCATTTGAGATCATGTGCGATGCTAGTGATTATGCCATAGGGGTTGTGTTGGGCACGTAGGAGGACAAAAAGGCTTTTGTCATTTACCATGCCAAGAAGACACTAGACTCCTCGCTCAGCCAACTACACAACCACGTAAAAGAGTTTCCTAGTCATCTGCTTTCTTAGAAAAATTTAGGTCATATATTGTCAGTCTCCTCAGAACCACTTTACATATCATGCAGCTTTGAAGTACTTGCTCTCTAAGCAGGATACGAAACCAAGGTTAACTAGGTGGATTTTACTCTGTCAAGAATTCAACTTGACCATTAAAGATAAAAAGGGGGTTGAGAATGTGGTCGCTGACCACTTATCTCGATTAGTTCCGTAATCCAACCCCTGTGGCATACCCAGGTGATAGTTTTTTCTGGATGAGCAACTCTTGCTCTTGTTCATTACCCTGCGTATGTCGACATTGTGAACTACCTAGTAACCGGCCAAATTCCCGCCAATGGACTTTCTCAATTAAAAGGAAATTCTTGACAGATATTAAGAAATACTATTTTGATGATCCATATCTATTTAAATACTGTCCTGATCAAATAATGAGGAGATGTGTACCCAATGATGAGCAGGTGAGGATTTTAACCTTTTGCCATTCTGAAGCCTGTGGAGGACATTCGACCAAAATCGGCACAAGATTCTCGCAGTTTCGGGTTTTACCGGCTCCACTCTATTTAAAGATTGTTTTGATTTCTCGCAAGACTTCAGGCTCGCTGCCGCTGAACTAGGAGTGGGTCACAAGGCGAACATGATGCCTCTACCCCAATCTTAATCATTGAAATTTTTAATCGTTTGGGTATCGACTCATGTAAATTCTTCCCTTCTTGTGGCTATCTTTATATTTTATTATCCGTTGACTACGTGCCTATGGGTTGAGGCACGAATCCAGAACCAATGACCATAAAGTCGCTTTTGAATTCTATAAAGGAACATATTTTTTCTCGTTTTGGAACGCCTCGGGCAATTATTAGTGATGGTGGACTCCACTTTTGCAATCGATCTTTTGAAAATCTATTAAAGAAATATGGAGTCACCCATAAAGTATCCACGGCTTACCACCCACAGACCAATGGTCAGGCTGAGCTAGCCAATAGGGAGATAAAACACATTTTAGAAAAGACGGTTGCCCCGAATCGAAAAGATTGGTCACCCGTCTTACCGATGCTCTTGGGCATACTGCATCATTTAAACCGTTTTGGTATGTCTCCCTATCAAGGTTTATGGCAAAGCTACATCCGCCAAGAGGAGATGGAAACACCCGCTTACTGGGCTATTCGAATCCTTTAATTCTCGATCTAACTCAAGGTGTAAGCAAATGCTTATTGCGCTTAAATGAACTTGAAGAGTCGCTGGAGGGGAATCGTATGAAAGCTCCAGACTTACAAGGAGCGGTTTCCAAGTTATTCCATGACAACCTATTGCCGTGAAAACTTTCAACTAATTAGAAAGTACCGTTGTACAATTCCGATTGCATCTATTTCTCGGAAAGCCTCTCTCGCTTGGATCGGCCCTTTCATCGTTAAGGTGGTTTTATCCATACTGAGCCGTGGAAATTGAAAATCCCACAATGGGAACTCCTTCAAGGTGAATGGCCAACGCCTCAAGCCATTCCTTGGGCATTTCTTCCTCACGAAAGCATTACCGCGGGATTCGTAGACCCGCTCTACCAAAACCCTCTTTCCAAGTAACCTCATTCTCAATTGCTGTAAATAGTTTTGCTTTTATTTTTGTTCTTGCTTTCTATTTTTATTGTTTTACTTCTTTTGCTTTATTTCATTTGCTTTTCAATAACTTAGAAAATAAAAATCATGGGCTCTTGTTTCGTGATTCTCCACCTCAAGCAGTAGGGTACACTTAGTTCAAAGCACGTGGGGACAATGCTTGTTTCTGCTGTGGGGTAGGTGTACACGGTTGAACGTGAATTCACGCATTGCTATATATTCAAGGTTAAATTTTTCAAATTTGCTTCTTTGAGTATTATGTTTTACTCCGTGACCGCATACCCGCTGATCTCATACTTCCATATCATCTTATCGCATGTACATCGTAACAAGCACACACAACAAGCCTTGTGTTCTTCTGTGAATTGTTCCTCCTTGCATTCTACCTACTTTACTGCTCACCCAAACCACAGACTTATGGCCAAAATTTCTCCGATCTTGCCTGTTATTGTTTCCAATTGTGCATCAATTTAGCTGGTCATGTTAATTTCATGCATCATAGTCTTTACGGAACACCTTGCATAAGTGGAAAATGATTAGAGGCCATTATTTCTTTGCATACCCGTAGATTTGTAGTGTCTCATCCCTTGCACCCATTTTGAGCTTAAGTTGTCAAGTTTATTCGAACCTTAGAACTGGATTATGTGGAACAAAGAAAGGGTTCTCAAGTGGAGAAAGTGGGAAGATATCCCAAGAATGAATTACAGTACTAAGTCTACGAATGCACAATAGAATGAACAAGAGAAAAAGTGAACATGCGGAAAAACCCGATGACAAAGGCGCTTGAACAGTCAAGATGTATAGTGGCACACTGTCTAAAAGTGAAATATATATATATATATATATATATATATATTCAAAAATAAAAAAATAAAAAGAAAAATCAGTTTTGAAGAGTTCTACCGGTAAAACTTAAAGTTCTAATCGATCATCAACCTCGCCTCGGAAACAGTAGCAGCAAAGTTCTACCGGTGCCAACTTAAAGTTCTACCCAAGACAACTTAACAAAATTATAGCAGGTTTGCACTTATTAACCTCAGTTCTACCGGTACAACCGGCGGAAATTGGGCAGAGAGGGTTTTAACCCAAAAATCGGATGCCTCTTTCGCTCTATATGGTTTTTGTCATTCCCGTTGAATAGCCGTGTTCCTCTTACAAGCATTCCCAAGCTCGCTGCTCGCTGTGGTTTCCAAGCCTAGCTTCTAGATTGGTTACCTGCAATCAGTGTTCGAACGTGGTAAGCCCTACAACTCTCCACTAGCATTGCTGGATTCCCCTTTCTCGGCTACATATGGATCTTTTTGGTTGGATTTGTTGATATTATTCTCGTGATTGCCGGGCCGAGGCTATGTCAGTCCATACAGAGATCGTTATTCAACATGTACACAGGCCACCAAAGGTTGTTCGAGATTGTGGTTTCGGGATACGATGATTTATTTCTGGTTATCTCGGGCCGTTATTATATCATTGCCATTTCCATGGTACGACTAAGAATACCGAAGGGAAGGCATCCAGCCTCTATGGACCAAGCAAGAAAAGAGAAAGTTCGATGCTTCTCAACCTGAAAAGAAAAAAGTGGGAAAACAAGTCAGATCTTCTTCGGGAAGTGAGGAATTATCAGACAGTTGAAGATGAAGAAATAGGAGGCTATGTTTAAGTTTAAGACTCGAGGGTGAGCACCTAAAATGGACCCGAGCAATGCAAATAGGGGGTTTCCAATGCAGGGCGTTAATTTGGAAACATTTCATATTCTCATCCCATCGTACTATCCAGAACAAAATATGCACTTCATGCACTCGGGATCTGATACTTACCTCTCGTGAGTTCAGAGTTCTTACACCAACTTGAAGGAAAATCGCCGGGTTGACACCAGACTGAAACTTCGCTGATGGGAAAGCAGCTTCTGTCACTCCGACTCCGATAGCACATGTCTCGCGACCATATCTCGCCCCGACGCTCTGACCGACCATATCCACTGTGGCATCGACTTCAATGCCCAGTTGTTCATCGAGGCTATGTGCACCGCCTCGTGCCCACATGAGGATTTGTGAAAAAGAATTCGCTCCCCGAAAGCTAAAGCCTGACACGCCTGATGAACAAGATCATTCACAATCGAATACCGGCTGGTCGCGGGAAAAGTCTCCCAGTCAAGAACAGATTCAGTTGTTGTACGAGATTATGACTGGGAAGCTGATTGACTATGCACTAGTCATATGGTGCGCAATGAGGGAGTTCTTACAATATTCGCGCAGTGTTTTGATATTCCGCTTCCCTCACTTGTGACTAGATAGAAGAAGCGGGGATGAGGGGAACAGTTAAAGAAAAGAGGGTGATACCTAGACTGGAGCAGATCACGAATAAGACTGAGGCCAAGAGCCGAGCAGCATCCACTAGACCACAGCCCTGCCTTCGCATTCTCCTCCCGGATTACTTTATCCACAAATTTCAACACCATCAAGCACATCGCCTTTGAAGAAGATGGAGCGGCGGATCAAGGGGTGGTTCAAGTGCATTCTCGGGAAGCAGAAGCAGCTGGACCGACGTCTCTCCAGGCTTGAGAGCCACATCTTTCAAGGGAGCCAATATGACTCGATGCTACTCCGCATTTAGAGGGAGAATCAAGAATTAGACGATCATAGGACGAGACTCACTCTCTTCTTATGAGGATGTGAGGACGCACGCTACATAGTTGTGTTAGGCTAGACTACAGGTGGTTGGCAATCGGTAGTGTAATCTTTAGCCATGTTATGCCAACACCCGTTTTGATCTTTACCTTTCTTCATTTAGCCCACGGTCATTACAAACCTTAAGACCTCTTTGATTCGACTTATGTTTGTCGTTTTTGACATTATGCATGATGGTTACATGTTCTATGTTATATGATTGCTTACCTTTATTTCGACACATACCACGCAAGCATGACTACCTTACATTTCTTAAATCCATAATTCTTATCTGAATAACCAATTTTGTGTTAGCTAGTTATAATGTTCATTGTGTAAGGATGTGGTTGGTCTAATCAGCCAAGGCTCGGTGCATACTAAAAGTGGGGTGAAATGTTCTATTCCATGCTATTTTGAGATTCTTGCAAAGCTTGACTGCACTGAGCTTTGTTTAGATTCACATACCCAGCGGGTAGTTCGATTCCAAATCTTGCTAGGGACTAGCAAGATGCAGGTTGGGGGGTGTGATGAATACACATTTGAGTGATAATTATAATAGAATCTAGCACATTTAAATCACAATTTACCCACATTTGGCATAAGAACATGTACTTCTAATTTCTTCAGAGCCAGACTTGTGCGTGTCTTTCGGGTTTAAAACTTAAGTGCACAAGGATGTGTCCTGAAGCCAATACGGCTATCAGATGTGGGTGAGCAATTGACGGTCTCGAACTCCAAAGAAAGCAAGGAAAGCACAAGTGACATCTTCACCGATACAACTTAAAGTTCCACCTACAACTTTGTCGGGAAAATCAACAAGAGTGAAGTTCCCACCTGCACAACTTAAAGTTCTACCTGCACAACTTGCTGGAAAATCAATAAAGAGTGAAGTTCCCACCGTGCAAACTTAAAGTTCCCACCGTACAACTTGCTGAAAATCAACAAGAGGAGGTTCTACCCAGATAAACTTAAAGCTCCCACCGTACAATCGCATGGAACCTACGGGAATTGTCCAAGAATTCAATCCGTACGTGAGGGCACTCACGTCAACAAACCAAAATGGAAAATCACATTGGAGGGGGCTATAAAAGGAGGAGGACACAAGTAATACAGAGCTTTTTTTTAGTCTTTTTTTAGCTTTCTACTTCTGTAGGTTTGAGTTTTGATAGAATAAGAGTTTTTCTCTCCATTTTTTGAGTTGGATCTTGTAGATCCGCATTTTCGTATTTCCATTCTTTGTAGTTTCTGATTCAAGAGTTTGTAATCTTTCAGCATAAATATTTATTTCGCTCTTAAATCCTAACATTCCATATTCTTCATTCTCGCTTTACAAGTCAATTTCGATTGCAAGGTATTGTTTTATGATTAATCGTCTTCGACTTTAATTGTTCATATGAGTTTTATGAGTTCTAGCTTCCCATCGCTGGGATCCTATATTTGGAAACTCACCCCGATCATAGTCCCTAATCTCCTCTTTGATCTTTCAATGAATTGTGTAATATTAATCACTTGTGTAGAAAGGTTTTTAATCCTTAGTTTGACATATTCTTGACAACGTGTTAACGAGATATCCTCGGTACACGTTGTGCTTGATCATGAATGCAAGCTAAGGGTCCGTAATAATTGAGAACAAGTGTTTAGTATTACTCGATCATATCTATTTTCCAAAGAGCATTTAAAGATAAATCCTTCATCGAAGACCATTCATCAATGGTTCCTAGATGAGTTTATAAAATAAGCAGTGGGACTTACCTCGATCGTATGAGTGGAACCCTAAAAATCCTTGAATTGTTCTTCTTCCATTTTAAAACATTCAAACCAATCAACCATTCAGTCTACCAACACAACATTACACTTTCGCTTAAGTCATACTCAAGTGGAGAATAGCCCTATTGATCGCCAAATCGACCACTCCCTGTGGAGATGACCTGTGGATTCCCATAGTATTACAATGCTAGACGACCATAAATTCCTACGCTGGGAATAGAATTAGCACACTAATCGCACGAAGCACCACCGCACGCTCCTCGTATCTGTAAAATAACATCCTCGACAGTGGAGAGCTAATGCTCGCAGTGGAATCAATTCCTAAGTGGGCTACTCCACCTAAGCGCAAAGGCAATGTTCCAAAATAAACATACATTCAAGCAAATGCATGATCCTATTTGAATGTCTACATGACCAACTCAGATCCCGAGTCCTCACCGACTCCATCACACTCGCCTAAGCCTTGTATGAAAATTATTATTTTGTTTGTTTGTGAACAACCTCCGAAGGTGTATATCAATTGGGCCGCCTTCCGACGCATTGATATATTATTTGTTTGTGGACTACCCGATGAATATCACCTCACGCCTCCGACGACGATATTTTTAATTTGACAACCTCCGGGAGCAATTAATATTTTTATCAACCGAACCATTTTCTGTGACTGCCTCATGCACTAACCCTATAGTCCTAGGATGTTCCAAAGGCATATGGAAATGCATGTAGCGCCCATTTCAATATACCGAATCACATGCAATATGTAAACATGCACATATCCACATAATATCCAATCACACAATCAATGTCACAATTATTTCATTTCAACCATCAAATTAGCTCACTACATTAATCCACTCCAGCAATTCAACTTGAATCACTCGACCAAACCCATTTTCACACAAAAATATATTTTTGAGAACACTGTTTCGGGAATAGTGAAACCCTTGGTTACTATTCCCGAAAATTCACAATTCATCGGTTCACCTTGTGAACCCGCATTTTCCAGCCATTTCCGCCCTCATTACAATCAATACATGATTTAATACAAACTTGGTGAATTAAAATGATTCCAAACAAATTTCGATAAAGGCAAACATTTTGGTTTCAAAATTTATATCACCCTGTCCCAAGGTTTGGGACTGATCAAACGGCTCTAACGGCCTCATTCGACTCAAACATTTGTAAAGTACTTAAAGCGGAATAAAATCCCGCAGGAGAACCTCACCAAAGGAGTTTGTTTAAAACTCACAAATCTGGTACCCACGCGTAGGCCGCTCCACGTAGAGCAACTCTCCTTCTTGTCCCGAAGATTGCCGATGGTCGGATCGCCCGATAATCTAGAGAGAAGTGCTCTCTCTCTCTAAAAATCTCCCAAAAATGGCTCACTGTAAGACATTTTTTGCCTCTGCCCGATTCAGTCTCCTTTTTGAAGGAGGAAGATATGAGACCCCGGAAAATCCAGATTTTCTAAGGAAGGATAAAATGGTAATTTCGATCAAAATCCAGAATTTTTCTAGATCTCGGATGATGAAACGGACTTCACCGTTGGAATCGTCTCGCGAAATCTAGCTACCATCGCCGATCTCTCGGCTGACCTCAGACACTGAATTTTACTGCTGAGGCATAGAGAGGATGTGTGACACTCGCACGTTTTAGGTGGCCAAGAGGCGCCACGTGTCCAGTGTAGATGCAGTCAAACATTGAACTCAGTTTTCGCTCACATGGACACATACATCATGCCATTAGAGGGAAATCTCAAGTATTGATAAGAGGATAAAGGTGTAATCCTCTCAACCAATAGAAATTACGCGCCATCGGTATGACTCTCTTTCTCGTCTCCAATCTCGACCAAACTGATGTATAATATATAGTTATGAAGAAGAAACTACAGTAGGAAATGTGGGACTTGTGAGAGTAAGCTCTACCTCTCTCTAAAATCTCCGCATCGGACCGTCAAGCTTCCGGGCGAGGCAAGGAGCAAAGTCAGCCCCCCACCTCGCAAGGACTACGCTGCGGTACCGCTGTGGAGTTTCGACAAACCCGTAAAGGTGGGTTTTTCTCCTACTTGCTTTACTTTTTGTTTAAGGGTTATGTAATGGATGGGGATTTGTTGAGGCTTGGATGGCCGTGGTTTCGGTTCCCAAAGATTTGGACCGAGTGAAGAAATCCCTAGGGTGATTTTGGACAATTCACCCGACCGCTTCAGGTGGGATCGTGATGCCAGGGTCATTGCCATGAGGAATAACATGCCGACAGGGATTTTGCCAGGGCCGCCCTAAGACGAATCGCCGGATTGCGCCCGGTTCATGAGCCAATCTTATTATTGTTTTAAACTGAATAGCATGATTTATGGAGTTAATTTTGTTAATATATGCATGAGTGATATATTAGCATGTGTTGAATGTTGGTGTGTCATTGCATTACACTTAGGTGGGGAGTAACCCAAGTAGGGAAATTCCACTACTGGACTTTGCTTACCCCTTCGAGGGACCCCCTTTCAGGTATCGAAGACGCACTTGGGGATGGGACGCATCCAGAGGCTTAGAAGCGAAGAAATGGCCAAACTGGCCTTATCTTGTATCTTGTAAAATTCTGGGCAAGAGACCCATTTTTGTATAAATTGTAATTAAATACAATTGTAATAAATCATTTTTGTATAAAATATACATTTTATGAGTATGATGTGTAGGCCCAAGTGGCCATTTTTGCACATGTATGGGTCTCATGACATGAGACAAGTATATTTTCCGTGGGTTGACGGGTAGTCAACGGACACCCCGGGTTTGGGGCGTCACAAAAGATGGCACTATTAAGGTTTTTTGTCTTTTTATGAAACAAACTCAAAAATGACCATTTTGTCCCTTCTTTTCCCACTTCTGTCATTCGGCTCTATCTCGGCCGTCCATTTTCATCCTTTCTCTACGGATACCACTTATGGAACATGAGTACTTGTTATATGTGACTTTCGTTGCATCGAAATTCGTTTTACGGCACCCGAAACGTGATGCCTCGAAAAACGTGTAAATTCGACCGCCTCGAAATTTAATTTAAATTTTACGTACATCTAGGATTTCACATGAGACGATTCCAACGATGAAATCCGCTTTCATCATCCGAGATCTAGAGAATAAATTACTTGATTTTTGAACCGAAATTACATTTTGTAATCAATCATACTTTGCCCTTTTCCATAAATTGGAATTGGTCTTTACATTCTCCTCTTAAAAGGAATTTCGGCCCCGAAATTCAGGATAACACGATCACTCACATGCATATGCAACGTGCACTCTACCATGCATGTAAACAAGCCATTTAAATCTTAACGACTAAACTCACGTACCTTCATCCCTAAACAAGAAGGGTGGCCCGCATCGTCCTCGCACTCCCACGTGACCTCCACCCGTAGTGCCCATAGTATCCTCACTAGCCTCACGGCCCTTGGCGCCGCAAAAACCCGATCACGGCTATCAACAATGCACACCGGTCCCTCCCTCGAAGGTCCCATCCGTCAACCTCAATTTGTCCCAATCCACCACACGAAGCCGGATCCGAGTATACGAGCGCGTAGACGCGAAACACCCAGCGCGTACACCGATTACGCCGGGCGGTAACGCAACCGGCACGCCCACGGTGCCTACTAAAGATCCCACGTCATTTAACCTGACCACTCCCCTCTTAGACATCACCTTCAAGAAGACGTGATCCCCAACCTCGAACTCTAAGGGTCGACGTCGCACATTTGCATAGCTCTTCTACCGGCTCTAAGCCGTGAGAAGACGCTGTCGTATCAAGCTCACCTTCTCGGAGGTGTCTCTAATCAAATCAGGACCAGTGATGGAGCTCTCTCCCACCTCGGTCCAACATAACAGTGATCTACATGGCCTCCCATACAATGCCTCGTACGGTGCCATCTGTATGCTCGCCTGGTAACTGTTGTTGTAGGCGAATTCCACTAAGGGCAAGTGCTCCTCCCAACTGCCTTTATGATCCAGGACGCATGCTCGTAGCATGTCCTCTAATACCTGTATAGTCCTCTCAGGCTGACCATCTGTCTGAGGGTGGAACGTTGTACTCATCGTCAGCCGCGGCGCTCCATGTACTTTGAAACTCTTCCAAAAGTGTGTCAGAACCCTGGTCCCCATCCGACACTATGGATACCGGGTACTCCATGTAGCCTGACCATCTCTCGAATGTATAACCGCGCACATCTCCAAGGCGAAGGTCATCCGTGACGGCTAGAAAATGTGCCGAATTTCGTGAGCCGGCCCACCATCACCCATACCGGCCATGCCTCAAGGCGCCCATGGAAAGGGTCACAAAGTCCATCCCGACGTGCTCCCACTTCCACTCAGCCCACCAATGGTCGGCGAGCCTTGCCGGGCTTCCGATGCTCACCCTTAACTCATTGGACACGTGACATCGGTCGAGACAAAGTCCCCGCACGGTCTCTTCATCCCGCCTCCACACACCGACGACGAAGATCCTAAGACATCTTCGTGCACCTCGGACGCACAAAGAAATCGAGCAGCTGAAACTCCCCCCGAGAATCTCCTCTCTCAAATCTGGCCAACCCGGGGAACCACTACTCCGGTCCCTATATCGAAGACTAACATCCGCATGAATGGGCCCAGCCCTCGCCACCCATACATGACTATACCGGGTCCCCGATGGACACACTATCTCTACGCCCCGCCACTGACTCGATCACTGCCACCAGAGATGGTGTAGCCACTAAACTCCCCAATGTACCCCCGAGTCCGCTTCACCGCATCAGAGTCCAACCGTCCCATAGTCTAGAGCATCCGCCACTCCGAGAAGCTATACTACAGCCAACGCCTCCTCGTGACTTCCTCGACCGAAAGTGCATCACCACCACATTTGCCTTGGTACCGTGATGGTAATGCAAAGTGAAGTCATAATCTTCAGAACTCCATCCATCTTCGCTACCTCATGTTAAGGTCCCGCTACAGAAAATATACTTCAGACTTTTATGGTCTGAGTACATCTCGAACTCGTCGTATAAGTAGTGGCGCCTAAATCTTCAAGGCGAAGACTACGGCCGCCAACTCCATATCGTGTGTGGGGTAATTTCGCCGTGATTCTTCAACCCACGAGAACCATAAGCCACACCTCCGTATCGTGATCAAACACACATCCCATCCGGCCCTCGAGGCACTACAATACATCAGGAAATTCCCCTGGTCTCGGAATCCATCAAGATGGGAGCTGAAGTGTCTCCTTCAACTCCTGAATGCCTCCTCGCATCGGTCATCCCAATCAAACTTGGCCTCCTTCCGGGTCAACCTAGTCATAAAGCGCTATCCCGGTAAATCCCTCAATGAATCTCCCGCCAGACACGGCAGCCAATCCCAAGAAACTACGTATCTCAAGACCGACTTCGCTTCCTTAACTCATCACCGCCTCGACCTTCTCGGGTCGTGACCGACACTCCCGACGTCGACACCACGTGTCCTAAAAATCTCACCTCGCAGTTAACCGCACCTCATCGACCACGTACCGATGGCCTCAATAATCGTAAAACGATCCTCAAATGATACTCATGCTCCCACTCTGACTGGGAGTAGATTAAGATGTCATCCATGAAGACTACGACAAACTGATCCAAATAGGGTTGGAATACCCTATGCATAAGATCCATGAATGCTGTTGGCGCATTCGTCAATCCAAAGGGCATCACCGTAAACTCAAAGTGCCCATAGCGCGTCCTAAACGTTGTCTTAAGGATATCTGTATCCCTAACCCTCAGCTGATAGTAACCAGTGCGAAGGTTTATCTTGGAGTATACTCGCGCTCCTCTCAACTGATCAAACAAGTCATCGATCCTCGGTAATGGGTACCGATTCTTGATCGTAACCCTGCTCAACTGTCGATAGTTAATGCACAATCGTAAGGGTCTGTCCTTCTTCTTCTTCAAATAGAACCGAGCACCCCATGGTGAAGTGCTCCTGGTCAATGAACTCCTTGTCCAAGAACTCCCGTAGATGGACTCGGAAGCCTCGCAACTCAATCCTGCGGCCATCCTATGCGGAGTCATAGAGATGGGTGAAGTACCAGGGTGTAACTCGATACCGAAGTCTACTACCCTCTGTGGAGGTAGTTCAGGTAGCTCATCTGGAAAAACATCCACATACTCGTGATACCACTGAGGTAGATCTAAGTCCCGGTCTCTCCTCTCGCCCTTCTAAGGTAAGGCTCGCTAGCCAACCCGCCTCAACCGCCCTCGACACTGGACTCGTATACCGTCTCGGGGCAAAATGTCATGCTTGTCTCCCCGAAACACCACACGAGGTCGCCCCCGCGTAGCGTAACCCTACGCTAACAATCGATAATGACCTTGTAAGTCGTCAACCAATCCATCCCTGTGGATGACATCGAACTCCGACATGTCCATGATCCTCGTGTCCACTGAGGAGTAAAGCCCGAGATCTCCAACTCGCAACCTCGACATATCATCCCTATTTATCGCCCTCATCCCTAGGGGAGAACTCACATACAAAGGCTCCTCTAAGGTCTCAACCTCTAAGCCCAACTCAATCACAACTGATGCAGCAATGAATGAATGTGACGAACCAGAATCAAATAACACTCTTGCCCATAAAGTAGATAGCAAAACGCACTCGTGATAACCTGGCTGATCGCCGACTACCGCGGTACAGGCGTATGGTCGCCCGACCCCGATGTCCCCGCCTATGGCCTCGCCTTCGGCTCCACCCATACTTCCGGCCTCGCCCGCTCGTGAAATGTGGGGTGCCCGTAGCTCCCCTCGGGAACCGAGACCCGCCTCTCGGGCCTCGTAGACATCAGGCCGTGGAGGAATGTACCGTGATCCTCTCCTGCTTCGCATCGACCGACTGTGGATGTCCCAAACCCCGATCCCCGGCTCTAGGGGCAATCCCGCCTCATGTGTCCAGCTCGCCGACAATGGTAGCACACCATCCGCCCTCCCGACCGGCCTCTCATCTCAGCTCGGGTCCGTATGGCCGACTCCGAACCCTCGCGGAACTAGAAGCTCTTCGCTCTCTTTTCCCGAATCGAAGAAGATCGACGTCCTTCCTTCTTACCACTAACACTTCGCAGATCCCGGAAAGGTTCGAACACCCTCCATCTCTCTCTATGGCCAGGGTCGTCCCAACCATGGAATCTATATCCTCGCAAAGTGAGTCATCCCGCCCGAATGGACAACTTTAGTCCATTCTCGAATCTCCTCACCTTGGCCATGTCTGTGGCCACGTAATCATCAGCAAATCGGGCTAACTCTGTGAATCTAGCCATGTAGTCCATCACTGTCATCACTCCCTGCTTCAGTTCTAGGAACTCCTGAGCCTTGGCATGCCTCAGCCTGAGTACTTGCCCATGAACAACTCTGAATCTGACATGATCATGTCTAACTGACCCCCACCCGCGGCGATCTAGCTCGCGCTCGAACACACCCACTGGCCGACGGAGGGCGGATCTATACAGACGCATCATGCACATCACTAGTCCCTCCCGGCAACGTCGGAGGGTGGTGCGCTCTAAACCTCTGGAGGTTACTAGGACCTCCCTGACTACCTGCTATACTAGCTTGTGCGATAGCAGCCGCTACAACACCTACAGCCTCAACAAAGGCCTGGTGATCAAATACCGAAGTACCGTCAAATGTCATGTGCCCGATCAGCACTCGTGGACTCCACTTCACCAATCAGCTCTCTACTAGCCATATACACAATCAACATGGCAGTCAATATACAATACAGTATCTCAAGGCATAAACACAGCCCCGAGGCACTAATCATACACCAAACCAGTGTATATATCAAGTCCCTGCATTTATGAAGCAATGCAAGACAATTTGTCCACAAATCAAATCATTTTGATCACAAAAATTTTATTTTTGAAAATTTTATTTTTTTCGAAAAATTTTTATCTAATTTTATTTGATTTGATTTGATTTTTATTTTAATAATTTTTTTTTCCGAAAAATTTTGTGATGAACAGTGTTCATGAACCGGGTTCACGAACAATGTCCAAAAATTCGACTCCGTGAATAGCACAGTCAAAACTGGCCGAGCGCACCAAGTGCACACTTTGGCCACCCCGCGCCCGCACCTCGCCCGTCTCGCCTACCGCCCTGGCCATACCAAGGCCAGGCCACGCACGCGTCGCTACCGCAGCCGTGTCGCACGCGCCCCGCGCCACGCAGCCTGGCTCAAACGGGCGGGTGAGCCCATTTCAAAGCTTCGCCCAATATTTTTCCCTCATTTCATTTATTGGAAAATTCCAAAAAAATATTTATACATTTTTTTTTTCATTTTCCATAACACCCAAATTTTTTTTTTTATAAAAATTTATTTTCCTCCATTTTGTTCGCTTACACTGTAAACCTAAAAATCATTTTCTTCAATTCTCATCCCATAAATTTATTAAAATTTATTTTTCTTCATTTTCTTTTCTAGTTTTGTACACTGTACACTCCAAATATTTTTCTAACATATTTCCTAACTCATCCATGCTAATCACCAAGCACACATAAACGACCATCACACACAACACGGTAAGCACATTCACACACAATTCATCAATCACACAAAACACACAAAACACGTGCATGTAGTGTCCTAGTTTTGTCCCGTGATTTTCCTAGGTAATATCATACCTACACTCATCATCGAACCACACCTAGTGGGGATGGATACCCAAACCCCAGCTCCCTAGATATTCGTATACCTAAGTTTCGATAACAGCCGTGACGCTCAGTCCGGGGTCCGTTGACTCACCCGTCAACCACGATGACTCGCGTGAATGCCTGGGTGACCCGACATTTTCATCTAAAACAGCAGTGTCTTCAGACTCTGGGAGCTCTACCAATACAAAACCTCGCATATTTGCTGTCCTGCAAACAAAGGCAACATATTCAATCACATGAGGATTGCGCCACTGGGCCCACAAACGATACTCATAATACATACTAACTATGAATTCAACTATATCCAACAGCTACAAGAGTTCACACTTTACCTATTATCAATACATATACTAAAAATTGTAGTTAATACATGTATACATCATAAACCAGCCACAACCCGCTCATCTAATCCTCACCTCAGATCGAGCCTGCCTTCAGACGCCCCCGCACCTATAAATACATCTCCTTCGACAAGGTGAGCTATCAGTTAGTAGTGGAATCGCTTGGTGTTACTCTCCACCTAAGCGTTGTAATGCTCCAAAATAAACATACATTCGCTAGCGTATGATCCTACGGAATGTCTACAATACCTTTAGATCTCGAATGTCTACCGATCTATCACACTCTCGCCTCAAGCCTCGTATGAAAATTATTATTTTGTTTGTTTGTGGACAACCCTCCGATAGAGCAGATGAATGAGTCATTCGACGATTGATATTTTTATTTCTGGGACTACCCTCCGATATTCACATTTAGACACTTTCCGGTCTCATTTTCTTCTAGACTGTGCCTCATGCACTATCTCCAGTCTCTAGAGTTCCAGCTAGCATGGAATGCATGCAGCGCCATTTCCACAGCAGCCTAATCACATGCAAATATGCAAACATGCACATATCCAATATTTAATCACACAATCATGTCATAAAATTATCATTTTCAAACATCAAAATTAGCTTCCTTATGCTAATGATCAAACACGAGCACTAACTTAAATCGTACTCACCAACCCATTTTCACAATAAAAATATATTTTTGAGAACACTGCTGGAATAGTGAAAACTCCTCTGTTACATTATTCCTAATTACAATTCACTCCGCTCACCTTTTGTAAATCCGCATTTTTCGACCATTTCCATTTCTCATTACAATCAATACATGATTTAATACAAACTTGAATTGAAACCCAACAGCCTCACAAGCATGGGCTAAACATTTTGGTTTCCAAAATTTATATCATTTCGGGTCCGTGCTCGGGACTGATCCGGCCCCAACTACTCATTCGACTCAAACATTTGTAAAGTACTTAAAGCTGAATCAAACTCAAGTAGAGAAACCCTACTCTCAAGGAGTTTGTCTAAACTCACAAACTGCACCCATCGCGCGTGCCGCTCCATATGCAAGGTGGCTCTCTTCTCCCTCGCTCTCTCTCCCCCTACAGCCCTTCCTCTGTCCCGAAGACCCCACTCATCGATCACTCGATAATTTAGAGAGAAGGTTTTCTCAAAAACCCAAAAATGGCCTCATCGAAGACATTTTTTGCCTCTGCCCGATTCAGTCTCCTTTTTGAAGGAGGAGGATGGCACTATTAAGGTTTTTTGTCTTTTTATGACTTAAACAAACTCAAAAATGACCATTTTGTCCCTTCTTTTCCCACTTTTGTCATTCGGCTCTATCTCGGCCGTCCATTTTCATCCTTTCTCTACTCATACCACTTATGGCACATGAGTACTTGTTATATGTGACTTTTTTTGCATCGAAATTCGTTTTACGGCACCTGAAACGCGATGCCTCGAAAAACGTGTAAATTCCGACTATCTCGAAATTCGACGAAATTTTACGTGCTAGCTAGATTTCGCGAGACGATTCCAACGGTGAAATCCATTTTGTCATCCGAGATCTAGAAAATAAATTATGGATTTTTAACCGAAATTACAATTTTGTAATCGAAATTACGATTTTGCCCTTTTCCGTAAATTGAATTTCTGGTCTTACAAACTCAATCAAAACGCAGCATTTAAGTCTCCACTTTGGTGCTTCCCTTCCCCCCTCTCTCTCTCCCTAGTTAAGGGTTATTATTAATAGATTTCAATAAATATCGCTTTCAAGAAAAGGAAAGATTTCATTTATTTGAATTTATCGTTTAAAGTAAAGGATTTTGAATATTAAGAATCCAATTTTCTCTTGAAAACTCATTTTATTTCTCTAAAATTAATTATAGAGTCAAAGATTTGACTTTTCAAATTGTTTCTCAAGCTAATGTTTTTCTTATTGAATTCTCAAATTTTAGGTTTATTTATGTTTTCAACTTATGGAATCACTTTTCTTCAAAATTTTTCATTTTCTTTTTTTTGTCCTTACTTATGTGGGAATAATTGTTTGAGTTAATGCATACTATTCGATCACTATTTCTTTTGTAAGACCCGAGAAATTCCAATTTCTGGAAAAATGGCAAAATCGTAATTTTGGTTACGAAATTGTTATTTCGGTTAAAAATCCGTAATTTATTCTCTAGATCTCGGATGAAAACGGATTTCACCGTTGGAATCGTCTCGCGAAATCTATCTAGCATATAAAATTTCAGAAATTCGAGATAGTCGGAAGGACACGTCGAGGCATCGCAGCTCGTGTCAGAAACGATTTTTGCTGCGACGAAAGTCACATATAACACGATCATGTGCCATAAGTGGTATGAGAGAGAAATACGAAAATGGACGACCGAGATAGAGTCAATATCAAAAAATGGGAAATTATGGACATAATGGTCATTTAGAGAAAAGTTTAAGTCAATAAAGACAAAAGAAGATAAATGATCAGTTTTCCAAATGCTAAAAAGGGAGAAAACGTGGGGGAGAAGAAGAAGAAAGATCCAGCAACAGATTTTTTTCTTTTCTAGTGAGAGAGTATCCAACTTTCTAGATTTGCGCGATCACCATCTACAGCCTTCGACAAGAAGTGAGAACTGCCCCACGCTGAGAGGGCTTCGCTGCGGGGTGTTCTCAGATTAGAGTTTCTTCAAACTCCTTGAGGTAGGGGTTTCTCCCTACTTGGGTTTATTCTTTGTTTAAGAACTATGTTGATGCTTGAGTTGGTTGAGGCCGTGAGGGGCCGTTTGATCGGTCCCAAAACTTGAGACCGAATTGTTTGGATTTATGGAACCCAAATTTACAGTCCATGATTGCTCACGGACTGTTTGGGTGGCTAATGGTGTGATTCATGCCATGGATTGTATTTTGATGTGTGTGAGGCTGAATCGGCAGAGAAATACGGATTCCCAAAGTGAACTGATAATTTGTGTTTGATAGGAACAAGAATCAGGGTTTTATTACTCGAATAGCTGGATTTCACAAAAATAAATTTTGTGAAAATATGTGTTTGGTCAAGTAATTCAAAACGAATTGCTTGTATTTGATCATTAGCCCATGTGAGCTAATTTTGATGTGATGAAATGAGAAATTACATAACATGATTGTGTGATTTAATTTTTATGTGAATATATTCATGTTTATATATTTGCATGTGAATTAGACTGTATTGGAATTGGCATACATGCATTCCATATGCACTGGAACATCCTAGGACATAGGAGTGAGTGCATGAGATGAGTCTAGAGAAAATGGTTCGTAGGGTTGTCTAAATTGTGAATTATCTGAGGGTTGTCTAAAACTTAAAATACTAAATCGCCGAAGACTCACCTCACTGATATACTTCCAGGGTAGTTCATAAATATTATCAATCGTCGGAGATTCAAATTCAATTGATATATACACACGGAGGGTTGTCCACAAACAAATAAAATGTAATAATTCTCTATGTCAGGTCAGGCAAGTGTGAGTGAGTGGGTGAGGACTCTAAGTACGAGTTGTACCTGCTAGACATTCAAGTAGGATTATGCATTTACTTGATGTGTGTGTTTATTTTGGAGACAGATATGCACTTGGGGTGGAGAGAGTCTATTTAGGGTGATTCCACTACTCGAGCATTAGCCCACCTGCCGAGGGAACACATTTTTCAGTGAGCGCACGAGGAGACGACTCGATTACAGAGGCCATGAAGAAAGCCGGATTGTGGCTTTGGTTTTGTGATGTATACATGTATTAAAATTCTCAAATTTTAATATATGTGTTGTATAAGAGTAAATTATTAACTCTTAGAACTATTGGATATAGTTGTTGCATGATGATGAGTATTGTTATTGGGCCCAAGTGGCTGTTTTACTCATGTTGAAATTATATTGAACTGCTTGGGACAGGTTTCACGCAGCTGACATTCGGGGTAGATCTCTCCCGCATGCTGAGACTCTACCCGGTTTCTCATGGCGTTTGCAACCTTAACATCCAATTTTGTATTTCTCAAGTGGGTTGACGGGTAATCAACAGCACTCGTCAGCATCACATCTTTGTTATTCTAAAATCAAAACATTTTGAGGCTTAGGATTATAGAAAGATTTCTATGCTGGAGTTTATATGGTGATGAGAACAACACTCGTATTGTTGAATTTTCTTGTATCAATCAGTCTTACATTGACTTTAATGAGGTCGGTAAAGAATGATACTTTATCAACTCTTGATGATGACTTCAGACACTTGTCGTTGATTTTCTTATAGCCTTTGTTAGATTGACTATCTCCTCAAGAATTCTAATTTAATTTGATATTCATGTTTCTTTTTTAGCATAGTGATGGCATTAAGCTGTAAAGTTTTGGTGACATAAACTTTGTGCCTTATTAGATGTTTTTATGGTTTTTTCATTTTTGAATTATTTGTGATATTAAAATGTAAAGAATAAAAATAAAGAGTGTTTTTTTTTAATGTTTGGTTACTATTACAAATATGAAAGAAACTTTTATATATATATATATATATATATATATATATATAGCAACGGTTGGCACAATAAATAGAATTGATTTATGATTTATTCACTTCAAACTATGTGCAAAATAAATAATCAATAAAGGAGTAAGAAAGTTACCGACCAGGATATTTTGCCGGACCCTTTCAAAATTCTTTTATATCGTATTTTTTATTCTATCTTGTTTTCTAAGCAATTTAATATCGTTTTTTATATATTTTTCCGACACAGCAATGGGTGTTTGAAATGTCGGGAAAATCGTAGGAAAGATATATTGAGCTCTTAAGAAAAAAGTTGACTCCTTTCCAACAAAGCCTAAACTTAGTGATGTGGAAATTAGTTTAAATACAAGTTTCTAATAAATTAGAATTTTGTATTAAATCAATTGGCATTACCTCAGCTATAAGCTTACAACATGTTACTTCCTTCAAATATCTGTTTTTTGAAAACTCTAAGTTTTAAGCTATAAGTTTTTAAAAACTGTTTTTTGTTATAAAAAATAATGAGAATAAAGAAAACATTAAGAACACATTTGGATCTCACTCTTGTTTTTTTGTTCTGAAAAACATGGAGAAGACAAAAAACACTAAATTCAAATAAGAAAAATTGTTTTTATAGAACACTAGAAATAATGGGTTTATTTGGTTTCTATTTTTGAAAATTGTTTTTCAAGAATAGTTTTTAAAACACGGAACACAATTTTGATGTTTTTTGAAAATTGTTTTTGTTATCTGAATTTGGTGTTTTATGTGATTTTTAAAACAAAACATAACTGCTAATCAAACATGTTCTTTGTCTTTTTCTTGTTTCTCTTGTTTTTTTTGGAATAAAAAATAGTTTTTAAAACTAGAAACAAAGAGACACAATATTTTATGTGTTTTCAAAAACTATCCTTAAAACATAGTTTTCAAAAATAGGAACAAACCTTAATATTCATTAAATTATTGTCACCCCTAATTTATAAAGAGGAAATAATTTCCAGTTTCATTTTAATAATAATAATAATAATAATAATAATGAATCAACTACACCACTTAATGAGAAAATGAAACACAACATAATAAAAATAATAATAATAATAATGAATCAACTATACCACTTAATGAGAAAATGAAACACAACATAATAAAAATAATAATAATAATAATGAATCAACAATACCACTTAATGAGAAAATGAAACACAACCTAATAATAATAATAATAATAATGAATCAACTACACTAATTTAATGAGAAAACGAAACACAACCTAATAATGATAATAATAATAATAATAATAATGGAATCAACTACAATTCACTTAATGAGAAAATGGAACATAAAGAGAATAATACTTATCAACTCTGATGATGACTTGTGGACACTCGTCATTAATTTTATTGGTTGGCTTTATTAGATTGACTATGTCCCTCAATAATCTCTAATTTAATTTGATATTTATGTTTCTTTTAGCATAGTTGTGGCATTAAGCTGTAAAAGTTTTGTGACAGAAACTTTGTGGCCTTATTAGATTTTTTTATGGTTTTTTCGTTTTTGAATTATTTGTGATATTAATATGTTAAAGAATAAAAATAAAAAATGGTTTTTTTTAAATGTTCAAAGGCTATTAGAAATATGAAAGAAATCTTATATATATATATATATATATATATATATATATATATATATATATATATATATATATATATATATATAAAAATTTTATGTACGTATGTATTATTTAATTTTTTATAAAATGGAGGAAAATAAGTAAAATGAATTTAAAGAAAATATATAGCAAACGGTTGGCCCAATAAATGGAAATGATTTATGATTTATGATTTATCCACTTCAAACAATGTGCAAAAAAAATAATCAATAAAGGAGTAAGAAAATGACCGGCCAGGACACTTTGCCAAACCCTTTCCAAATTCTTTTATGTTATATTTTTATTCTATTTTGTTTTTTATAATTTATTGTCCTTTATAAGTATATTTTTCCTCGGTTAATAATAATGGGTGTTTGGATGGCGAAAATCAGATAGAGAGATTTATTGCTTCTTTTAAGAAAAAATTCACCCTTCCCAACAAAGCCTAAACTCACAGGTGTGTTCGGTTTCAATACAAGTTTAATAATTGTGAATTGTATTAAATCAATTGACATTAATTAAAGCTATGTTTACAACATGTTACTTCGCCATCACATATCTGTTTTTTGAAAACTATAAGCTACAAGCTATAAGTTTTTGAAAACTGTTTTTTGTTCTTGTGACGCCCCAAACCCGAGGGTCCGTTGACTACCACAACTCCGGGCTGTGGAATGTTAGCGGAGGTCGGGTTACCCGACGCTACTTTATAAAATCGGGCAGTCTCCTTTCATAATGGAGAGTTTCCCACCAAATACAACACACCCGCATATCCTCCATTCCAAACAAGGCAATATAATCCAATATCTCCAATCACATGAGTAATACGCCACTGGGCTCCATAATACTCAATGTACATATCAACTATGAATCCAACTATATACCAATAGTTACAAGAGTTAATATGTTTTTACCTTTATACAACATATATCAAAACTTATAGAGTTCTTAATACATGCTTAAATCAGAACCAAAGCCACAACTCCTACTTTCTTCTAATCCCCTCGCCCCTAGGATCTAGCCGTCCCTCGCACGCCCTCGTATTCCTCGTGAAAATAATATCCCCGACAGACGTGAGTTAATTGTCAAAGAGTGGAATCGCCTAAGTGGGCTACTTCACTCACCTAAGGTAGCTGGCAAACAACAAATTAAACATACATTCAAGCAAATGCATGATCCTACTTGAATGTCTACACACCACCTCGCATCCCAAGTCCTCATCGACTCTCACACTCGCCAAGCCTCGACGGCAACTATTGTTTTGTTAGTGGACAACCCTCCGATGTATATATATCAATTGGGACGTCTCCGACGATTGATATATTATTTGTTTGTGGACTACCCTCCGATGAATATCAATTGGGTCGTCTCCGACGATTGATATTTATTTTAATTTGGACTACCCTCCGATAATTAATATTTTTAGACAACCCACCATTTTCTAGACTATCTCTACGACTCACTCATAGTCCTTAGGGTGTTCCAAGGCATATGGAATGCATGTATGCCAATTCCAATACAGTTTAATTCACACATAAATATATAAACATGCATATATTTTCATAAAAAATTCAATTCACACAATCATGTCATGTAAATTCATTCATACATCAAAATTAGCTCACTGGCTAATGATCAAACACTTGTACTCAACTTGAATCACTCGATCAAAACACACAATCACAAAAATATATTTTGAGAACACTGTTTCAGGAATAGTAAAACCCTTGGTTACTATTCCCGGAAAAATCACAATTCATCGGTTCACTTTGTGAACCCGTATGTCACGGCCATTTTTGACCCTATGCATATCACAATACAATTCATTTCATAATTTATGAATTTAAGACTTATAATAAATTGATAAATACTAGACTATAAAATTTTCTTTAAAAATTTCCAACAATTCGGGTCCCAAAGTTTTGGGATCACCAAACGCCCATCACGGCCTGCATCCTAAACCAATACATACATTAACTCCATAAATGCACAATTTAGCCACCAAAACAAATTTCGCAATGTTCCCTCACTACTTCAATTGCTTGAACAAATGGTTTCATAATTGAACACTCCCGTCCCAAGTTTTGGGGGATCGATCAAACGCTGGTCCAAGGCCTCAAGCTAACCGAAACATTGAAAAACACTTAAATAGTGTGAAGCAGAACTCTACCTCACGGAGTTTGTCAAAACTCTCAAACTGTCCACGCAGAACCCACTGCTGTAGAGCAACTTTCCTTCTTTATCCCGGGTTAAGACTGTCGACTCCATTTATTGTCTGATATTCTAGAGAAAAGTTTTCCTAAAGAAAACCCAAAATGGCTACCGATAGAAAGTCTGCTTCAATTCACGTTTTTGGTTCCTTTTTAAATTTGAGGAGATGAAGACTATTCACTATCTTGTCCTTTAGTGACTTAAATCAAATCTCATAATGCCAATTTTGTCCCTCTTTTCCCAGTTTTGACATTCGGCTCTACCGCATCCATTTTCATTTCTACTCATGCCACTTTGCAGGCCATGAGCATATATATACATTTTCTGGGTTTAATCGTAATCGTTTACGCGACCAAACGCGATGCCTCGAAACATGTAAATTTGAATGTCTCAATTCGACGAAATTTATGCTAGCTAGATTTCTCGCGAGATCGATTCCATCCTGAACCGCTTCACATCCGGGAGATCTAGAGGATAAATTCCGGATTTTTAACCAAAATAACAATTTTGTAATCGAAATTACGATTTTGCCCTTTTTCCAGAAATTGAAATTTCTCGGGTCTTACATTCTCCCCTCCTTAAAAGTAATTTCGTCCCAAAATTTTGAATAATCATAATCACTCACATGCATATGCAATGTGCACTCTACCATGTAAACTAGTCATTTAAATCTAAACGACTAAATGCACTCATCCCTAAACAAGAAGGCGAACAGAGCCCGCATTGTGTCCTCTCGCTCCCACGTTGACCTCCACTCCATAGTGCCGCCATAGCACTCACTGCCTGTCGGTCCAGCGCCGCAAACCCGATCACGACCATCAACAAAGCACACTAGTCCCTCCTCGAAGGTCCCATCCATCCCTCAATCTCGCCCCAATCCACCACATGAGCCGGATCTCGGAGTATATTTCCCGAGCATGGAGACGTGGAATACCCTTTGACACCCGACATGCCGGGGCGGTAATGCTAACCGATTCTCATCAAGGCTTCATCCTCTCGAGGATCCCGAAGGCCCAATAAACCTCGGCGATAGCTTCCCACGCTTGCCGAATTTGACAACTCCTTTCTTAGGCATCACCTTCAAGAGAACGTGATCCCCAACTCCTGAGTCCTAAGGGTCGACGTCACAAGACTGCATAACTCTTCATCGGCTCTCGAAAGCCACGTGAGAAGACAGATGTCATATCAAGCTCACCTTTTGGAGGTGTCTCTAATCGCATCAGACTGGGCGGATGGAGCTCTCTCCCAAACTCTGTCCAACATAATGTTTAATTTTACATGGCCTCCCATACAATGCCTCATAGGGTGCCATCTGTATACTCGCCTGATAACTGTTGTTGTAGGCGAATTACACTAAGGGCAAGTGCTCTCCCAGCTACCCCATAGATCCAGACGCATGCCTCGCAAAGATGTCCTCTACCACCCTGTGATAGTCCTCTCGTAATCGACCATCCTGGTCCGAGGGTGGAAAGTCAGACTATCCGCCAGGTGCCCATCGCTCTTTGGAAACTCTTCAAAAGTGCGCCATAAACCTCGGGTCCCTATCCGACACTATGGATACTGGTACCACGCAGCCCACCATTTCAATACAACCGGTGCATCTCTCCAAGGCGAAGGTCATCCGCATGACTAGAAAATGTGTCTACTTCGTGAGCCGGTCCACTATCACCCATACCGCATCATGTCTTTGCGGTGTCCGTGGCAAGTGGGTCACAAAATTCATCGTGACATGTTCCCACTTCCACTCAGCCACCTCCAATACCGGCGAGCCCCATCGCTTCCTCGTGCTCGCCTCTTAACCTCGGCTGACATGTGAGACATCACGAACAAAGTCCCCACGTGTCTCTTCATCCCACTCCAATAGCACGCAACTAAGATCTTGGTACATCCCCTCGTGCCACCTGGATACGCACGATAAATCGAGAGCAAAGTGAAACTCCCCGAGAATCTCCTCTCAAATTCCACAATCGGGGGAACCACTACCCGTCCCCATCAAGACTACCATCTATGTGGAACAAAGCCTGTACCAGAACCCGTGACTGACTGCATTTCCTAGCCTCGATGGACACTATCTCCTCGCGCCCTGCCACTAGGACTCCTAATCACCGCCACCGCAGACCTGCAGCCAAGCACCAAACTCCCAAGGTACCTCGAGTTCGCCACTGCATCGCAGCTCCAACCGTCCCACGCCCGAGCATCCGCCACTCCCGAGAAGCAATACTAGCCAAAGCTCCTTGTGACTTTCGACTGAGTACATCAGCCACTACATTTGCCTTACCGTGGATGGTACGCAGCGAAGTCATAATCTTCTAGAACTCCATCCATTTGTGTTGCCTGCTATTGAGGTCCCGCCGTGAAAATATACTAAAGCTTTTATGGTCCGAGTACACCTCGAACTCCTCGCCGTATAAGTAGTGGCGCCAAATCTTCAAGGCGAAGACCACGGCCGCCAACTCCATATCGTGTGTGGGGTAATTCTGCTCGTGATTCTTCAACTGACGAGAACCATAAGCTACTACCGTCCCGAACTGTATCAAAACACATCTCAATCCGGCCCTCAAGGCATCACAATACATTGTGTACTTATGTCCCCTGTCCGGAACTATCAAGATGGGAGCTGAAGTAAGTCTCCTCTTCAACTCCTAGAATGTCTCCTCGCATCGATCATCCCAAGCAAACTTGACCTCCTTCCGGGTCAACCTAGTCATAGGTGCTGCTATACTGGAGAAATCCTCAATGAATCTCTTGTAATACCCAGCCAATCCCAAGAAACTACGTATCTCGAAGACTGACTTCGGCCTCTCCCAACTCATCACTGCCTCGACCTTCTCTGGGTCGACTGACACTCCTGATGCTGACACCACGTGTCCCAAAAATCTCACCCAATAGCCGTAACCCACCACCGAACTCGCGTATACCTGAAAGTCTCTCAACAATCAGAAACCCACTCCTCGCGATTTCATGCTCCCACTCTGACTGGGAGTAGATCAAGATGTCATCCACGAAGACTACGACAAACTGATCTAAATAGGGTTGGAATATCCTATGCATGAGATCCATGAATGCTGCTGGCGCATTCGTCAATCCGAAGGGCATCACCGTAAACTCAAAGTGCCCATAACGCGTCCTAAACGCTGTCTTAGGGATATTTGTATCCCTAACCCTCAGCTGATGGTAACCAGTGTGAAGGTCTATCTTGGAGTAGACTCGCGCTCCTCTCAACTGATCAAACAAGTCATCAATCTCTGCAATGGGTACCCGATTCGATCGTAACCCCTGCTCAATCGCCCTGTAATCACGCACAATAAGGGTCTTGTCCTTCTTCTTCGCAACAACCTGAGCTTCCCATGGTGAAGTGCTCGATCTAATAAACCCCTTGTCCAATAGCTCCTGTAACTGGACTCTGAGTTCCTACAACTCAAATGGTGCCATCCTATGCAGAGTCATAGAGATGGGTGAAGTACTAGGGTGTAACTCGATACCGAAGTCTACTACCCTCTGTGGAGGCAAATCTGTAGCCTATCCTCGAAAAACATCCACATACTTCCCGCACACTACTGAGGTAGATCTAAGTCTAGTCTCACTGGGCCCTTAGGGTAAGGGGCTCGCTTAGCCAACTCGCCAATCGCTCCTAACACTGACTCGTATAACGTCTAGTGGTAACATATCATGCTTGTCCCCCTCGAAATGGGCTCACACGAGTACCTGCTCACGTGTAGGCCGTAACCTCCTACGCCACAATCGATAACGACTCAAGTCACAAATAATCCATCCCTAAGATGACATCGAACTCTGACATGTCCATGATCCTCAGGTCTACTGTGAGTAGAGTCCCCGAGATCTCCAACTCGCAACCTCGACATATCATCCTTATTCTCGCCCTAATCCCTAGGGGAGAACTCACGTACAAAGGCTCATTCAAGGTCTCAACCTCTAAGCCCAACTCTCTCTCTATGGTCAGGGTTGTCCCAACCATGGAATCCATATCCTGTAGGCGAAGTCCTACAACCCTGGCCCGAATGGACAACTTTAGTCCATTCTCAAATCTCCTAACCTTGGCCAAGTTTGTGGCCACGTAATCATCAACAAATCGGGCTAGCTCTGTGAACCTAGTCACATAATCCATCACAGTCATCGCCCCCTGCTTTAGCTCTAGGAACTCCTGAGCCTTCGCAATCTCTGGAAAGTACTTAGTACCTACAATGCCTCCTAAAACTTTCTCATGTCATAGCCTTCAAGTCTCTAGAGGTCCTTGCCCATTTCACCATACTGGCCCACCCTCTAGCCGGAACACAACTAGTCTAACCGGTTATGTCTCAGGTAATTCCATAGCCTTTAACACTCCTCTATTTGCATAAAACCAATGGTCCCAGAATCACCTGGCCCCCTCCCCCTGCGGAATGCCTCGAGGATGATGCGCCCTAAACCTCTCGGAGGCAGCTAGATCTTCTTCTCGTTTCACTGCTATACCAGCTTGTGCGATAGCGCTCGCTGTAATACCTACATCCTCAGCAAAAGTCTGCTGATCAAACACTGATGGTGCCTGACCAGTATCCCGTGGACGCCCTCTACGTCCTCGTCCTCGTCTAGCCATCATCACAGTTCAATGGCACGTTCAGTTTCAATTCAGGATCTCCAAGGCATAAACACCGCCCCGAGACACTCTTCATACACATAAATCAGTGTATATGCATTGTCCTTGCATTTACATGTAATGCAAGGCAATCTAATGCATTTAAAATATTTTATCATCAAAAAATTTTATTTTTGAAATTTTCTTATTTTTTTTTCTCAAAAATTCTTTGTCCAATTTATTTGATTTTATTTTAATTTTATTTAATTTAGAATAAAATAATTTTTCAAAATTTGTTATAGAATGCTGTTCATGAACCTGTTCACGGCATCAATGTCCAAAAATTGACTCGTAAACAAGATCGAAGTCAAACCGCCAAAAATGTGTCGAATGCACCGAGTGCACAAACATGGCCACCACGAGCCTGGGCACGTGCCCACGGCGGCCGCTGCGACTCGCGCTTCCGCGCCTCGCAGCCAAGGTCGTCGCGCTCACGGAGCTCCGCCAGGCCCGCTTCGGGCCGCACGCCCGCTGGGCTGGGCCACTGCTACAGGTTCTATGCACGCGGGCTCTAGCCGTGCTCGCGCTCGCTGCTAAGGCCAAGGCGCTCGTCAGATGCTCCTCGCCGCTTACGCTGCGGTTACCTAAGATCTATTGCACATGTACCATGTCCTACTCGACCACAATACAATCTATCAGGGACATGAAGGCAAATTTTCCCCAACAATACAATCCTGCAATACACTTCCCTACAGCTAGCCTTTCTCAGTCACAATACACTAGGTGTATTGTGATACAATCTCAAATGCAAATTTCAGCTGCCCTTTCCAAATTCGTAATACAATGATTGTATTGCAATACAACTCTCACAAATTTTCTCCTTCCTCAAGTAATACACTCTTGCAATACAATCTCACTTCTAGGTCATATCACAATACAACTTTCTCATTAATATAATTCGTGGGCAAGAGCTCCAAAATCCGTTTCGCACAAAATTTTTTTTTCCATTATAAATATTTTTTTTCATTTATTTCCAATTATTTCCAGCTGCTGGAAAAAATCACTAAAAATCATTTTTTTTTTCATTTTCTTGGACACTCAAATAAATTTATAAAAATTTATTTTACCTCATTTTCTTCAATTTTACTACTTGTAAAATCTTAGAAAATTATTTTCTCTTCACCTCATGACCAAATAAATTTATAAATTTTATTTTCTTCATTTTCTTTTTCCAGTTTTTCACTGTAAAAAAAAATTTCTCTACCTTTACACTGTAAAAAAATTTTCTCCACCTTAATATATTTTTTCTCATTTCCCAATAAACCAAACAAATTTGCTCAAAATTTATTTTGTTTATTTATTATTTTTTTTCATTTAATTCTGGAAAATGATCCAGAATTTCCTCAAAGCCTCTTTAGACAACACTAACCCTAGTGTTCCATCTCAAATTTATTAAAATTTGATTTCATCATCCAACAACTCAAATAAATTATTAAAAATTCATTTCTTTTCTCCTTGTTCCGCTTTTGTTAATCGTAAAAACTTCAAAATTTTCCACACTTCATCCTATGCTATCAACCAAACATATCAATCATAAAATTTCAATCACATAACACCTCACAATTCATGTTATACACAACCAAGCATGCAAGCACACTTCACAAAATCCAATCACACAAAACATACCAACACATGCATGAAGTGTCCTAGTTTTGTCCCGTGATTTCCTAGGTAATCTCATACCTACACATATCATCGAACCACACCTAGTGGCGATGTTCTTACACGACTATGGCCTAAGCCCAAACCCTCATTCTCTAGGTTTTCCATATACCTATACTCCACATCAAACCACCTAGTGGTGATGGATACCCAACCCAAGCTCCCTAGGTATTCGTATACCTAAGCTCTGATACCAAGTCAGGACGCCCTAACCCGGGGTCCGTTGACTGACCCGTCAACTCACTAATACAAGTGGAGGTCGGGTTACCCGACGCCACTTTAGAAATCGTGCGTAGTCTCTTTGTACTGAGAGCTCTTACTCCAAATACAATACCAGATATCCCGTCTCAAACAAGGCAATATAATCCAATATCTCCAATCACATGAGTAATACGGCCACTTGGGCTCATAAACAATAATTAATGTACATACTGGGCCATGAATCCAACTATATACCCAATAGTTACAACAGTTAATATGTTTTTACTCTTATACAACATATATCAAACTTATAGAGTTCTAATACATGTTTAAATCAGGAACCAAAGCCACAACTCGGCTTTCTTTCTAATCCCCGCCCTAGGATCTAGCCATCCTCGCACGCCCCCCGTACTGCAAAATAATATCCCTGACAGGCGCAGAGCTAATGCTCGCAGTGGAATCGCCCTGCGGGCCACTTCACCACCCACGCAGCAAGCAATGTTCCAAATTAAACATACATTCAAGCAAATGCATGATCCTACTTGAATATCTACATGACCACCTCAGATCCCGAGTCCTCACTGACTCTCTCACACTTGCCTAAGCCTCGTATAAGAATTATTGTTTTGTTAGTGGACATGTGAAACCCCATGAAAATCCAAGATTTTGGATAAAGGGTAAAATCGTAATTTCAGCTGCAAATCCGAAATTTTTCTAGATCTCGGATAACGAAACTGACATCTCTGTTGAAATCGTCTCGCGAAATTTAGCTACCACATCGAATTTCGTTAGATTCCGAGGTGGTCGGGATTTCACGTTCGAGTAGCGTGAGGCCTGATGACACATGGCAGAAATAGGAGATGCCACATGGCACCTCAAGAGAGTGACACTTGGCAAAGCCATGTGGTCCACTTGAAGTAATGGCTCACAATTAGCCATGTGTGGAAAGGAATCCCATGGCTCACAATGAACCACTTGAGTGCATGATGTCATAAAGGGGAATTGTGAAATAAAAGAAAAAGAATGGAAAAGTGAGAGCCCATGAGACTTGAGGAAATGAGGAGGAAATTGCCTCCTTTGACTCATACGTTTAGTAATGATTCAAAAAGGGAATAGAAAGGCAAAAAGGAAGGAAAAGAAAGAAAAGAGGGAAAAGAGGGAAACGGTTCTTAGAGAGAAAAGGGAGGAAAAGGAGAAAGGAGGAAAGGGAAAAGGAAGATTTCCCGGGTTTCGGGCGGTCGACGTTCGACAGTTCGAGTACTAAAGTTGGTGCACGCAGTGGGATCTACGAGTGAACACCAAAAAGTTGGAGTTTCGACAAACTCCAAGAGGTAGGATATTTTCCTACTTGGTTTACTTGTAGCCTAAAGGCTTTATAATGGTAGGGGTTGCTTATGGGAGGCCACTTAAATTAGTTCTAAGCTTTGGAATTAAAGGGTATGGATTTCATGACCGGTTTCACGGACTGTGGGAGTTAGGGTTTAATTAGAAACTGAAAGTTTCTAGGTGTCATGATTGTTTGATGTGATGACATGGATTGGAACCAAAACGGTTCATGTTTGCAAAAAAGGGGCCGTGAGGTACCCTGTTGAATGGTCCCAAGTTGGTGACCCAGTTGTGTGTTAGTGCTTGCTTGAATAACATGAAGTGTGTGGAATTGTGATATTGATGCATGCTATTTGATGTATTAATATGATTTGCATGGAGGTAGATTATATGTATAACGGTAATTGTCCATGGTGTGTAAATGTTTCATGTAGTGTCTTATTCATGCATGTAACATGAGGAAAATGCATCGCATCATGCATTACATATGCACGGCCGCATCGATCAAGTCGAAAGCTGCGGCGCAGGTATGGCTTATTTACCGTTGTTGGTAAATGGGTCGCGGAATCTCCTGGAAAAACATGGGACAAAGTCCAAGGTAGAGATTCACGAAAGTGTAAATGATCAAAATGATAATTATATGTTTTGGGCGGAGCAAGTTGCAGATCCTCTCCCCCCCCAGGTGAAAGCCCCAAATGTTATTCACGGTTGCATGAATCCCGACGATAAGTTCGCGAAAATGTTGAAAAGGCGCGGCGGGTGTCCTCACGGTGTAAACCCGGAAACCGCGGGCCCACAAAATAAAGGAAAAAGAATTTGATAAATAAAATTGAGGGTCTCCAATGGTTTAGTCAGGTGTGACCGGGCTTATCTTCACGCTGGCATTTCAAAGGAGCTCATTGGGGACTCGTGTCGTGAGCATGAGGGGTAGCATCTCATGCATGATATAGACATTTCATATAGTCATAAATAATTGTATGGAATGTGATTGATTGTTTAAATATTCCATTGCATATGCATTTTAGGTGGGGAGTAACCCTTGTAGGAAAACTTTCCACTGGCCTTTGCTCACGCCGTCGTAGGACCCTTTTAGGTACAGGACTATCCAGGGAGACAAAACGCAGTAGAGGTAGCTTTTGAGAAGAAAGCCGAAATGTGGCTTTGAGTAAATATTTTGTAAATATGTATAAATCTTTTTGTAAAACAAGCATGGAAACTATAAAAATATAGTTTATTATTTTGGTTTTATGAGTATGGATGTATGGACCCATGTGGTTATTTTACTCATGTGTGTGTCTCGTAACACGAGACATATAGAATTTCCGCAGGTTGACGGGTAGTCAACGGACCCCCGGGTTTTGGGGTGTCACAGGACAACCCTCCGATGTATATAGACACTCAAGCTGCCTCCGACGCATTGATATGGCATTTGTTTGTGGACTAGACCGATGAATATCAATCACATTCCGACGATTGATATTTATTTTAATTTGATTACCGATAATTAATATTTTTAGACAACCTCCGAACCATTTTCTCTCTAGATTCATCTCATGCACTCACTCCTATAGTCCTAGAGTATTCCAGCTAGATATGGAAATGCATGTATGCCAATTCCAATACAGTCTAATTCACATGTAAATATATAAACATGCATATATTTACAAAAATTCAATTCACACAATCATGTCATGTAAATTCTCATTTCATACATCAAAATTAGTTCACTTGGGCTAATGATCAAACACGAGCAATTCAACTTGAATTAATCGATCAAACACATTAATTCACAAAAATATATTTTGAGAACGTTAAGCTAAATAGTAAAACCCTGCAGATTATTCCCAAAAAAATCACACCATCTAAGCTCACTTTAGAACCCGTATTTCACGGCCATTTCCGGCCCTATGCATATCACAATACAATTCATTTCATAATTTATGAATTTAGCACCCCATAACAGCCCCGACAGTCACAGACTGTAAAAATTTTCTAAAAAATTTCCAACAATTCGGTCCCAAGTTTTGGGACCAACCAAACGGCCCCTCACGACCTCATCCAAACCAATACATACATTAACCCATAAATGAACAATTTAGCCACCAAAAATAGCCCGTAACAGCCCCCTCACGGCCACTGTTTGCACAAATGGTTTCAATAAATTCAAACAATTCGGTCCTAAGTTTTGGGACCGATCAAACGGCCATTCAAGGCCTCAAGCTAACCGAAAAATTTTAAAAACACTTAAATAAAGTGTAAAACCCAAGTAGGGAGAAACCCCTACCTCACGGAGTTTGTCAAAACTCAAACCCGCGCCCACGCGAATTCGGGCCCGCGTAGAGCGCCTTTCCTTCTTGTCCCGAAGATCGACTTCATCTGGATACCCGATATTCTAGAGAGAAGTTTCTCTCTCTAAAGAAAACCTCTCAAAAATGGCTGCTGGATCGAAAATCTGCTTCAATTCACGTTTTTGGTTCCTTTTTGAATTTGAGGAGACGAAGATTATTCACTATCTCTTGCCCCAGCCGACTTAAATCAAATCCCATAATGCCAATTTTGTCCATCTTTTCCCAGTTTTGACATTCGGCTCTACCTCGGCCATCCATTTTCATCATTTCTCTACTCATGCCATTTATGGCACATGAGTACGTGTTATATGTGATTTTCGTCGCATCGAAAATTGTTTTACGACACCCGAAACGCGATGCCTCGAAAAACGTGTAAATTCCAATTGTCTCGAAATTTGACGAAATTTTACATGCTAGTTAGATTTCACGAGACGATTCCAACGGTGAAATCCGTTTCGTCATCCGAGATCTAGAGAATAAATTCCGGATTTTTAACTGAAATAACAATTTTGTAATAGAAATTACAATTTTGCCCCTTTTCCAGAAATTGGAATTTCTCGGGTCTTATAGTTCTAAAAAACAATGAGAATAAAGAAAACATTGAGAACACATTTGGATCTCACTTGTTTTTTTTGTTTTGAAAACATGGAGAAGAGCCAAAAAACACTTTTAAATTCAAATAATAAAAAAATTCATAAGACACTAGAAATAATGGGTCTATTTGGTTTCTATTTTGAAAACTATTTGAAGAACGCTTTAAAACATATAACATAATTCTTGGTGTTTTTTTGAAAATTGATTTTATTATCTGAATTTAGTGTTTTTCGTGATTTTTATAACAAAAAATAACTGTTAATCAAACATGTTCTTTGTCTTTTTCTTGTTTCTCTTATTTGTTTTAGAATAAAAAATAGTTTTTAAAAACTATAAACATAAAGACACAATATTTTATGTGGTTTAAAACTATCCTTAAAAAAATAGTTTTCAAAATAGGAACACATCTAATATTCATTAAATTATTGTCACCCTCAATTAGTAAAGAGGAGATCATTTTCGCTCGTTTAATATAATAATAATAATAATGAATCAACTACAACAATTAATGAGAAAATGAAACACAACCCACACACACAATAATAATAATAATAATAATAATAATAATAAATCAACTACACCACTTAATGAGAAATGAAACACAACCTAATAATAATAATAAGAAATCAACTACACCATTTAATGAGAAAAGGAAACACAACTCAATAATAATAATAATAATAATAAGGAATCAACTACACCACTTCATGAGAAAATGAAACAATACCAACTACACCACTTAATGAGAAAATGAAACACAACCAGCTGTAATCGAAAAGAGATACTTTTTGTGATCCATGCAATGAAAGCGCATGATATGAGCCGTTGGATCTAGAGATTGATTGCTTCTTCTTGTATTCTTTTACTTCACCGACAATCAATACTTCAATCAAACAGTCCCCTCACTCCTCACCTTCTCATAGCAAATATTTTCTTTTTATTTTTTTAAATAACATAACAAAGTAGTTTTCAATAGCATATTAAAAGTTTTATCACTTTTTAATATTCTACTTTTAATATTCTACTTCCTACAACATAATTTTTTTTTATATATAATTTCATTTTAAATTTAAAATGAATCTAATTCTCGAGATGTCCTTGAAGAAAATAAAACCTAATTCAAATTGTGGGGAATTTTTTATTTTTTTTATAGGTGGCTTCCCCATGTTGTCTTCCTAGTTTTTGAAACCTACATTCATTATTATCTCGATTATTCGCTATTAAAAGTGCTTAATAGAATGTTGTGAGCCTTAAAATTAGTTTGAAATGATAGGAACTGTGATTTGTTTTAATCAAGGATAAAAATATATGTTTTAATAGATATATCTATATTTAGATTTGATGGATATATCGAAAATACATGAGATATATCGATAGATATTTTTATATGAATATCGGTAAAACAAAAATTATTCAAAATTTAAATAAGTACTTAAATTTCTTTAAAAATATTAGTAAGAATATACATATAAAAATACTTTGATAAGTACAATGAATTAGTTTTTGAAATTTTGTTTAAAATATATTTATATTATAGTATATGAAAAAAATAAAAATAGTTTTATTTATAGCATATTTTTCATATTTTAGATAATAAAACTACATTATTTCAAGCCATCATAATATTTTTTTTTTTTTTATCTAAAGGAAGGGTGGTACTGGATCAAGCATCGATCGATATGATAGATCCTACATTTTTCGATGATTATATTAAAAATATATTATTTAAGATTTAAAATTCAATTTATATATTTAAATAACAAGGAGACACTTTATATAAACTTTGCATATAATTAATTAACAGCCCTTTTTATTCCCTATGCGTGGCCAGAGATCAATTCTGCGGGTCACAATTAATGTGATTTTTCCATTTCCAAACACGCTTAACATTTTCAATGAAATATCAAAGAAATTTCCAAAAATCGATAAAATTACCCCGAAATTTTTGTCCATGGTTTTAACATCCAGCCCAAGTCTGGAAGTGTTTTTACCTTCTTTTATCGTTTAAATTAAATTGTGGAAAAAGTCAAGATTTAAGTTTATAACAATTACTTTAAAAATTTCAAACAGCAAATGACCGTACACATTTCTAACGTACAATGCTTTTATTGTGTTTATAATAGGAACGAAAAATGTAAATAGCAAACATAGTCATATATTAATAAATATTTAAAAATAGAATTTAAAAGTTATTTATATAGAGCCCTTAAGGTACTACTCAAGTGGTAAAAGGTTGGGAAAATGTTATGGGAGATCAAAGTTCGAATCCTTGTAAGAACAAAACGTATACTATTACAAATATAATATACAAAGCAGGACCCAAGTTTAACTTAGCACCCGAGAAAATTCCAATTTTCTGAAAAAAGGTAAAATCGTAATTTCGATCAAAATCTGGAATTTTTCTAGATCTCGGATGACGAAACGGATTTCACCATTGGAATCGTCGTGAAATCTAGCTAACACTTCGAATTTCGTCGAATTCCAAGATAGTCGGAATTTCACGTTTTTCGAGGCACCGGCTATCAGGTACCGTAAAACGGGTTTGAAAGACATGTGATGTGACAAAAGTCACCTATTATATGTACACATGTGACACATGTTGCATAAGTAGAGAGATGTGATGGAAATTTAAGACCTAGATAGTACCAAGTTAAATATCTAGAAGAAGTGGACATTATGGGAATTATTTAATTGTTAATGATAATAAGACAATGCATGAATAGTGTTCATCTTCCCATTTGAGACCAAAACGAACAAAGGATGCAAAGCATGGCGGCCGGATTCTGGGAATCTAGAGAGAGAAAGTGTGACTTCTTTCTAGATTTTCTATCAATCGGACCGTTGGTTCTCGACGGAGCAAGATGCAGAGTTGCTCTACGCAACGAGGGCTACCCGTGGGCACCGATTTGGTGGAGTTCCGACAACTCCAAGAGGTAGTGTGACGCCCCCAAATCCCGGGGGTCCGTTGACTACCAGTCAACCTGTGGAAACGCTCGTGAATGCCGGGTGACCCGACATCTCGACGAAAAATAGTGCGTAGTCTCCTTTGTACGAGGAGTTCTACCCTTAGTACATAACCTGTCCCAACACATCCAACGACCACATAGGGTCCAAATGAGAGTAAATAATGACCACTTGGGCCCCTGCATCATCACTCAACCAATATATCCCAACTATATACAATAGTTTCAAGAAGAAATTTTATACAACACATAATAAAATTCTAGAATTATAATACATGTAATACATCATGATAACAGCCAATCCGGCTTTCTTCTAAAGCGGCCTCTATGATGAGCCGTCTCCTCGTGCGCTCCCTGTACCTGAAATAACAGACCTCAGCCAAGGAGAGCTAATGCTCAGTAGTGGAATCACTCTAAGTGGGTTACTCTCCACCTAAGTGCATATGCAATGCTCCAAAGTAAACACACATTCAAGCAAATTCGTGATCCTACTTGAATGTCTAATTACCAACCCACATCCCGAGTCCTCACTGACTCCCTCACACTTGCCTAAGCCATGTATGAGAAAACATCTTTTTTCAAAACAATTTATTGTTTTCAAACTATACTCAAGTATCGTTAAAAATATGGGACTACCCGAGGCGAATGTTGGAAAACCTTCAAACAAATATGGTCCTCATCCGAAATGATCCTGCTAGGACTCGTCTTCCTAACCCCATTCTCCGAAATTCATCCTGAAATTCCTTTAAAAAACGTTTTCGTTTTTCTTTCAATTTTTCATGTCATGCACTCACCTAATTTCTAGGCCACCCCAATGCATATGAAATGCATTATGTCATTTCAATCATTTTCAATCAATATATCAATATGCATATATTATCAAATTTAGAATCACACATGTAATTCAACAATATCAACCAACTCTCAAATTTGCTCACTTGAGCTAATCACTATTCCATTTCCACTGTTTACACCCACAATTATATTTCATATAATTGCGGACATCAAGTTAACACATCGTTTATGCATTAACATATTAAAATCATCTCCAATGGCCTACTAACACAATTATATTTTATATAATTATGTCATTATGTTAACACATTAAAATCATGTATTAACCTATTTATTTCCACACAACTCAAGTCATTCATTTCAACAATTCAAGCACACAACACATGGACGATTTTTTGTCCAATTCACACAACCTGGTATCAATTTTAACAGCCCTGTGGCCCCGAAGAAAGGTCAGTCTTATGGCAACCCACTGTCCAACTCGGATCCACTTTTTGAAACCGAATTCCATTGTCGTTTCCCATCTCATACACACCACAATACAATTTAATGCATAATTTGTAACACCCCGTCCCGAGAGAGTGTACAGTACATGATACTGTAGGGGTGTATAAGAGTACCAAGTATCACATTATAGTATTTTGGAGACTAAAGTTGAAAATGATAAATTATGGAACCCGGGATTTGTGTATGAGAACAAGGGTACAATGGTCATTTAACAAATAGGACATGAATATGAAAATCATTAAGTGTAGAGATGGGCCACAATACAAATAGCATAAGTTACAATTTGGCATCAAAAACATGTTGTAACTTGTGTTATGTGGTTAAGGGCCTTAGAGAAGAAATTTTACATTAAAATTTTAAAGATATGTCATTGGATATATAGAGGACTGATATGGAGAATTTCATAATTTTTGAAGACCTTTTGAATAATTTTTGGGTAATAAAGTCCATAGAGTATTGTTGGAAAAAGGTTACCAAAATGAATGGTTTTTTTTGTTATGGGCTTTTTAGTGCTCAAGGGTAAATTGTTAATTTGACTTTATATGAATGTTGCGTGACCTTAAAGTGACTGCGGTGAAGCGTATGTTAAGTTTATACGCTATAACAGGTGATTAATACGCTGCCGTATTCGTTTGAGTATATAGGCTAAAAGCAAAGGAGGCAAAGTAGTGGATTTATGCTCAAGATTTGGGAAACAAAGAGGTGAGTGTTTAAACTCATTTTCCTAAATACTAGAGTATTAGTATTTATAAAATTGTTTACACTGGTATTTCATGGTTTTGATTTCAAACCATTTTCAAGAAACAAGCAATGAATTAGAAAGAAAGCAAATGGTTTTGAGTTAACCATTTTTGAAATGCAAGCATATGTTGTAAATGGTAAAACCATTTTTCAAATAAGCAAGCAAGTAAACGAATGGTTTTGAATAAGTAAACCATTCTTCAAATAAGCAAGCAAGCAAATGGTTTTAAATTGTAAAATCATTTTTCTAAAAAGCAAGGAAGCAAGCAAGCAAGCAAAGAATATTTGCGAAAAACAAGGCCTTCCCTAGTTCTAAGCAAGCAAACCGGTCAGAGGTATTCCGTACGTGCACGGTGGTGTTAGGATCTCATACATGCATTGTAGTTTTGCATGGCTCTAAGAAATCCTAGGTCATGCATCATGGCATTTAAATGAGACCGTGGCACATACATGAGTATATAGGGTTAACGCGTTAACTAAATTATGGTGATAGCGACATAAGGTCAATTCCACCATATTTACCGAAAAAAGGTGACGCGGACACAGGTCCTTCCACCGGCATGGTTGAGTACAAGTTCTCGTGTTCACTAGGGTATAGCAAGCAAAAATAGGCTTCCAATGGTTGATGTTTTATAAGCATGATATGCAGTTTTAAAAATCAACCATTGGTTCCTCTGCCTCTGCAGCTTCCGGAAAGTTTTAAAGCAAACCCGCTATTCTGTGCTCCCGCTTAGATTTCAAAACGATCGACAACCAAGCTCCCGTGGATTTTAAAGCAAACGGTTGAGCCTGTGCTCCCGCTTATTTTCAGCATGTTGAGCCTCAGTTCCTGCTTTTATGAAAAAGTTTTGAGAAACTTTTAAAGCAAAGGTTTGTGAAAGGTTTTAAGAAATTTTTCAAGTATGATAGCAAGCAAGAAGAAAATTATGAGAAGTTTTATAAACTTCTAAGCAAGCAAGAAATAAAAGTTTACAGCTTAAAGAAAACAAAATAAGCAAAGCAGCACAACACACCTCACCCCACCGGCGGCAAAGGCAGCCACTGCACTCACGTAAATCCCCACCACACCCCAACGACCAGAAATCCTCGGTGAAGCTGCCGTATTGCTTCGCTTAAACCTCCTATAAAAATTTTCTTTTATTTTTCAAAACTTAGGATTTGGTACAATCTTAGCAATGAAAATTTCTAAGTAAGATGACGGCTGCACATAGTCTAAATTCCAAACTCGTATAAGAATCCAATTTACACTATATCCAAAAAATATGCCAACCACATACCAACACATTTCCATCATACTAAACTATGTACATACATATGTTCCATATAATAATTTCAAAGTATGTTCTTACAAAATATTACTAATACACAAAGACTAAACCGATGTTAGGACCAATCCTATACTCCAAATACCTTGCGCACCTATACCCGGAAAATAGTTTTTAAAATACAAAATAATGAGCTAAACGAGCCTGAGTGTATGCTTATAAACGGTTTTTCTTTTCCTAAAACATCTTAAAAATGTAAAACTCTCTTTTACAATTATTTTCCAGAAGCCTTTCTTTGCTTTGCTTGCTTTAAGAGTTTTCAAAACTTTTCTTTGCTTGCTTCTTTTTCACTTGCTTGCTTTTAAAAGTTTATGAAACTTTTAATACTTGCTTGAGCTTTGTTTTGCTTTTCTTTAAAAGCTTGTAAAACTCTTTATTTCTTATTTCTTACTATAGAAGTTTATAAACTTCTCATACTTTTTATTTTCTTGCTTGCTTTATCTTGTTTGAAAGTCTCTTAAAATCATTCACAAATCCTTGCTTTAAAAAAAGTTTCTCAAAACTTTTTCATAAAAACGGGAGCTTGGCTCAACCGCATGCTTTGAAAATAAAACCCACCCGAGCTTGGCTCAACCGATCAAGTTTGAAATTCAAACGTGAGCTTGGCTCAACCGTTTGCTTTAAAACTCTCCGGAAGCCTTGGCGACCGGGAACCAATGGTTGATTTTTCAAAACTGTCTATCATGTTTGTAAAACATCAACCAATGGAGGCCTATTTTTGCTTATCATGCCCTAGTGAACACGAGAACCTATGTTCAACCTAAGGTCTGGAAGGACCTTGTCCACGTCACCTTTTCATTTTCCTGAATATGGTGGAATTGACCTCAGGTCACCATCACCATACTTAGTTAGAGCTCATAACCTTTATATACCTCGCACGTGCGACTCCGCCTACTCTTAAATGCACGACGATGTCCCAAGCTCTGCCGACCAGCAAAAACTAAAATGCATGTATGAGACTCGACTCCACCGTGCACGCACGGAATGGCCTCCGACCGGTTTGCTTGTTTAGAACTAGGAACGCCCGCTTTCAAACTTTCTTTGCTTGCTTACTTGCTTGCTCTTGTAAAATGGCTTTATTAATTTTGAAACCATTTACTTGCTTGTTGCTTGAAAATGGTTTAATTATTCAAACCATTTGCTTACTTTGCTTTTTGAAAAAATGGTTTAACTTTCAAAACCATTTACTTCCTTTGCTTGCTTGCTTAAAATTGGTTTACAATTTAAAACCAATGCTTTCTTTTCAAAATGGTTTAACTCTTAAACCATTTGCTTGCTTTCTAAATTCATTGCTTGCTTCATGAAAATGGTTTGCATTCAAAACCATGAAATACCAAGTGGTAAACAATTTATAATAATAATAATAATACACTAGTATTTTGGGAAATGTTTAGAACACTCACCTCTTTGCTTGCTTAAACTTGAGCACAGCCTCCACACTTATCCCGCCTTTACTTTTAACCTACACTCGAACGAATACGACGACAAATTAATCATAACTTAACGTGTACTCCTAGACTTAGTCACATTCTTCTTACTCTATTAAATCTAAGGTGCTAAGGGTTCTATTCCAACTGAATCACCCACCGGAGCACCGAAACTGCCACGTCCAAACAACTGACTACTCTATGTCCAAACCGATGCAGGAATTTTTCTTGCACATGGCCCCACTTTGAGTGAATTTTTAGGCCACTTAGGATAGGAATTAGACGATTCCTACCTCTTAAGTTTTGTTCTCCTTGAAGTCTATTTTATGTAGCCACTTGAATCACTCAAATCGGATAAGAAATGAGGAAGTTATGGCCAAAATACGAAAACTGGTCGAAACAGGAAACAGAATGAGTTTCTACCGGTAGAACTTAACTTCACGAGAGAACTTGGCCAAAATCGACCGTAATCAAGTTCTACCGGTAGAAACTGAATTCCCCTACCGGTAGAAGACACCAATGCCCAGATTTTGCTATTTCTCCCACTTTGATGCCAATTCACTCCATATAACTTATAATCTATAATACCTCAAACCAACTTGAATTTATCTAAAAACAACTCCATTAACATGTGAATTGGTGTTTTGGAACCTCAAACCCAAAACCCAGGTGAAAATCCAAGAACACTACCTAAGGTCCACCAATTCTTTTTAAACATCATGTAATTTGATGATTCCAAGTTTTTACATCAATTGGGGTTTTACCTACATAACCCCAACCAACAAAGGCTTGTGACCTTACACAAAAACCTAGATCAAAGGAGAATCCACCCATACCTAAGCCCCAAGAATCCAAAAAATACACTAAGGCAAACACATCAAACACATACCTTGGATCTTGCTCTCTTCTCCTCCTCCTTCTTCCCCCTCTTTCCCTTCCTCCTCTTGGCTCTCTTTCTTTTTCGCCTACGTTTGCTAGGGCAAACTCGGTACTAAAATGACATTTTGGTTTTTAATTCTCCTTTGTTAAATTAACTTTCCATAAATTGCAAATAACCCTCATCTTTTAATTATTGCAATTGTAACTATTCAATTTTGTAATGGTGGTCTACTTAATTTGTTTCTAATTTATTATCCATTTGCTTAATGACCATTGTACCCTTGGTTTAATACCACAATTTCCTGGCTTAATTTATCATTTCATATTTTAGTCTCCAAAATATTTCAAGCAGACACTTGGTACTCTTATACACCCCTACAAAGGTCATGTACCGTAGACTCCTCTCGGACGGCAGCATTAGCTCGCTGGTAGCAAGGATGCTTCCCCAAGGACCTTTGGGAGCCTGCAGACTCAAGTTCGAACTCATGGAGGCGAAAGGAACCCTATGAGCAGGGGGATATCCTAGTGAGTGAGGAGAACCATCTATGAGCCTGGTGACGATGGGCCACTCGCGGTGGGGCCCGGCGGGGACCCCAACAAAAGGCGCCTTTTTATCAGGAGGTCCCCCACCCCGGCCTACCCGCAGGAGCCCATCGTCACCCCCGGGTCCTGTAGATGAGCCTCTTCTCACTCACCAGTTGTCACCCCGTTGACAGCTATCCTAGGGGAAGATCTCAGCACCAACCGAGCCAGTAGCTCCTAGCTTCTGGCAGCAAGGATGCTTCCCTAAGGACCTTAAGCTCTGGGTGACGGGTTCGAATCCTTGCGGAGGCGAAAGAAACCCTGTGGGTGTGGGATATCCTAGTGAGTGAGGGAGGTCCATCTAAGCGACTCAACGATATTTCACTGCGGTAGGTTCGGTGGGGACCCCACAACAAAAAGGCGCCTTTATTGTGAGGTCCCCACCCTGGCCTACCCAAGCAGTGGAGCCCATCGTCACCCCCTCTCGGCCCTTAGATGGTAGCAAGGATGCTTCCCTAAGGACCTTAAGCTCTTGGTGACGGGTTCAATCCTTATGAGGCGAAAGGAACCCTATGAGTGTGGGGATATCCTAGTGAGTGAGGAGAACCATCTAAGGACCCGGGGGGTGACGATGGGCTCCACCTGTGGGTAGGCCCCGGGGTGGGGACCTCACAACAAAAGCAAGCAAGCAAAGAAAATTTTTGAAAACTTTTAAAGCAAGCAAAGCAAAGAAAAGCTTCTGGAAAATAATTGTAAAAGAGAATTTTACATTTTTGATATGTTTTCCGGAAAAGCAAAACCTTTTATAAAAGCATACACTCACTGAACTCGTTTAGCTCATTATTTTGTATTTCAAAAACTATTTTCCAGGTACACGTACGCAAGACGCTGGAGCATAATAGATCTGGCCCCGACATCGCATAAGTGCCGTGGTATTAATTATATTTTGTAAGAACATACTTTGAAATTGTATAATGGGACATATGTATGTACATAGTTAGTTGTGAGAATGTGTTGGTATGCTGGTTGTCATGTTTGGATATTTGAAATAGTGTAAATTATGTATACAGAATTTAAGACATATCCTATATACAGCTGTTATGCTGCTGAAATTTTATAAAATCATAAGTTTAGAAAATAAAAATATATATATACGAGATTAAAGCAAGTACACTTGCTTTCGCTTCACAGGATTTTCTAGTCGTTAAAGGAAACGGGCCGGGATTTCAGGGAGTGGTCTAGACACCTACCGATAGTGGGGGTGGGTGTGGGCCATAATTTCCAACACAAATGTTCTCAAATCAGCTCTAATAGTTGTTACGGGACAGTCCATATGAGTCCCAAAAATTCCCACAACTCGTTCCCATGTTTTGGGACCGATCAAACGGCCCCTCACGGCTTTAATGCAACCGAAACATTATAAAACACTTAAATAAAGTGTAAAACCCAAGTAGGATAAATCGCCTACCTCACGGAATTTGTCAAAACTCCCAAACCTAACTCCACGCTGCAGCCTCGATGCGTATTTACTTTCCTTCTTGTTTCGACGGATTCCGACGGTCGGATTGCCCGATAATCTAGAGAGAAGTCTCTTTCTAAACACCATTTCGCTCGCCTGCTTCTCAGTTTACCGCCCGTGCTGCCTCATTTTGAAGAAAGAAGACAATCACTGTTTGCTATTCTGTCATTTTCCTCATTTAATCAAATTCCAAAATGACCATTTTGTCCCTTAGCTTGGATTTTTGACATTTGACACTATCCCGACCGTTCATTTCCATCATCTCTCTACCCATGCACCTTGTGTAACAAGAGAACATGTTATATGTGACTTTTTTCACATCTCAAGTCGTTTTCCGGCACCCGTAAGAAATCGACGAAATTTGACATGGTAGTTAGATTTCGCGAGACAATTCCAACGGTGAAATCCGTTTTGTCATCCGAGATCCAGAGAATAAATTTTGGATTTTTGATCGAAATTACGATTTTGCCCTTTTTGAGAAGGACTTACAAGTAGAGATTTTTTTTCCTACTTGTGTTAATAGCTGCATACAGGACATATCCCAAAACCTGTATATACAATTTACACTCTTAGAAACATGGCAACGACAACACTTCTTCAAAGACCTCGGGCTTATCACATTTAGCAAAACAAACTATGTACATACATATGCTCGACTATACAAATTCAAAGTATTTCCTTACACAGTTATTTATCACGACACTTATACTATAGTCGGAGAATCTAGCCTATTGCCAGCAGCACCATATCGACGTAAGGCGTGCATGTATCACAATTAGTTTTAAAAATAGGAAAATAATGAGCTAAGCAGGCTGATGAGTGTATGTTTTATAAAATGCTTGCTTTTTTTTGATAATATCTCAAAGCGTAAAGCTGTATTTTTGGGGGCATTTTCAATCTTGCTTGCTTTGCTTTAAAAGTTTATAAAAAACTGTTCATAAACGCGGGAGCCTGGGCTTCGACCGCTTGCTTTAAAATTTTCTAAAAACTTTTCATAAAATGCTTGCTTGCTTACCATATGCGACCCTACGGTTACACATACCGTACACCCTCTTGGAAAGGGGCGTTACACCCAAGATTAAGACCAAATCCCAACACGGTCCAAGGGGCGTAAAAAAGTCATGAAAATCACATGCGGATTGTGGAATGCCGATCGAACATTCGTATGTGACCAGCAGTCACGGTCGCTAAAAATTCCACACACTAAGTCCTGAATTTGGGACTAAAATTCTGACACTCTAATGAAAACCCATTGCCATTAAATGACTTTTAAAATTTGAAATATTCCAAGTAGAAAGAATTCATACCTCGTAGAGTTTGACAAAATTGCAAGATTTTGGTACCCACGTGTAACCTGCCCTTGGATCAGCTTTAGCCTTTTGCCGTTGCCTTTTGCTCAGATGAAAGCTTTTCACGATCAATTTAGTAAATCTTATAAATAAGTTTCTCTCTTCTTTTCTCATTTTTCTCTCTCTCCTCTCCTCACGCTCGCTCTCCTCCTTACCCATTTTTTCTTCCCAAAAATGAGCCTCCTCCCTTTTTGACTTTTCACTTCCTCTTTTGTTTCTTTTTTATTTTATTTTTCTCTTTCGTTTCTTTTTTTCTTTTTTTTTAAAAATTTTAGACACATATGGCTCACATTACGCCATGTATCCATCACTCATTCGGATCCGTTTCTACCCTAAAACAATTCATTTCTTTTCAATTCAATTTATTTTAACTGAACTTAGCTCAAGTTATTTCCTTACTTCCGATATTTTCATAAAAATCTCATCCATGGCGTCACTGTTGATGTATAAGATGTTGATCAAGATGCGTTTGTATACTGATAAGACCTAGTGGACTCAGTGTATAAAATACAAAATGTTAGTGGTTGGTGTCTGGCCTTAGCGCACAATAGGACAAATGCGGAATGCGTGCTATATTTGAGGCGTTTAAGTGATGGGATGCACAGGTTATGGCTTGTTAGAGGAGGAAGTATAGGCCGCGGGTTCATGTGAAGCATTGATGTCGTTGGCATAGCGGGTTGTGATATTAATGCATTGATTTGCGAATGGCGGTCTGGCATCCCGCTCCGTTTTTGTTGATAGTAGTAAATTCTACAAGAAGTTAGGTGTAAGAACTGAATGGAAAGGGTGGACCCTACGAATTGGTCGGTCGGGATATATCAAGAGGAGCGTGTACGCTAGCAAGGGCTCCATAATACAGTTAGAACTACCTGATGTCCTTAAAATTTAGGGTTTACTTTAAATCTGTGAAGTGTCGATATTTGTAGTTGTTTACAATTATCGTTTAGGTAATTATGTTTTAACGAGTGTATTTTAAAATTATAGTAATATAATTTTGTTGGTGATAAGATTGAGATAATGTTGATATTTTGAGATAGTGGGATGTAAAGTATGATAGGACGAGTGAATAAAAGTTAAACGCACTAATGTGTGTTTAATTTTATTAAGTAAGAAGAATAGGCAATCGAATTTGACAATAGGCAGACTTTGTCAAATTGGTGGGCCCTGTAACAAAAATAAAATGCTTTGCTTATGAATTCGTAAAACAATCTTTTAAAAAGAAAAAAGTTAAAGATAATAAAAGATGAGATTCTAATTAAATTCAAATGTAAATGAAATGTGGTTTTTGATGATTATAAATTGAGCGTGAGGTGAGATTTGATCGGAGTGAAGAGGAATTCGACGAGAGGCGGAATTTCGATACAACGATGGCGGTATTTCGCGTCCCGTTCTTAGGGGCGAGGGAGGATCGTACTTTGGAAACTGGTTCAAGGGGAGCTGCACGATGTAGGTGATTGGTGTTTTGAAATGAGGAAAATGGTAAACATGATAACCGACAGGGAGACTTCTGATGAGGCGGAGGTTGTGGTTGTTGCAGATCAGATTTGTAAGATGATGGGGGACAAAAATTTTGGATTTTGCATTTCCAAAAAATTCAGGCACGGGGAGGATATGGATGAGGGCTTTGGGTTTTTCAACTAATGGTATAAGAAATATGCGGTGACGGTTCTGTGTTTTTAAAGATCCGCTGGCCCCGATTGCTTATGGATGCGATGGTTCCTCACACATGATGAAGATCGTCGGAGAATTTGGACGGTGATTGAAGCGTGTTTTTTGGGACAAGGAGATTACAGAGATGGAAAGGGTTAAAGATATTTGTTGAGATTAGAAAAAAGTATTCTAAAAGGTTTTGATGGGAGATTCCTCAATTAGAGGAAATTGAATGTTGTTGATGAGTTAAATTAGTAAGTTATGATTTTTATTCAATTTCTATTAATGAAATTGAATATAAGTAATTGTAATAATGATATTATGTAGAATTTTAAATTTTAGTAATAAAATTAAATGTTTATAAAGGGTAAAGGTGTTATTGATAGTGATGTTTTTTATTAATTAATAGTTATTTAATTTTATGGTAAATACCTAGGTTAATGGATTTAATTTAATAATTTAATATTAAAAGACCTTAGTTAAAAAGGGTAAACGAACCATCAAAGGAGGAATACCTGCTATCATCCTCCTGAACGAAGACCAGGACTGGAGGACCACTATGCCACCTATGCTCTGGGATTGGGTATCTAGTAACTGTACTATCTATCGTCTCTCCGAGGGAGAGACACTATTCTGAAGACAATTAGGCACCGAGTGCGAGACCGTTAGGGGTCTCGACTCACGCGAAACCCATTGTAGTATGTATTGTGAGAATGAAGAGAATGTGTGTTTTCTTATCTTTAAAGATAAGAACCTATCTTTGAAGATAAGAAGGAATATTTGACGTATTTATTTAAAGAAAGTTATAAAGTAGTTAATAATTTAAAGTTTTTTTGATTTAACTTTTTAAAAGTAAGAAATTTATTAAAATGAAATCAAATTCAAATGAAGTTTTTTGAAATGTTAATTTGGAGGCCATTATAAATAGAACATCAAAAATGATTGAATGGGTGAAGAGAAAATGGAAGTGTTTGTGCGGCTTCACTGGCGAGTTGAGGATCTTTCTGTGCTTGTGCATAATTTGTGAGTTGAGGGATGCAGCTTTCCGCAGTTTATTCATAACATTTAAACATTACATCAGGTAAAGAAATTACAATATAGTTCTATTCTACATCAACCCTATAACCTATAACATATCCAACGTCGTCCTTTATCGACTCCCTTCCTTCATTATCTTCCATATCTGAAGACCATCTGGGCTCAATTTCACGCTTCGCTATCATCTGCAATTCCAATAACATACTGTATGTGCTTCTGAACACCACCCTCTCACGCTGCCGAACAATACTACTACTAAAAAAACAAAAATCCTTATTAACATAAAAATTCACATCCTTATCATCAACAAGGTCTTTCATCATTAAACCCATTCTATTGGAAATAATTTCTTTACTCCAATATCTGCTTCCAAGATAATTTAAAGCAGATCTTACCAAACGAGGATCATCGATCCAAGCCCTTACGATATCCCTCAATGCGATTCTTTCTACTAATCTTCATATTACAATTTCGGCCTTCAGCAGATATAAATTCTTTTATATCCCTAACGACCTCTGCATAACTAACCCACATATAATCACTCAAAAATAAACGTGTTAATTCACGTTCTAATTCCTCACTTTCTTCTTTTATGGATTCAACAGAATCCTCCAAATTACTCACAGCCTTAACAAGTACGACATCCCTCAACTCACCAGGAAGCCGCACAAACACTTCCATTTTCTCTCAATGCATTCAACGCATTTTCGATGTTCTATTTATAATGGCCTCCAAATTAACATTTCAAAAAATTTCATTTGAATTTGATTTCATTTTAATAAATTTCTTACTTTTAAAAAGTTAAATCAAAAAAACTTTAAATTATTAACTACTTTATAACTTTCTTTAAACGATACATCCCTTTCAATAAATACGTCAAATATTCCTTCTTATCTTCAAAGATAGGTTCTTATCTTCAAAGATAAGAAAACACACATTCTCTTCATTCTCACAATACATACTACAATGCTTTGTCTTAATTACATAAATCATTTCTTTTAATCTTAATTATTTTGCATCGAATAATTAATATCAACATAAATCATATTTAAATCATTATTTATTCATAACATTTAAACATTACATCGAGTAAAGAAGTACAATATAAATAGTTCTATTCTACATGACCACATAACCTATAACATATCCAACGTCGTCCTTTATCGGCTCCCTTCCTTCATTATCTTCCATATCTGAAGACCATCTGGGCTCAATTTCATGCTTCGCTATCACACATATTCAATAACATACTGTGTGGCCAGCCACAGGCACACCCTCTATTATTTCTTAGGAACAATACTCTTGCTAAAAAACAAAATCCTTGCATTAACATAAAAATTCACATCCTTATCATCAACAAGGCCTTTCATCATTAAACCCATTCTACTGGAAATAATTTCTTTACTCCAATATCTGCTTCCAAGATAATTTAAAGCAGATCTTGCAGAAACAGGATCATCGATCGACCACTTCTGATATCCCTCGACGACGATTCTTTCTCTTAATCTTCATATTACAATTTGACAGCTAGCGGATATAAATTCTTTTATATCCTGCTGACCTCTGCATAACTAACCCACATATAATCACTCAAAAATAAGCGTGTTAATTCACGTTCCTGAATTCCTAAAACTCTTCTTTTATGGATTCAAGCCAGAATCCTCCAATTACTCACGACCTTACTGATACGACATCCCTCGACTCACCGGAAGCCGCCTGAAACACTTCCATTTTCTCTCAATGCATTCAACGCATTTTCGATGTTCTATTTATAATGGCCTCCAAATTAACATTTCAAAAATTTCATTGAATTTGATTTCATTTAATAAATTTCTTACTTTAAAGTTAAATCAAAAAACTTTAAATTATTAACTACTTCTCTTTCTTTAAGCGATACATCCCTTTCGATAAATCGTAAATATTCATTATCTTTCAAGATGGGTTCTTATCTTGAATAAAACGTAGCGTCCTCTTCGTTCTCCACAATACATACTACAATGCTTTCAATATCCTGAAAAACATCTCGATTTACCAAAATAAAACATTTCGTTTTATTTATTTTATATATCATCCTCGAGGCAATCAACAAATACAATTCTATCTGCACTGATTTTTTCAAAATCAGGCTCAAAATTAGCCATTACAATTACAACAATATCTTTTGAATTTACAGCAGTTATCGGTTCATACTTATTCGACACTATCACTTTATCCTTCAACATTTCTATTAATGAATATTGCAAATATTCCTTCTTATCTCAAGGAATATCAAAAACAACATTCTTCTCCAAATAACCAATATACTGAAACGCAACGTTATCTGCAGAACCTCCTCTTGTGTAGAACCAACCCTCCTTCATCAACTGTCTTGCAAAAGTCGACTTCCCTTCATTACCATTTCTGCCACATTCCCAGATAATCTTTCTATCATCCTGACGAAGAAATTAACTTCCATGAACCTAATCTACCAATTTCTCTGAGAAGTGAAAACAACTAAAGTCCACAGTTCTTTAAAGTAGTCTAGTTGTAATTGTAATGGCGGCTAATTTTGAGCGATTTTGAAAAAAATCGGTCAGGATGATGTATTTGTTGATTGCCTCGAGGATGATATATAAAATAAATAAAATGAAATATTTTATTTTGAAGTAAATTGAATGTTTTTGTGATATTAAGCATTGTAGTATGTATTGTGAGAATGAAGAGGGTATGTGTTTTCTTATCTTTGAAGATAGAACCTATCTTTGAAGATAAAAGGAATATTTAGCGTATTTATTGAAGGATAGCATCAGTTTAAAAAGTTTTAAAGTAGTTAATAATTTAAAGTTTTTATTTAACTTTTTAAAAGATATTTATTAAAATGAAATCAAATTCAAATGAAATTTTTTGAAATGTTAATTTGGAGGCCATTATAAATAGAACATCGAAAATGAATTGAATGCATTGAGAAAATGGAAGTGTTTGTGCGGCTACGGCGGAGTTGAGGATGTCGTCTTGTTAAAAATTTTGTGAGTAATTTGGAGGATTCTGTTGAATCCATAAAAGAAGAAAGTGAGGAATTAGAACGTGAATTAACACGTTTATTTTTGAGTGATTATATGTGGGTTAGTTATGCAGAGGTCGTTAGGGATATAAAAGAATTTATATCTGCTTTGAAGGCCCGAGTATAATATGAAGATTAGTAGAAAGAATCGTCGTTGGAGAGGATATAAGTAAGGGCTTGGGTGATGATCCTCAGGTGGAGCAGATCTGCTTTAAATTATCTTGGAAGCAGATATTGGAGTAAAGAAATTATTTCAGTAGAATGGGTTTAATGTTGAAGGCCTTGTTGGTAGTGATGTGAATTTTATGTTAATAAGGATTTTTGTTTTTAGTAGTAGTATTTGGAGACCCCCACCCTTAAGTGACCACCTCATGGGTACGCGCCAGTGGAAGCTCACTCATAGGATATCCCATTTCACGAGTTCCTGCTTTCTCCTCATCCCAGATCTAGGTTCTTGTTCACTGGAAGCATTCGGCACCAACCAGCCACTAGCTCAGCTGGCACCAGAGATGCTTCTCCCATCGACTAAAGACCCTAGGTCCCGGGTTCGACCCCGGGGAGGCGAAAGGAACTCGTGGGAATCGATATCCTATGAGCGAGCTTCCACCCGAAGGTACCCATGAGGCGGCCAATGGCGTTGGCCCTACAATAAAAGTGCATACCAGCTTGGTACTGTAGATGCTTCCTATCGACTAAAGACCCAGGTCCGGGTTCGAATCTCCTGGGAGCAAAGGAACCACAAAGGAAACAGAGGATATCCTATGAGTGAGCTCCACCGGGGGTGGCACTGCATGAGGTGGTCACGCAAGGGTGGGGGTCCTAATAATGTGCCACGCTTTTGTCAGGAGCCTCTTCGTGATCACCAGGTAGCCAGTGAAGCTTCATAGGATAGCTCCTGCCTCTCATCGAGCCTGCCTTCCTCAGAGATCAACTCAGACCTGCTTTTAGTTCGGGAAGCATCTTCGGTACCAACCGAGCTACTAGTCATGGGCACGAGATGCTCTCCTATCGACTAAAGACCCTAGGTCCCGGTTCGACCTCCGGGGAGGCTAAAGGAACCGCGGGAATGGAGGATATATCCACAGTTGAGCTTCCACCCGAAGGGTACCCATGAGGTGGTCACGAAGGGTGGGGGTCTCACGCATTGTTCCTACAAATAAGCAGAGGGTGGTGTTCAAGCATTACTGGCGCATGTTATCGAATTGAAGATGATAGCGGAGCGCGGAAATTGAGCCCGTATGGTCTTTGATCTCGAAGATAATAAAGCAAGGGAGCCGAGAAGACGACGCTGATATGTTATAGGTTTGAGGCTCAATTTTTGGAAATGCAACTCCAAAATTTTTGCCCCCATCATCTTACAAACTGGATTCGCAACAACTCGCTCATCAAGTCTCGCGGCTATCATGTTTACCATTTCCCTCATTTCAAAACACCAATCACCCACATCTTGCAGCTCCTCTTGAACCAGTTTCCAAAGCACGATCCTCCTCAACCTCCTAAGAACTCCGGGACAGAATACTGCCATCGCTGTATCGAAATTCGCCGCGAATTCCTCTTCTACTCCGATCAAATCTCACCCCTCACGTCAATTTATAATCATCAAAACTACATTTCATTTACATTTGAATTTAATTAGGAATCTCATCTTTATTATCTTTTAACTTTTCTTTTTAAAAGATCGCTTACTTAATTCTTAAGCAAAGCATTTTATTTTTGTTACAGGGCCCACCAATTTGACAAAGTCTCCGCTATTACATGTCTATTCTCTTACTTTAATAAATTGTTACACACTAGTGCGTTTAACTTTTATTCACACGTCCTATCATACTTTACATCCCACTATCTCAAAATATCAACATTATCTCAATCTTTATCACCAACAAAATTATATTACTATAATTTTAAAAATACACCTGTTAAAAACATAATTACCTAAACGGTAATTAGAAAACAACTACAGTTACTGATTACCTACAGATTTAAAGTAAACCCTAAATTTTGTTGACACCTGTACCTTAAAATCGTACGATGGGGCCCCTACAAGGTACAATGCCCCCTTCTTGATATCCCCGATCTGACCACCCGTAGTCCCACCTTCCATTCGCCTACACCTAACTTCGTAGAATTTACTACTATCAACAAAAACGTGAGCTGGGATTACTAGACTCGCCATTCCAAGAAATCAACGACACATCACAACTCGCATGTTTATCACCACTGACCAATGCTTCGACTATGAACCCGTGGAGCCATATCCTCTTAACATGCCATAACCTGCATCCCATCAATAAACTTCTCAAATATAGTACGCATTCCCGCATTTGTCCTACAAAGGCCGCGTCAGACAATCAACCACCAATACATTTTGTGGCCTTATACACCGTAGTCCAATCGGGTCTTATCAATATACAACGAGATTCGACCAACATCTTATACATCAACGTCTTCGCGTTGTGTCTCTGATTATCTTGATTACCACGATTAAAATTTGTCAACAAATAAACGGAACCCGTGTTCACAAACGTAACCGGCTGTCTATTAGAAGCCCATGTGAACACCAATACCTGCAGAGCGGGCCTATTACGACGATAGGGCCTACTCGGAGCCCGAACATCACGCACGGCCTCATTCCAATCTCGATACCCAGCCCGCCTAAGCAAAGCCTGCTTTCTATTTCGTTCGGCCCGCTCCTTTTGGGCCTTGGTGGGCCGAGCAGAACTCTCACCGTATTCATATACCATTCGTACCAGTACCCGTCGTCCGTCGCGGAGAACCGAATCCCGCTTCAGTCGTCGTTCTCCTCCGCTTCTCTCTCCACAACAGAAAACAATCTTTTAGAAAAAGATTGTAGGCCACATAGACCGCACTCATCGAGCCAAATTTCAAACAAATACAATTAAAAAAATAATCGAGGAACTTTTCACACCACCGACCGGCCGTAGAACGCCCCGGCCCGATGGAATATCGGGAGACGTCAGGCCACTTTCATCTGGCACCAATAACATCCCTCCCCGCCACTTTTTATAAGAAAAGTAACTGCTTTTCAAAGCGAACATGATAAGGACACACTCGGTATTATTCCTTTCTTTTTAAATGACGTCATCACTTTAACACCAAAACGACGTCGTTGCACACACCTGCTGTTAAATGTGCGGTTAAAGTTATCGTGGCATACGGAGCCCCCAAGGTGCCCTAGAGGAATAGACCCGCTTTGCAGGTTTTGGTTTTCACCTGGAGCGCTAATCAGCAGCCCATTCAGTTTGCATCCGGAGGATCTGTTTATTTGTTGACAAATTTTCAACGTGGTGATCAGGATAATAAGACACAACACGAGACGTTAATGGCAAATTGTCGTGAAGATGCGGATGTCTACTGATAGTACGCAGTGGGATCGTGTTTAAAATATAAAATGTATTGGTGGTTGATTTACTGACGCCAGAGCCCGTGAAGATAAAATGCCTGATCAGAATACTATTTTGAGACGATATATTGGGATACCTGGTTAGGTCAAGTTAAAGGATATGGCCCATAGGTTTATCGTCAAGAAGCATTGGTCCGTGGTGATGACTGTGACTGGGATTGATCCTTCCAAGGCTATGCCGAATGGAAAATGTTGTACCCCCGCTCATGTGTTCGTAGATAGCAGTAAGTTTTACAAGAAGTTAGGTGTCAGAACGGAATGGAAAGGAGGAACGACAGGTGGACAGATTGCAGATATTAAGAAGGGGGCTTTGTACCTCGTCGGGGCAGTATCGTACGATTTTAAAGTCAATGTTAGTGCAAAATTCCGTGTTTATTTTAAATCAGTATGTAATCAGTGATCAGTGTAGAATAAATTTTATTTATAAATAAAATTTTATTTAAATTTTATTGGTTTTTAAATGTGATATATTTTTTTGAATTTTGTGGTAATAAACAAAGGTTAAATATTTGATATAAAAAGGTAAAATTATAAAGGTGTATAAAAGGGGAAAATAAATAATAGACATTTAAAGTGAGATAAAAAGTTTAGATTTTTAATAGTTGGAATAGAATATCAATTCGACAATGGGCATACCTTGTCGAATTGATAGGGACTGATTTGATATAAAGTAACTTAACGATTAAGTTAAGTTATCTTTAAAAAAGAAAATGAAATCGAAATGAGATACAAATTAAAGTTTAATGAAATTGGTAAAGATATTTGAATGGATTATACTGTATGGGGAGTGGATAAGAAAGAGGAATCGAATGGAGGAGATTATAAAGGATGGTCGAGATTTACTCAGCTTGCCTGGGTGAGTTGCGCAGGAGGCTGCCAAGAAGCCGGTAGACGGAGAGATGAAGGATGTGGCTGACGTGTCAGATATGAGAGGCTGTAGAAATGGTGAATGGGAGTGGATATAAAAATAGGAGGCCGAGGTAGTTTGTTAAAATATATGTAACATGATAAGATGAAGAATTTTGGGTTTGTATCAAGAAATATAGGCACCGAGGGTGTGGTTAAAGGCGCTGCTTGATCGGCGGCATTTATAAATATCACGACACTCATGATGCAGTTAATCTCACATATGATTACGATTTTTTTGGGTTCTTGTCTCGTGATGACAAGATAATGAGGAGGGGAAGTTACATGGCTAGTTTATCGGGGACAAGCAGCTTTGATATTCCTGAAAGGTTACACACTTAAGGAGATGGAAATGAGGGTTGATGGTGAGACAATATACTTGTGTTGTAATTTTAATTAATGTATTTCAGTATAAGGATGTTTTAATAAATAAATTTGGTGTTTTATTTATATGAAATTGTGTGAATGTGATTGAAAGATTTGTTCTTTTTTTTGTAAAATTAAAATATGATAAAGAGTAAAGTTATTTGAGATGTTGATGTTTTAGTAAAATTGAAATGATTTAATTCAATTTGAAAGGGTTAATAATTTAAAAGGGTTAATTTATAATTAATAAACTTAAAGGGGTTAACTCTTGTGGTGTTTTTTTCTTAAGAGTTAACCCCTTTAATTTTATTAATTATAAATTAACCCTTTTAAATTATTAACCCTTTCAAATTGAATTAAATCATTTCAACTTACTTCAAAACATCAACATCTCAAATAACTTATTTTATCATATTTAATTTTTACAAAAAATTAAATACTGTAATCACATTCACATACTTCATATAATAAATAAAACAACAAATTTTATTTATTAAAAACATACTCAAATACATTAATTAAAATTACAAACACAAATTACATATTAATCTCACCATCAAACCCTCTAATAACCTTTTCCATCTCCACTAAATTCTTCTTAACCCTTTCAAGTTCCATAAACTGCTTGTCCCACAATAAACCCTACTTTCCATGTAACTTCCCCCCCTCATTATCTTCATCACAGGACTTAATAAAGACCCAGAACAACCATAATCATAATAATGGTCTTTAAATACATGATGTGACGCCCCAAAACCCGGGGGTCCGTTGACTACCCAACCTCGCGACATATGCGGAGGCCTGCTACCCACGCCACTTTAGAAAATCGGGCAGTAGCCCTTGTACCGGAGCTCTACCTAAATACATAACTCGTATATACCGTCCCAAATGGGCCCAATATAGTACATATTCTCAACATGAGTAAAAATGCACTGGGCTCATAAACCAATACTATAAAATCAATTATCATGACTATTCTTCAATTATCTCCCAATAATCAATAGTTGATAACACTTTTGTTTTATACAAACATATATTAAAAATCTACACTCTAATACATGTTACGTCCAAAAACCATCAAGCCACAAACCGGCTTCTTCAAAATGGATCGTCTTCTCGAGCGCTCCTTGTACCTGAAATAAGGGGGTCCCACGACGAGGTGAGCTAAAGCTCAGTAGGAGAATCGCCCTAAGTGGGCTACTCACCACCTAAGTGTAGTGCAATGCTCCAAAGTAAACACACACTCAAGTAAATACATGATCCTACTTGAATGTCTACATGATTACCCCATGTCACGAGTCCTCACCGACTCACTCACACTTGCCCAAGCCATGTATGAGAAAATAATCATTTTCAAAACAAAACTTTTGTTCTGAATATACTACCGAAATATCTGCAAAATATGGATCATCCGTGTGAATCAAGCCAGTGAGCTCCAAACGCTCATGGTCCTCATCCGAAATAGACTGTCGCTCCATCTCCCAACTCCAATTCTCCGAATATCATCCCGCGAAATTCCTTCGCAACCATATCCTTACAAAATACCTTGTCATGCACTCACACCTAATTCTAAAGTTACCGAATGTATATGAAATGTGTTGCGCCATTTTCAAAATCATTTACACAATATGTCAATACGCATATTTTCAATCAACTACAATTACACGCATGTGCACCTAAACACATCGCATCACCCAATTTAGCTCAATCGAGCAATTCATAATTTTCCAATGGCCTATGCTCACAATTATATTCCATATAATTGAGCAAATCACAATTTTTATTCCCAATATCCTATACACACAATTATATTCCATATAATTGTGACCTCATGTTAATCCTCATTAAGCATTAACCTATTGATTTCTACACCACACCAACTCAAGCCATTCATTTCATACAAGTTCATACCAAAACACATGGGCGATTTTTACCTAATTTACACGTAATTCGACCGATTTAACAATCTCCGAGTCTCCAAAGAAGGTCAGCCCACGGCAAACATGTCCAACCCTGCTCCACTCGAACCGAATTTCTTACCAATTTCCTATCTTATAAACACCAAAGCAGAATTTAATGCATAAATTCCACACAATCGCCATTAAATGCTCGGACTATCACGCATACCTAAAATCTCCATAATTCGGTCCCATGTTTTGGGACCGATCAACAACTCATTCCCGGCATTTATTCACATCAAGCACATGATTTAAAGCAAAAATTATGGAATTAAAGACCCAAACAGCCCCTAAATTTCTGGGCGTCACTAGCCATCTCCACAACCAAAAATTCTAACACCCTAGCCTCAAGTTTGGGATCGATCAAACGGCCCCTCACGGCCTCAAACCAACCGAAACATCGAAAACCCTTAAAAATGAGAATAAAACGCAAGTAGGGAGAAAATCCTACCTCTTGGAGTTGTCAAAAACCACGAGAACCCGGGTCTACGTTAGCCGTCCGCGCAGAACGTTTTCCTCTCTTGCTCGAAATCCAATCCAGCCTCGATTCTCGATCTTAGAGAGAAGCACCCTCTCTCTAAAAACTCTCTAAACCCAAAGCTCACTGCATCAAAAATGGCCTCCCACGTTTGCTTCCATTGGTTTAATGAAGATGATCACTATTCCCACTCACATCTAGTGACTTAAAATCAAATCTCATAATGCCCATTAAGTCCCTCTTTACTGTGATTTGATATTCCCAGACTACCTCTACCGTCCATTTCAATTTCTACTCATACCACTTATGGTACATGAGCATGCTATATGTTCCTTCTGCATCGTGTAGTAATCCGGCTTACTCGCACCCTAAACGCTGTGCTCGAAAAACGTGCCGACCGACCGGGGTTTCAAAGAAATTGCGAAATTTTGACGCCGCTAATCCAGATTGCGAGACGATTCTAATCCAGACAATCCGCTTCGTCATCTGAGATCTAGAGAATTAATTACGGATTTTTAACCGTAATTACACTTTTGTAATTAAAATTACGATTTTGCCCTTATTCCAGAAATTGGAATTTCTCGGGTCTTACATTCTCCCCTCCTTAAAAGGAATTTCGTCCCAAAATTCAGGACAATCATATCACTCACAACACGTAACCCTACACAACCCTTGCTTGGTGTGTAACCGCTAACCTCTCCAAGGTCACACATCGATACCCTATGGACTGGGCCAACCTAGTCCATGTCACGAATGACATCCATATACCGAGCCTGCCTCACCCCCTCAACAACACTCAATGCAATTTCCTGTGCAGATCCAAACCGAGTCACTCCCGACTCTATCACTCAACCTAAGTCTATGTGATAATTTAACCGTGTGTTTTCTGTACATTCGCAACATAACGCTCTGCTTACACTTCCGAGCCTCGTTACATTTCCTAATTCAACTATGAGTCTCTTCGACTAGTCCTAAAGACCAACTCAACCCACACTCACCAAGAGTGGTGAATGACCATACTGTGCACCCACACCCGACTCGATGCGATGTTACCGTGCCCGCGAACGCAATAATTCCATACTGCGACCCCCAATCCTGGGGTCCACCATGAGTAGAATCTGAGAGATTTCTCACTCATAACTCGACTTATCAGGTCAACTCTCACCCTACACCCTAGGAAAGAACATCTATACTTGGCTTCTCTAAAGGCCTTAACCTCCAAGCCCAATCCAATGTTGTGTCGAGTATGACACTCTACTTCAGGTCTCACTCATCGACAACCCGATGGTCAAGCCAACTTATCCATGTCAAACTCGACAATCAAAGAACCAACAAAGTCTACCACCCTAAGGTCCACCACGCTGATGCACAACTCTGGATCTGTCCCCGACTCGATCCACACTCCGCCCCCTCTCGGCCTATCTATGTTGGCCGGGAAGTGTCAGGAGCAGCACCCCGGAACAAACTAGTTCTCTAACTCCTTACTAAAGTGCTGGAGGAATGAACTCGTATACTCTCCTGGTCCCATGCCGAATCACCGTGGCCGCCCCAAAGTCTCCGGGATCCCCGTCGCCGGGAAATCCCGCCACTCATGCTCAACCCGCCCTAGTCCCGAACTAGTGTGAAGCGTAAGTCTTCAGCCTCTTCCCGAACTAGAGAAGCCGATCCTCCTCTGTTAGTCACTCAACACCCGTATCCCGAGTGTTCTGTGCATTCACTACCTCTCTATGGTCAGGCCACCTCACCATGGAGTCCTATATCCCATAGGTGAAACTTAATCCCCGCCCGAATGGACAACTTCAACCCATTTTCAAATCTCCTGTAATACCCAGCCAATCCCAAGAAACTACGTATCTCGAAGATTGACATCCGGTCTCTCCCAATTCATCATTGCCTTAACCTTCTCTAGGTCGACTGACACTCCTGATGCTAACACCACGTGTCCCAAAATCTCACCTCAGTAAGCCAAAAATTCAGACTCATCGAACTTAGCTGCATACAACCGCCGGTCTCCTAACGCTCGTGAAACAATCCTCAAGCTGATACTCATGCTCCCACTTTGACTGGGAGTAGAACAAAATGTCATCCACGAAGACCATGACAACCACCTGTATAGGGTCGAATATGCATGAGATCCATGAACGTCAAGATTCATCAATCTAAAGCGGCATCACCGTAAACTCAAAGTGCCCATAACGCGGTCCTAAACGCGCGGCCTTAGTGGATATCTATCTCCTAACCCTGGGCCGATGGTGTAACCGCGCGAAGGTTCATCATGGCAGACTCGCGCTCCTCTCAACTGGTCAAATAAATCATCAATCCTCGGTAATGGGTACCGATTCTTGATCGTAACTCGGTTCAACTCGTCAGAAGTCAATGCACAAATGGGCTGATCTTGTCCTTCTTTTCTAACAAAACCGAGCGCCCTCATGGTGAAGTGCTCTGGCCTAATGAACCTCATTCAAAAGAGTTCTTGGTCGGACTCGAGTCTTACAACTCAACCAAAGCATCCCATGAGCCATAGAGATGGGTGGAAATACTGTGGTGTAACCTATCACCAAGTCTACATCCCTGGAGGTAGGTCCGTAGCCTTATCCGAAACATCCACATACTCTCGCATACTACTCGAGTGCATCCAAGTCCGATCTCTCTCTCCATCCTCTGTGGTAAGGCCCGTGCCAACCCGCTTAACTGTCCTCGACACTTGGACTCGTGATACTATCCTGGGAAAATATCATGTTTGTCCCTCCAACATCACACGAGTACCATCCTCGTGTGTAGGTAACTCTCCTCAAGGCCACAATCGATGGTCAACCCCAGATCGTCACCTAATCCATCCCAAGGATGACATCGAACTTTGACATGTCCATGATTCTCAGGTCCACTATGAGTAGAGTCCCCGAGATCTCTAACTCACAACCTCGACCTATCATTCTTATTCTCGCCCTAATCCCTAGGGAGACTAATCACATTGGCCTCTAAGGTCCCAAGAGGTCCCTCGCTCTATTTCCACCTTATTCGGGCCTCATTCTAGCTAGAACAGCAGCCTAGTCTAATCCGGTCGCGTTAGAGGTAATTCCATAGCTCCTAACACTTTCGACCGCATGAACCTATGGTATACCACCATCGATCTTTCCTATGAATGTCGAGGATGATAAGCCCTAAACCTCAAGGTTACTAAGATCTTCTTATCTAACTACTATACCAAATTGCGGCTATGATTACTGTAATACCTACAACCCTAAGAAAAGTCTCGCTAATCAAACACCGGTGTGCTGACCGCACTGTGGACGCCCTTCTACGCCCTCGCCCTCTACTACCATTTACACAATAAACATGGCACAAGAGTCATCTAACTTTCTTCATTTCATTTAACTAGCAATGCATTACGTTAATAGACTTTAATAACCATGAACTCCGATCTGCTCATTTCCTAAGTGGCGCTAAATTCCAACCACTCAATTCATTTACTTTAGTAAGGTTCTATGCTCTCTTGTTCATTTCAGTATTCAAATCCCTAAGGTCATAATTCCTAACCTTAGCATTCACCCTTTTCCTATACGCATCACACCATGCATATAATTTCGTACACAACTACCGCGCAATCACCATTTCAATTGGTAGTTAAATTCACAGATCTCTAAGGCATAACCACGTACTCTCGAGACACTAATCATACACATAACTCGTTGTATACGCAATCATTACAGTTTAAAATATTGTTTTCAACAAAATTTTTTTTTTCAAAATTTTATTTTTGAAAATTTTATTTTTCGAAAATTTTATCAAAATTTATTTGATTTATTTGAATTTAATAAATATTTTATTTTATTTTTTTCGAATTTTTTTTTTACAATGAATCCAGGTTCATTTGGGTGACTAAGGAAAAACGAGTCAAAACTGATCGAAATGGGCCGAGCAGACCGAGTGCACTCGCCCAAGGCGCCCCAGCGCCTGTGCACGCCGCGCTCCCAAATACTCTGTCGCTGCGCCCCACGCCGCGCCACCGGCTGGGCTACCTCACACAGCGCCCCTACCGTGCGCCCACTACCGCACGTCGCCCCAAGGCGCCCCAAAGGACGCCCCCGCGCCACGCCCGCCACGCCGCCCGCGAGCACGCCCGCACGCCCCAGCATGCACGTCGCCAACGCCAAAGACGCCCAGCCACAAAGACACCCAAATTCCACACAGAATCTACCGCAGATGATTTCCAACCTACTGCATCAAAATTTTTTTTTTTCATTATTCATGATAACATTTTTTTCTTATTTCCAAGAAGATGAAAATCACTAAAAATCACAAAATCATTTTTTTTTTCATAATTCTTAATATTCAAATAATTTTATAAAAAGTTATTTAACCCACTTTTTCTTTAATTTTCCTCCTAATAATTTCATAAAATTTATTTCGCATTTTCTTCAACTTAGAAAATTATTTTCATCACCTAATAGGCTTCCCTTTTCTTTTCTAGTTTTAGTAATAATCGTACCGACATATCTTTCTACATTTATGTGCTAATCACCACACATATTCCACAACACCTAAAATATGTCAAGCACATCAAACACATAACATGACATGGCATACACCAATCTAATAATAATTCACAAATCACACAAACACATCAACACACGTGCACGTAGTGTCCTAGTGTTAACCCGTGATTTTCCTAGGCAATCTCATACCTAAACCGAACATCAAACCACGCCTAGTGGTGATGCTCTTCCTCAACTATGGCCTAAGCCCAAATTTTCTATCTATAGGTTTCCATATACCTATACTTCACATCAAACCACCTAGTGGTGATGGATACCCAAACCCGAGCTCCCTAGGTATTCGTATACCTAAGCTCCGATATCGTCGACGCCCAAACCCGGGGTCCGCTGACTACCCGCCAACCCGTTGTATCACATGGAGGCCTGGGCACCACCACTTTGAAAATCGCAGTCTCCTTTGTACGGGGAGCTCTACCCAAATACATAACCTGCATATACCTGTCCCAAACAGTCCAATATGTGCAATATATTCTCAACATGAGTAAAAATGCATCTTGGGCTCATAAACCAATACTCATAAAATCAATTATCATGACTATTCTTCAATTATCTCCCAATAATTCAATAGTTGATAAAACTTTTGTTTTATACAAAACATATATTAAAAATCTACAATTTAATACATGTTACGTCCAAAACCATCAAGCCACAAACCGGCTTCTCTTCAAATGGATCGCCTCTCGAGCGCTCCCTGTACCTGAAATAAGGGGGTCCCACGACGTGCGAGCTAGCTCAAGAGACCGCCTAAGCGGTACTACTCACCACCTAAGCGTAGCAAGTAAATGTCTAAAGTAAAACACACACCCAAGTAAATACATGATCCTACTCTGAATGTCTACATGATTACCTCCCATGCCACGAGTCCTCACCGACTCACTCACACTTGCTCTGCTTACGACATGAAAATAATCATTTTCAAACAAAACTTTTGTTCTTGAAAATATACTACCGAAATATTCTGGTGAAATACGGGACTACCCTCCGATAAGTGAATCTGCTGATGAAGCTCAAATGGGGCCATGGTCCCTATATCCGAAATGATCCGCTTCGTCCATCTCCCAACCCAATTCTCCGGAATATCATCCTGTGAAATTCCTTTCGCAACCATATCCGTTTTTACAAAAATACCTTGTCATGCACTCACACCTAATTCTAGGCTACCCAATGCATATGAAAATGTGTTATGCCATTTTCAAAATCATTTACACAATATGTCAATATGCATATTTTCAATCAACTATAATTACACGCGACATGTAATCTAACACATCAAGCATCACCTAACAGCTCAATTGAGCACCATAATTTTCCAATGGCCTATGCTCACAATTATATTCCATGGCACTGAGCAAATCATACTTTTATTCTCATTGAGTCCTTCTATACACACACCATATTCCATATAATTGTAACTCTCATGTTAATCCTCATTAAGCATTAACCTATTGATTTCTACACCACACCAACTCAAGCCATTCATTTCATACAAGTTCATACCAAAACACACGTGGCGATTTACCTATCTCTGAGACGACCGGATCGATTTTACCGTCCAACTCCAAGAAGGCCGTCCACTCGGCAGCCCATGTCCAACCCTGCCCACCTTTGGAACCGAATTTACCAATTTCCCTATCTTATAAACACTAAAGCAGAATTCTAATGCATAAATTCCACAATCAGCTCCACGCTCTCGACTATCAGCCGCATGCCCCAAAATTCATAATTCGGTCCCATGTTTCTCAGGACCGATCAACAACTTATTCCCGCATTTATTCACATCGTAAGCACATGATTTAAAGCAAAAATTATGGAATTAAAGACCCAAATAGGCCCTAAATTTCTGGGCAGTCACGACCATCTCCACAAATCTCAAAAAAATTCTAACAATTCGGTCCCAAGTTTTGGGACCGATCAAACGGCCCCTCACGGCCTCAAACTAACCGAAACATCGAAAACCCCTTAAAAATGAGAATAAAACGCAAGTAGGAGAAAATCCCACCTCTGAGTTGTCAAAACCGCAAACCCGGGTCTACGCTGCACCGCCCGCGTAACGTTTTCCTTCGCTCCGTCGAAATCCAAACTGGGCCCGATTTCCGGATCTTAGAGAGAAGCACCCTCTCTCAAATTTCTCTCAAACCCAAAGCTCACTGCATCAAAAATGGCCTCCCACGTTTTGCTCTCCATTGGTTTAATGAAGATGATCACTATTCCTTAATTTGGCATCTAGTGACTTAAAATCAAATCTCATAATGCCCATTAACTCCTCTTTACCAGACGGATATCTCTAGCACTACCTCGCCATCCATTTTCATAATTTCTCTACTCACACCCCTTATGGTACATGAGTACATGCTATATGTTCCTTTCGCTAGATCGAATCTACATTGCATCCAAACGTCAGGAATTTAAAACGCGCCGAATCAAGATCAACTCAATAAACAGAATTTATATAACTAGATTTCGCGAGACGATTCTAATCTGCATAATCCGCTTGGCCATCCGAGATCTAGAGAATTAATTACGGATTTTTAACCGTAATTACACTTTTGTAATTAAAATTACGATTTTGCCCTTATTCCAGAAATTGGAATTTCTCGGGTCTTACACATGAATTGTCCTCTAATATTTCCTCATACCCCTCCAATCAAAACCCAACGCCTTTAACCTACCCTCCAGTGCCTATATTTCTTCGAAATACAAACCCCAAATTCTTCATCTCCCATCATGTTACATATATTTTCTGCAACTACCTCAGCCTCCACTTTTGTATCAGTCGAGGTTTTATTCTGGCCGCGACATGTTCTATAGCCGGGGTTTTGTTCTGACCGCGGCCATAGGGATGTTCTAAGGTGTTATAGTCGGGGTTTTGTTCTGGTCGCGGCTATAGGAACCGCGGCTATAAACTATGCCAAATTATTAAATAATGGAAGAGCCTATAGCCATGGTTTATGAAGTGACCGCAATTATTGGTAATATTTTTATAATCTCTTTCACTTTTCACTAAAAGGTGTTTTAGCAGGAGAATATGTGTTTGATCGATGTAACACTTCCAAAAATTATAAATGAAAAATGAGTTGTATCATGGATTTTAAAGAGCAATAGCAAATTATTCCCTAGTCTCTACCTATCCCTTATAAAGACTTCCCTAGTCCAAAAATTATAAAGACTTCCAAAAATATGTCTAGCTTCCTATCCCCTAGTCCTTGTAGGGTATAAAGAGCGATAACAAATTATTCCCTACTAAGTCTTGTATTGATCACCTCCCGATTCTTATGATAAAAGTTCTACATTGTGTGAAGAAATGATCACATCCTGAGCCTTATGGTCTCTACATAATGCTACTTAATTAAGATTAGTTTTTACTCTCAATTAATTAACCTAAGGCATAATTCAATTCATATAAACCAAATCAAGCATCAATCCAAACACAAGCACATAAGCATATATAAAATAAACCACAAATAAAAAAGGGGGTATATCAAGTACTCTGCTATTACTAGGCAACCCTGAGTGCCTTATCTAGTGTGGTTTATAAGCCTAAAATTATTTAGTGCTTAAAGGAGTTAACTAGATTAATTAATTCTCTTGTATATTATGCAGCATATATTGATTCTAATGGTTTTAGAAAATACTAGGAATTACAGAGTGCTTTTTAAGGAAGCTTAATTTGATCCCCAAATTATTATTCTGATTAAGAATTTTATTTTTGCTCTTTTAATTACTGCTCTTCTTATTCTATTTGAACTTAATATTTATACAGTCACAATGTTCTAAATTATCTGTGCTTTGAATACCTATAGTTCTATGGTGTTCTTCGTGGTTCCTAATAGAGGCTGATATTTTTCTATCTAACTGGATTTCTAATTAATATTAAAATATTTCTGTTACTGGAAATCAGAATCTGCCAAAATTCACTGAAAAAATGTGTACCATACAAAAACAAGATCAAATTAGGAGAGATCCAGAGTCAAGGAAAAAAATTTTCTCAACAAGAGTTAAAACACCCGGAGGATCTGAAATATTTTTCAAGAAAACTTTCTGCATCCTATTAGACCAGAGGAAAGGTACTTAAATAGATTTAACCAATAATAAATAAGTTGCTCATCCACACCCTATAGCGACTTACCAACGGCCTCCTGCCTTAACTGCGCCCAGCAGAAGTTAAATTTTTCTTTCCCACTACACTTTGGTCTTATATTACTTCTCTTTTTCAAAAAACATATAGAAGATCCTCTTATTTTAACTCAGGAGAAAAATATTTTCCTTGACCAGCCAAGGTCTGAATTATCAAGAAACTGAAAGAGCACTTACAATTTTATTGCATCAAACTTCATACATCTTTCCTTCAGAGAGGTTTTACAAGAACCATTCAGAGTTCCTTCAGAGAAACTCAGAGGAGAGACTCCTTAAGAGCTCTTGAGAGTCTTATGGGTGTCTACCTCTGAAGAAATCACACTCTTATATAGAAAGGAAAAAGATTCTTTCTTCAACGGTAAGCAATCTAAAGTAGTGCGGGTACACAATTTGGGCCCCATCGCCAACTACTATAGATGCTTTCTTTTGGAAAAAGAAAAAAGGTATCTGACAGTTTTTCCCACATGGGGTAGTGATAAAGCAGATTCCAAAAAGAAAAAAGCTACTCTAATTAACAAAAAGTAACTCTGGTAAGGTTACTGCTCTAGGTGTCTAGTTATGGGCTGCTAGTAACATCACCTGGATCCGTGACCGCCTCGATCCCTCATATGCTCGCCACCATGTCCAAAACCGGTGCTATAAACCCGTCCATCTATATCTTAATTCATATCCTCGAGCGTAGAGCAGCAGATGTATTATCAAGTTATCTTTTCGACTCGCTGACATTCCTTCTTTTTCCGCTTAACTTCACAAGGCTGGGCTTTTCCTATCTTCGCTCCAGAGGGAATCTCTCCTTACGCATTATTTGACACACCCTACCCCCTTCTAGTGATAAGGGCAGCTGCCACTCCACGCAAATCCTCGTACCAAGTACTCTAACGACTAGAAACCCTCACGTCAGCCCGCATTGTCGCTAAAACCTCCTATAAAATTTTCTTTTCTAACCTTATGATTTTATAAAATTTCTAAGAAGATAACAAATTTGCATATGCTAGTAATATGTCCTAAATCAGATACATCCAATTTACACTATATCCAAAATATGGCAACCAAAGATGTCACAACACATTCCCATCATATAAACTATGTACATACATATGTTCCATATACAAATCCAAAGATGCCTACAAAAATATTCTTACTAACACCGACTTCAGACAACGTCAGACAAACCCCATTATGCCCAAATACCGCAGATCAGACCGTGGAAAATAGTTTTTAAATACAAAATAATGAGCTAAACGAGCTCAAGAGTGTATGCTTTTATAAAAGATTTTGCTTTTCCTAAACATCTCAAAACGTGAAACTCTCTTTACAAATATTTCCATAGTTCTTACTTTGCTTTGCTTGCTTTAAAAGTTTCTAAACTTTTCATTATTACAGATTGTTGCTTTTAAAAGCTTTATAAAACTTTTAATACTATTGCCATTTGTTTCATTTTCTTTAAAGTTTATAAAACTCTCATTTCTGCTTGCTTAGAAGTTTATAAAACTTCTCAAATTCTTTCATTGCTTAATCTTGTTTCAAAGCTTCTTAAAACCTTCACACAAACCGCTAGTGCTTCAAACTTTTTCATAAAAATCGGTGCTCGTATCAACCGCACTTTTCAAAATAAAACGAGCCTCGCTCAACCGTCATTTAAACTCTCCGAAGTCTGGCGACCGGAACCAATGGTCGATTTTTCAAAATCAGATATTGGCGCTTATAAAACATCAACCACCGAGGACTATTTTTGCTTATCAGACTTTAGTGAACACGGGAAGCTCGGGCGACCGTGTCGGAAGCGACCTCGTGTCCGCATCACCTTTTTCCTGAATATGGTAACTGACCGGGTCGCCATCACCATAATTCTAGTTGTAGCTCATAACCTTATATACCCTCGTGACGCGCTACTCGCCTCTTTAAACGACGACAGATGTCCTAAGTTTGCCGACTGTGCAAAACTACAATGCATGTATGAGATCCAATAATCACTGCTGCACGTAGCTGATATTCTCCGACCGGTTTGCTCGCTTTTAGAACCAGGAAGGCCTGCTACAAACGCTCTTTGCTTGCTTCATTATTGGCTTTTAAAACGGTTTTACAATTTAAAACCATTTCGGCTGCTTCGTCAAATCATTAATTATTCAAAACCATTTACTTACTGTCATTGAAAGATGCATTACAATTTAAAACCAATGTCATTTCAATTACGCGAACTCAAACCATCTGTTTGAGATTTAATTCATCATTACTCAAACTGGTTGAAATTAAAACCACGAAATACCAGCCAGAAACACTTATAATAATAATAATAATACACTAAGATTGGAAAACGAGCCTAACACTCACCTCTTCGTCATAAACTGGAAACACATTCCAGCCAACTTTCCCGCCCCTTTGCTTTTAGCCTACACACTCCATGTGTGACAGATCACACACGCGCACAACCAAGCAATTTGCACACTGCGTTACACTAAAATTTCTAAAGATGCGTCTCAAAATGCCATTCTATTGTGCATATGGCAGATTCTAATTAAAGTTTTATTTTCCATATACCTAAAAACACCCAAAACATTTCGAAAATTCGGTCCGGATCGTCAATAAAACTCAAATTTTAACCAAACAACTAAATAATTTCAATCACTCTGACCGTCTAAAATAGTCCCAAAATTTCCTAAATTTCTAAAATTCCTAAACTCGCCTAAAATTTTAGATCGACTTATGGCCTCTAAGAATATTCAAGCCATTATATACTACGAATAATACAAGATAGTGAAAATTTCCAATTCTTCAAGCTTTTATGCTCAAGATGCTATCCACGCCAGAAATTTCCTCGTCACAGCAAAGATCCTAAACTCTGTACCAAAATTCTGAACCACTTAACGACGTAGATCCTCGAGAAAACTAAAATCTGGGTTTTGCATATTTACCCGAATCCCTGAAACCCCATGTTTCGGCACTCATGCCAGAGCCTCGTCACAGTAGGAAAGACTTTCCGTTGTTTATCCCGACACGAATCCGACTCATCCGATTTCTCGTAACTGGTAAAATAAACTAAGCAGTAAAAAATTTAAAAATCCTCCCCGCCTGACAAGCCTCTCCGCCTCTCATCCGTCCTCTCCATCTCATTTGATGTTTGATTTTTTTTTTTTTTCGCTGGGACCCACATGTCCCTTTTCTTTCTTTCTCTCGTCTGCTTCACTCAAACAATTTATTCGTCTTGGCTTCAATTTCCTTTATCCTAATCAATATTCTTTAAAGATTCGATATTTTTCTGAATTTTTCAAAATCCCATTTTCTGTGTTTCACTCTTTGTCCAGCCGCCTGAATTGTGAAATATCTCGACCGTCCCGAAATTAAACGAACTTTTCTGTGTCACTAGGATTTCGCGAGACGAATCCTAACGGGCGCAGATCTAAGCCACATCCGAGATCTGTAATTTTCGAGTACTTCCCCAAAAATTCTCTAAGAATTCATTATTATTATTATTTTACTATTTAAACTTCCATTAATTATAATTTTCTTCACCCCCTCCACTTTCCTTAATCAGTAATTCTCATTCTCAAGATTTAAAACATATCAGAATCCAACTTTCAAATTTCTACTTACGGCCCATCTCAACTTAAATTTTATATTATCCTTTTTGCTAAATGACAATCGTACTTGTTTTAAGTACCAAATTCCGGGTTCCAAAATTTATAATTTCCTAATTTCATCTCCAAAATACTACAATGTGACAGTTGGTACTCTTATACACCCCTACAATATCATGTACTGTACACTCTCTTGGGACGGGGTGTTACAAAATCCTCCCTCCTTAGGAACATTTCGTCCTCGAAATGAATAAATCCAACCCAAAAGAAAGGAAACGAATATCTCTCATCCTAAATAAGTGAGGGCACGACTACAAGATCCAGCCTCTAGTTCAAGTACCGCCTCCCTCTCATGATTCTTCCACAAGACTTTAACTAATGGAATCACTTTGCTTCTCAACACCTATTCCTCATGATCTACAATTCCTCAGACTGGTGTATCTCCCTCATAAGTCAAATTTTCCTTTAACCGCACCGGGCCGCTCTCAATACATTCAAGGATCCTCGTGGATATATTTCCTTAACATCGACATACTCGAACGTATCATGAACTCGATGAACCTGTGTTAACTCAACTTTGTAAGCCACCGTCCCACCTCGTCTCACAATCCCATGTGGTCCAATATTCTGACTAAGCTGGCCAGCTCTCAAATTCCAACAACAATCTTTTCAAGGAATTTTAAAAAAGACTGGTCACTAGTTTCCTAAATCAGAAGTTTCTTACTACTCTGTTGCTCCCATGGCACCTTTCCGCTTCATCTTTGCTATCTTCAAGTTATCACGAACACTCTTTCACTTCTCCGAAGTGATCCAGACTCGCCTTGCACCTATTAGTCTTTTCACCAACCCTCATCCCAAAGAAGACACCGATCCCCACATTTCTCGCATACAAAGGCCTCAAATGGAGCCATTTCTATACTGGCCTGATAGTTGTTGTCATAGGCAAACTCCATTAGTGCTAAGTGAGTATCCCAACTCTTCACCCAGCACACAAGCTCTCAAAGATATCCTCTAACGCCTCGAATACTCTGCATTTGGCCATCCGTCGGAGGGATGAAATGTTGTCTTGAAGTGTGGCGAAGTACTAAGTTGTTTCAAGCTAGGCTGAAAACCTAGATGTGAACACGGGATCTCGATCGACCATATCAGCTGGAACCACAGTCTCCAGCTATTTCATCCCACATACAACTGATGGCTTTAAAGTCTCAAAGCGATGGCGGTAGAAAATGAAGCGGTTATTGTGATGACTATCTCGCCATACTTATAGCATCATGTTTCATAGTGGTGTGGAAGACACATTTACAAAATCCATAGTGATCTTTACATTTTTCACAACGGAGCAGAATGGCGTATCTTTCCCAGCGGGTCTCGTCTTTCACCTTCACTGGCGGCGGTTAGGCACTGAAAGCGAAACTTGCGATCTCTTTCTTTATTCCATTCCACCCCGGTAATGTTCTTTCAAAGTCCTGGCCACATCTTGTGCACACGGATGCATAGCATGCGCGAGATGAATGTGCTTCTTCCATAATGCATCTCTTATTTCGCCGTACTACGGCACACACATTCTACATCCTTTCAACTATAAATGTCATCATCTCGATTTGAAACTTCTGCTTTCTTCTTTTTTTCTATCTCTTCGCCAAGCAATCATCGTGGATCCGGTGGCTTGCCTGCTAGAATCGATCCACTAGAATGATCTAACATGAAACGTCAAGGCCGCCAGACTACAGTCTCCAATCGAATGCATCACTGCGCTCTCGGATCCATATATGTGAGTGGAGATAGCGATCTCGTGAGACCAAAGAACTCTCACGGTCGCCTACTCGAGGCATCTGCTACGACATTAGCTTTTCACGGATGGTACTCAGTAAATACGGTCGTGATCCTTAATCAACTCAAGCCATCTTCTTTGCCTCGGGTTTAACTTTCTTTTTGGTGAAAATATATTGAAGACTTTTTATGATCTGTAAGATCTGAGGAACCTCTTATAAATAATGTCTCCGTATCTTAGAGCAAACACGGCTAGCGCAAGCTCTCTAAGTCATGTGTAGGAGTAATTCTCCTCAATGGCACAACCCCGGTTGTCTAGAGGCATGTCACGATCACCCCATCGTGCATCGAAACCTGACCAAGGCCTTGTCGGAAGCATCCTTGCCAAACCACTGACCCATCTCTCCCATTGAGACGAAAAATTTAGAAGCGGAAATTTGAGAAGTCAATCTACCCTTCAACTCCTCGAAACACTTCTGGCAGGCATCTACCCAATCATACTTAACATCTTTCCTTGTCGGCAGTCGATGGAACATATCTTGGAGAACCCCTCAGCAGACTACGTAATATCTTGCTAAACCAAGGCTTCTAACCTCGACACATTCTTTGGTGGTTTCCAATTTACTCTACGCTTCTATTTTACGGGGATCCACACACTCACCCCATCGGTGAAATCACATGACTAAGAATGCCACCTTGTCGAGGCAAGCCGACGCGCCGACTTGGCATACGATTATCGCTCCCTTAAGTGCTGCGACCGCAATCCTCGGTGCTACAGTGTTTCCTCCCGACTACTTGGAATACACAAGGATATCATCGATAAAAACTATGTGAACCTATCCGGGTCACGGTTGGGAATACTGGAGTTCATCAAATCCATAGACTGCTTCTTCGGGGCATTAGTCACACCGTGGCATCACCCGAAACTCGCAATGCCATAGCATGCGTCACCGATGAATCTTAGGTACATCCTCTATACGCCTCGTTGTGCGGTACCAATTATTTGGGTATACTCGGATCCTTGGAGGTTGATCCGATAACTCATCAATTCTAGGGAGTGGATGCGATTGCGGATGGTAACTCCTCTTGGTTGCTTGTAATCTATACACAACCCAGCGAGCTCCCGTCTTTCTTTTTCACGAAGAGAGCTGGAGCTCCCATTGGGGACCAGTAACCGATCGAATGAATCCCTTACTTAACAATTCTTCTAAGCGGGCCTTAAGCTCTCTCAGCTCTGTAGGAGCCATCTATGGGGAGAATGGAAATGGGCTCAGTCCACGGGATCAAATCAATGGTGAACTCCACCTCTCTTTACGGAGAATCTGTGATATCATCAGGAACACATCTACAGAACTCTCAGCTGTGGAATCTCATCGATATAGTCCTGGCCTTCCGGTCTCCCACCACATAAGCTAGATAACCACGGCGACCTTTACGTAGCATTCTGTCTTGTCATGGCGGAGATCATCTGAGGAAAATAACTCTCACGTAATCCTGAACTTTACCTCAGATTTCTTTACGGCCTATTCGACTTTACTTCCTTTTCTTTCATCCCAGCATTGGCTCATGGTGAGGAACGGCCAATCATCTAAATTACATCAAATCCCCATGCTCCCAAAGCTTCCTGAGATCCATTTGAACTCCTGTCCCTCAATGTCGAACTCTCTCTCTAACTACTGCATCTGCGGTAGCGGATCTCGGTTGGAAGGAAAGCTACTCATACGACCTCTAATGGTTGGGTCTACATCTGAAACGATCTAAGAATGAAGCGGATCGCCAGATGAATCTGCGTAGCTCTGGGTCCACCCAATGTATAAGCATCATGATCAAGGATAGAAATAATACCGGTGACCCGCAACGGAGGTGTCTGCATCTGCGGAGTCCGCGGCATATACGGCTTTGAGAGTGCGGGGCTGCAATGCATCCACGGGACATTGCCTCTACAGCCACCGCGACCGCTCTACTGAGCATTGTTGGCCCTCGCAAAGCCTCTGCTGAAGGCTTGCATGTGCTCGTCTGGTAGGGGTGCTAGGCGGCTCTGCGGTGTCTCGCATAATCGGTGAGGGCACTCCCCCAATGAAATGGCCTTCGGCCCGCAGTGGAAGCACCTGTATCGCGAATCTCTTACATTCCCCATGATATGCCTCGTACATGGCGTACCGGAGAATACTGCAGGTATCCTTTGCTAGTGGGGGCCTGCGATCCACGACTAGAATGGCCTCGACACGCACCTCGGCCTGCATAACCTCTGCTCCTTTTCTTTCTCTTTTATGCGTCTGAGCTTTGTTGGGGCGTGCAGTGCACTCCTCTTACTCTTACTTTCACACTTTACTCGATACATCGTTAGTAGTGCTTTGCTCGATCTTAGAGTGGCCTCTGCCTAAGTCCCGAATCTGTCTGGACCCTTGATGTCTGCTCAGTCTGTCCTTTGATCTGATAACCTTTTTTGCGCCGGGACTTGTAAACCTTGAATATGAGAACGATCTAACGCTAATTAGAACTTCTTCTCTTATTCTGAAAATGACATGTTCTTCTGTTCTAATTTGAAGAACTCCTCGATTTTAGAATCCTTATGACTCCGAGGAGCCAGAATGCGTCGTTAATTCTTCTTGAAATTGGTCCCATGATATGCCATCGGGATGCCTCTCTCGACATCGCATGTCCTTACAGCCACGTGCCGAAACCAGCGGAAAGCAGACTCTTTACTCATCGGGTGCAGCCCGGCCTTTCACGTAAACCTTGCCTCGTTCAACCCGTAACCCGAGCTATACGGATCACCCTTGCCAGTCATATGGCTTGGCGCCCGACTTTGTACTCTCTCGTGACCTCCGAGGTTCTTCGAGAACCTCTCAGGTTGTGGTGGAGGCTGCGTGGCGACGGTCGCTATAATTGCCTATTTGTGCAATGCGTCATACTGCTCTGCCAGTAAACAATCCGCGGCACTTAAGCTCCCTCGGCGGTGGCCGGTGGTCCCGGCGACCCTGCTGGCGATGGGTTAATGGCGGTGGGCAGATCGCTCGTCGTTCATCTCTCCACCAGTCTTGCGGGTACAGCTCGGCCGTTGGAATAACTCTCTTTAGGGCGACCTCTACGTCACTGCTGCGTATGTCTTGTAATTTAAAAAATATAATGGTATCTTTAGATCCTTGATGTCTTATATCTTTAAGCTTAACGTCGTAGTTCTTACGTCTTTGTCTTTCGATACCACCTTGACATGCTCGATACTACCTGATTACACCCCCCACCCCTTCCAGCTGAGTGGGCGTAGCGGCCACTCCATTAAATCCCTAGTCATACTTAACGACCAGAACTCCCCGTGAAGCTGTCGTATTTAAGCCACAAAACCTCCTATAAAAATTTTCTTTCTAACCTTATGATTTTATAAAAATTTCGGCAAAGATAATGTACCAGACATAGGACATGTCCCAAATCCCGTGATACATCCAATTTACACTATATCCAAAACATGGCAACCAAAGATACCAACACATTCCCATCATATAAACTATGTACATACATATGTTCCATATACAAATTCAAAGTATGTTCTTACAAAATATTTCATTAACAAAGACTTGTACAATGTCGACAACCTCATTATGCTCCAAATGCCTTAAGGTGATTTCAGACTGAAATAGCCTTTAAATACAAAATAATGAGCCAAACCATTCCACTGAGGTGCATGTTTTATATAAAAGTGCCTTTGCTTCCTGAAACATCCCCAAAAAAACAAAACCCTTTACAAATACTTCCGTGTCTCTATTTCTGTTTCTTGGCTCTCATTTTTTTTTTTTTTAAAGCTCTTTCTAAAACTTTCTGCTTGCCTCGCTTTGTAATTTATCTGCTTCTAAAAGTTTATAAAACTTCTAATACTCGTCATTATTTGTTTCCTATTTTCTTTAAAAGTTTATAAAACTCTCATTTCTGGTTTGCTTAGAAGTTTATAAAACTTCTCAAATTTTTGTTTCATTTAATCTTGTTTGAAAAGTTTCTTAAAACCTTTCACAAACCTTTGCTTTAAAAAGTTTCTCAAAACTTTTTCATAAAAACTGGAGCCCGGGCTCAACCGCATTCTTGAAAATAAAACGGAGCTCTGCCAACTGCCGCTTTAAAACTCTCCTAAGCCTCGATGATCGGGAACTAATGGTTGATTTTTTCAAAATCAGATATTACGCTTTATAAACATCAACCACTGAGTCTATTTTTGCTTATCAGACTTTGAGCCAACACGGAAGCCTCGGCGACCGTGCCTCTGGAAGGACTCCTCGCCATCCGCATCACCTTCCCAGTGAACAGGTGAATTGACCTCGGTCGCCATCACCATAATTTAGTTAGAGTCATAACCTTATATACTCCCGCATCGCAAGCACGTCTCCTTTAAATGCATGATGTATGTCCTAAGTTTGCCGACTGTGCAAAACTACAATGTAAAAGGGAGATCCTAACACCACCGTGCACGTAAGGAATACCTCCAATCGGTTACTGCTTAGAACTAGGAAGGCTCGTTTCAATGTCAATTTTTGCTTGTTTGCTTTTGTTTCTTTTGAAAATGGTTTTAGCAATTTAAAACCATTTGCCGCTTGCTTGAAAATGGTTTAATTTATTCTAAAAACCATTTACTTACTTGTCATTCAAAAGACGGTTTACAATTTTAAAATTAACGTTTGTTTTCACTATAGCTTAACTCAAACTGACGGTTTATTTCTAATTCATTGTTTGCTTCTTGAAAATGTAATGAGCTCAAAACCATGAAATACCAAGGTAAAACAATTTATATAATAATAATAATAATACACTGTATTTGGAAAACGAAATAGAACACTCACCCTCACCATAAACTCGTAAGGCCGCCCACAACTTTCCCGCCTCGCTTTAGCCTACACACTGATGTATTAGATCACACACGCCAAAGACAACCGCGGTAATTTGTGCACACACTCGGCAAGGTAAATTAAAATTTTCAAAATATGTGGGCCCAAATGCCATTCGCTGCATATGGCTAGATTCTGTATCAAAGGACTTTCCATATAGTCTAAAACACCCGAAAAACATTTCCAAAATTCTCGTCTGACTGCTCAATAAAACCCCCAAATTTTAACTAAAATCATCCCAAAATAAATCCTCAAATTCACCCCCACTGCCCAAAATAGTCCCAAAATTTTCTAAAATTTCTGTAAATTCCTAAACTCGCCTAAAAATTTTGGGACTAATTTATGACTTCAAAGAATATTCCAAGCCATTATATAGCATTTTGGCTCGAAATAATACAAGTAGGAAAATTCTCCCACCTCTTCAAGTTTGACAAAAATAGATTTTAGCGTCCACGCAGAGCCTCGTCACAAGAAGAAGACCAAACTTCGGGTCCGAAAATTTCGACCACTGGGGAATGACGAGATTCTGGTAAAACGTGCAATTGTGGCTTTGCATATTTACCTGAATTCTCTCGTGAAATTCCCATGTTTCGTACTCACGCTGCAGCTCCCTGGCCACGTATAGAGCACTTCTCATATTTATCCCGAACACGAATCCGACGATCCGTACTTCAGAATCAAATAACCTCAGTTATATAAAAATTAAAACTTCCCGCTGGACGCCTCTCTCTTACCTCTCGTCCGTCCCCATCCTCATTTTGATGTTTTGATTTTTTTTTGTAATCAGCACAACCCTTTTTCTTCTTTCTCTCTATCCGTCACTCGAAACAATTTATTTGCTCCTAAGCCAATTTCCTTTATCCCCAATTGAATATTCTTTAAGTATTTGCTATTTTTCGGAATTTTTCAAAAATCCCGTTTTCAAGTTTCACTCTTTATCCGTCGTCAGAATTCCTGGTGTTATCTCGACTGCCTCGAACAAACGCAACTTCCTTTCTTTAGGTCACTAGATTTCACTTTAGACGAACTTAACGGCGCAGCCGCTTCAATATCCGAGATTCAGAGGAATTTCTGATACTTCCCCGAAAAATTCACAATTCATTATTATTATTTTACTATTTAACTTCCATTAATTATACTTTCACCCTCCACTTTCCTTTAATTGCAATTTTGTCTCACATTTAAATATTGCAAACTAACTTTCAAATTTCTACTACGGCCCATCTCTAACTTAGCCTTACATATCCTTTTGCTAAACGATTAATCAGACTTTGTTTAAGTACCAAATCTCTGTGGTTCCAAAATTTATACTTCCTAATTTCATCTCCAAAATACTACAATGTGACAATTTGGTACCTTATACACCCTACAATATCATGTGATCGTACACTCTCTCGGACTTTTAAAAATACATTGTCATATGCTAAAGTGCCGAGGGACACCGGATCAAAGATAGGCATTCACTGTGCCGATACATGGAGCGTCGGTTCCAAGAAATAATGACTCACAACCCGCAGCGTAATACTAAAATTATTATCATATTAAAGCTTCATTGGGAAGCAACATCCATCAACTTATTTGTTGCTTCTTTACCGCTACTATTTGAACCGGCTAGATCCAAAGAATAGACTGATACTCTTCCTACAGTGCAAGCTTATGGAAAGTATCACCCATCAACTGGGCTTTGATATCTCTTTATCTTCTACCGTCTGTATGAGAAGCTATAGGTGTAGGGCCCCGTAATCCCCAATATTATCTAAGCTTAGTTGGCTTTAAAGTTTAGGCCGGCTATTGTTAAAACTTATCATGACTTTCTTAGAATCTCACAAAGGCTCACAAAATTTATCTCTCAGAAGAAGGCAGGTCTCGAAATGCTGGAATCATTTAAAACATTTGGGTCTATAAAATAAAACATTCCTAACCTCCTTCTTGCTGCTTCTAAGGCTTGGGGGATCTCATTAAAACCTTCAAAATAGTTTTAAAATACTCTAACTGAAAGCACTACAATAGACCAATTTTTTAAAAACACCGTGCTTTCTTCCCTGGTAAACTTACATAAGCATTCTTTGGGTGTCGTATTTAATAAAATATTCTTTCTGCTACAATTAATAAGAAAGAAAATACTCCGGATTTCGTTACTCCATGCTATCATGATACACTTATGCATATCCTGTCGCAAGCCGCTTCTTTGCTTTTTTCACAATTTAAAAGCAAAAAGGTCGGGTAGAGGTCAAGGGTTTGTGACCGGCAAATAACCTCTTTTCTCGCCCTTGGTCTCAGGTAGAAGAATGAGTGGTTAGGGACTTCGAGCCATGGATAATGGAAGTATGATATTAGAATAAGCTCTTGAATGTGGGATGAGGTGTGATGAACTTCTCTTACATCTGCTATATTTAAAGATCAAAAAAGGTAGAAGATGAGGTGTAAATATCATACATTTATTTTGTGTTTATCCCTTCTATGAGCTGTCTGTCTTTTGAAGATAAGATTCCTTCCTGTGCTTTGTCAAATATTAAATATCTAAAAGGAAAATCAGCAATACTATTTTCATTACCTTTAAGATATTTTAACATTATTTCCTGTGTCCCGAACTAATTGTATCTAAAAATTTCATCATCTATTTCTAGCTACTTTTATGCCATACTTATAAATTTTACTATAGCTTGACAGTCTGTTCTTACTTTTATTCCATTTTTGTCAATAATAATAGCTTTCAAAGAATCTAAGGCATAAAAAGTGGAAAATATAAAGAAGAAAATGTAAAAAGTTCTATTGATCAAGAAATCTTAACAGTAGTTTATGCCTTAGATTCTTTCAAAGCTTTTATTATTGACAAAAATAGAATAAAAGTTAGAACAAACGGGCTGCTATAGTAAAATTTATAACTTAAGCACAGAAAAGAAATTAGCTAGAAATATATGGATAAAATTTTTAGATACAATTAGTCTCAGACTCAAATAGTATTTTGAAATATATAGCGTGAAGGAAAATAGTATTGCTGATTTTCTTCTAGATATTTAATATCTCGACAAAGCATGTGAAAGGAATCTTATCTTCAAAAGATAAACAGCTCATAGAAGGGATAAGCACAAAATAAAGATATGATATTTACACCTCATCTTCTACCTTTTTTGATCTTTAAATATAGCAAATGTAAGAGAAGTTCTTCACCCCTCATCCCACATTCAAGAGCTTATTCCCAATATCCCATACTTCATTTATCCATGGCTCAAGTCCCCCTAACCACTCATTCTTCTACCCCTGCACTAAAGAGCGTAAAAGAAAGCTCTCGCTCGGTCACAAACCCTTGACCTCTACTCAGCCTTTGCTTTAAATTCATGAAAAGGCAAAACAAAGCACTATCAGATGCAAGAAGTGTATCGTGATAATCTCTATGGAGAAGCAAATGAAGAACTGCATTTTATTGCTACTATTAATTGCTTAGCATAATATTTTATTAGTACAGTACCAAAAAAGAATGCTTATGTAGTTTACCAAGGAAGAAAGCCTAGTGTTTTTAAAAATTGGTCTGATGTAGTAGCTCATATTGAAAATTTTAAAAACCCCTTTTTTGAAGGTTTTAACAGATCCTTGCCTTAAATGTAAGGAGGTTAGGAATGTCTTATTTTATAGACCCAAATATTTTAAATGATTCCAGCATTTCAAGAATACCTTCTTACAGAGATAAATTTTGTGAGCACTTTGAGATTCTAAGAAGAGAAATCCATGATAGAGATTTAAAAATAGCCAGCCTCACCCAAAAACATTTAGAAGCCAACCAAGCCTTAGATTATATTGGGATTACAAGCCCTACACCTATAACTACTCCTTCTGGAACGGTAGAAGGTAAAGAGATATCAAAGCCGTTGATGGGTGATGCTTTCCCCATAAAGCATTTTAAGGAAAATCCAGTCTCTATTAATGGATCTAGGCATCTAGCTCAGTTCAAACGGTAACTGGTAAAGGCTTAACAAATCCATTGATAGGTGTTGCTTCCCCAATGAAGCAATGTGATAATAATTTCAGTGTTCCTTTGGGACCACTCAATTATTATTTTCTTTGGAACCAGCATCCCATGTATCAGCACCAATAAATGCCTATCTTTGATCCAACTGTCCCCCAGCACTTTAGCATACCAATAATGCATAAAGGAGATTCCTCTGGAGCCAAAGATAAGGAAAAACCAACACAGCAAGAGTTAGTGGAAAAGAAGGAATCTATTCCAGAGTCAGAAAAGATAACCAATAATACATCTTTATTTGCTCTCGAGGATATGATTAAGATCCTTACACTATGTGATTCAACTTTTACAAAGACCTCAAATCTTTTCAAACTGATGGCAGACAGAGCATATGAGGATCCAGCGCCCTAGATCCATTGATACTTAGAAGCAGCCCATAACCTAGACATTTTAATGAAAATGATTTTTTTGAAGTAAAATATAAAAATCAAATATAATCAAAACTCTTCAAAAAATTTCACATTTTAAATGAAGCTTAATGAAACCGCAAGGACAAAAGGTAGATCTAAAAAAAACAACTTAAAAAATCGTGGTGTACGAGCATCTCAAATTTACCATTAAATTTGTTCACATGGTCGGGTTATGAAAATTAGAATAAGAGTATAAAATATGCATCATGAATTAGCCAAGAAAAAGTACCTATAACCAAAGATTATCCATAACATTAGAACATATCTTATCAAATGATGGCACCTACAATCGAAAAACAAAAGAAAATATGAAGCAGTTGTGAAACCATATTTACCATCAAGGACATAGTACCACTCGATCAGAAGGTAATGATAACATATCATCCTAAGTATTCAAATGAAAAATTATTAATCAAGCATCAGAGTGAGCTTTGCTCTCATATCAACACAAACAATCAACTACTGAGATCCATAAGTGTCTCCATAACATGTTTTTTTGTCAATTAAGATATTTGTTATTTTTATATTCTCACAAATGTCAACATTTCGTATACATGTAAAAATTGATGAATTTAATCATAACAAAGAGCTAATATACATATGTGTGTGTAATTGTATACAAAATATTGGGATTATTAATGGATCAAACAATAAAATTTAATCTCAACTAACTCTTGAAAGAATTTCGCTTCTTAGAAATTCATGACTAGAGGCTAGGAAGTCCTTTTATAGAAAGTTAGAAACAAAGCGGGATAAATCTAGAAACGCTAAGAAACTAAAAAATGCAATGCACCAAACAGAATGTGCCTCTCTTTAAGCCAAAATATAAGCATCCTTGCTTGCAAGAATAGAAACCATAGTACGGTTAATTCTACTTGAGGCAACTATCTCTCATACTACATAACAAAGTTGGAAACCATTTACCCATTAAATTATATAGAACAAATCAACAATGTATGCTAAACATTCAAAAGTCATGTCGATGCAACATGATACAAAGCAACAAAAAGAGAAACAATGGGAGTGTGCAAGAGTCTAAACCCAAAGTCATCAATCAAAATATGATACAAGCTTAAATCGAAAGTTCCTCGGAGATCCATGAGAGTAGCTGATAGTCACTCTGCATTCTAAAGTTCCATATGCGCTTTGCATGGACCTCCTTCATAAACTTAAGACTCAAAAATTGTTTAGAAGAGCCAATGTGTGTGTGCGTGAGAGAGAGAGAGAGAGAGCTTGAGGCCAGATATTTTACCCTAGAGATGGACAAGTCCCTAGATTTCCTCCTGACTTCGATATTTTTCTTTGCTGCTTGGTCTTTTTTGAATTTTTTCTTAAGAGTTTGAGTAGCTTCGATGTAGCTTAGTATCAGAGATCAACTCGGTCTCTCGTTTGATTTTCGCTTCATTATGTGTCTCAGAACATGTAGGTGTACCCCATCCCTTGGACTTTTCTCCACAAAGCAATAGTTTTACATTTTTACCTTATTTATTCGTTAGCTTTCATTCGAGCTACATGTTTGACATGCTCCCTCATTCCCCTTCCCTTTAAGGAAGCAAGTATGTGTCCACATTTGTACAAACAGTCCTCAACAATAGATCAGTTTGATTTGACCTGGATTATTGTAATTTTGGGTATAGAAAATTTTAGGCCCTTGCAAAGTTTTTCTTGCTATCATCGAGGGTAGCATTAATCGTGTAAAGGAAGAGAGTACAAGGTGTTTGGGCAAATTAAACTTAACCAATAAGAAGAAAATAGGAAAAAGAATGCCAATCATAAAAATAGAAGTTTAATCAAACCTGATATTACACCACATAGGGATAGTTTAACCAAAACAAAAACAAAATTGTAACAAAAGCAAGAAAATTAAAGAAACTTATAGGAGATCCTGCTCTCCAACCCGCAATCACATCATAATAATACAACATGAGAGTTATGAGCGGAGATCTGCAATATAAAAATGAAGTTTTTATCACTTGAGAAGTCAGGTACGCTTTAGGACATAAAGATGAATTTTTGGATCCATCTTCAATCCGTCTGGGGCCTTGGATCTGATGGAACATCTCTGATGTACCCTTTAAATGGACGTGGGGATCCTTGATGCAATAAATTTTGTGCAACATCACGAACAAGATCATGCATCCTGACACTTTATGATCACCATCCATGAAAAGCAACCTGAGGCTCCTACCAAGAACCGCTTCCATCATCTTCAAGATCACAAGTAACAAGCTTGAGGTTTGAGGGTTTCACTAATGTAACTAGTTTATTTATATAGCTCCTCCAATGCAGAATCGATGCGGCCAAAGAAATTCAAACGCCGTAGCATACCTTAACATTTGATCCATTTAAATATCACCATAATAGCCTTAAGCAAACTACAAAGTAAGAACAAGGATCCGACTTCATCACCTTCCAAATGGCTAGCCCTGACCTCCGCAGAGATGGGGTAATACTTCTTTTCATTCCTCCGATAGCTGGTTGCAACAACCCTCGTGTCGCCCAAGTACCTTCCATACGCTGAATAGCCATCTTTCAATTGTCGCGTAATCGTTATAAATTGCAGTGGTAGACTTCACATTCATCAAGTACCTTAAATTGCTATGGGTTGCAATCGTCCTCCATAAAATCACCTCGCTATCTTCTTGAGTAAACACCAAGCTTCTTCTCCTTGTAAATGTTGAATTTGAAAACATTTTTGTGCGCCCATGTCTTTGGGTAATAGGTTTGCGTCTCTAGAAACCAACACTAGTTTGCATATTGTCTAACATCTTTGAAAGGAATTCCAACTAGTGTGCGCCCATGTCTGATCATCTTTAATCATCTTCGTCTTATCATCATCTTCAGCTTCAAGTAACGGGATGGTAGGAATTAACGGTGAGTAGGTAGGAAAACGGAAAAGGAGAGAAATAGAGATGAAATGAAAATGAGTGAAATTATGAATGGATGAAAATATGGAAAAGGGGTAGAGAGTGCAGAGATGGAGGAAAGCTTATAATTTGATGCTGTGTGACCAAAACGATAACAGATGGGGGTTTTTTTTTTTTTTTTTTTCGAAATTTGGTTTTTGTCACACCCCAAATTCCACCGGTGTGATTTATGTTACTATTTTACCACTTGATTTTTTTTTTTCACAACTTGAGTCTAAACTCCACTTGAGTGACCACCAAACGTAAATAAAACACTCACCTGTGTCTCCCAAACATATACACAAAGCATTTCCGGTACAAAGTTAATTCTCAATGTACCCAAAACTACACTTACACTTCTGATCAAAATAACATTTTACACAGTTCCAAAACTAGTGGCTACACAAGCCAAATATACAATGATCCACAAAAATATCAACCGCCCAAATATAGGTGGAAATATCCACATAACACTAAATAAGTCATCAAAATGTATGCTCAACTACTCAACAAGCTTAAGGCTGGTATACAATCCTCCCATCCTCAAAACCCTTATTAAAAACCAACTTCCATGTCACGCAAATGGTCTCGCACTGCATCTAAGGTGGAGGGAAATACAATGGGGGTGAGTTCGACAACCCAAGAAGGAATCTTGCAACGTTTCATACTCATAAAAACATTTCAATTTATACATAATCTAAGATATCTCAAAACGTGAGCATTTGCTAGTCATTAGGTTGATGATGCGGAAACACATGAATGCAATACGCCACCATCTCAACCCCTCATCGCTGACTTTTCGAAGCTTTCTCACCCAGAACTAGCCGATCATCCTTCTGCAACGAAAAATTGCTGACTTACCACCCAGTGATATGCCCACATCCCGTAATATCACGACAAATCACTGACTTACCACCCAGTGGACATGCCCACATCCCGCATATCCGTGACCTTCTCGACTACAACCTAGGACTAGCCATCGTCCCGTGTCCACTACATCAATCCCAGGGACTCACACGCCTTCATACCCATGTCATGCTTTAAAACAATTTCAATAAAGCATTCAACCACATGGATATTTAAAACATCATGTAGCAGCGACTAAAGATTTACTATATATAAAAATATACATTTATATATCACTAGAAAATCGTATCAGCAATTAATGGTACAAAATTCCCACAACATCAAACCACGCATGCTGTGAGAAGGTTATAAGATCCCTACTCCTTGATTCAAATATCCTGAAGTCTAATGCATAAAGTCAAAACCGAGGCTACTCCAAATGATCCAGGGCCAATGTCATAAGATTCTTTAGCCTCTCACAATCCGTGTCACATAAAATTACCCAATTGGTTTATTACTATTTCACCACTCGAATCACACAGATTCTTATACCTCCAACATAAACCTTGATCCTCCAAGTGCACTCTCTTTTACACTTACTAAGATCAACATTTAACACCCCTTATTAGGGTAACACAAACAGCCCACACAATACTTGTACCCTTTTTCAGCCTATCTCAAGACCCCTTTTTTTTTTTTCTCAACTACAATTTTTGACCAGCCATACATGCTTTTTGTTCATTGTGTCTCACTCAGTGTCTCCCATCTCCTAGCTTCTCCACAGCCTCTTAAATCAGGTCATCTGACCTCAAAACTGCAGAGTTATGTTTTTACACCTTAACCTCCCGAGACTGCTTCCTAGGGACAGACCCCAGGCCCTCTCTTCACCCTTTACTATGACGAAATTATGGGAACAAATGAGCCATAATTTGGCCATACTTTCATACAAGTTTATCATTCTCTCTATGAAGTTACTTTGAGAAGGATTTTAATCACTCCATTTGGATCAATTCACCAACTTATGACTAAAAATGAACTCCGTTCCAGAACAGGAGGTGAATCTGTATCTGACTTTCAACCCAAATTCAAGGGTCTTATGGTAGGGTTTAGTTCCTTTGCTTCAGCCTCTAGACATTCGAAGTGGCTAGGATGGCCTTCTCCAATCAACTATCCATTTCGGAGTTCTTTAGCCAACTTATAATAAACACTGTCATGGGGGTCAAGGGGAAAGCTCGGACAGCACCTCCTGACACACACACACACATGCGATCTTCACAAACCGGTCTTTACACTTAGGGTTCCACTAAACTCTATCTTTCATCATATCTAGGTTAGAATGAAATCCCAACAAAACCCTAGAATATAACCAAAGTCCAATAGAAATACAACTAAGGTCTCAAAGATCATGTTTACATATCTTAATGAATCTTTTCCAATTAAAACCAAGCTTCCTTCAAGCCTTTTCTCCTCCCTTTCCTCTCTAGCCTCTAGAACTCTCTCTCACTTCTCTCTAAAAATTCCAGAATTTTCTCCACTTCCTAGCAAGAAGTTGGTCTAGAAGTATCCAAAACCAAAAGTAATTTGGTTTGTTTGGCACATGGCAAGCTCTTTCATGCAATTCTGCCATGTGTCAAGAGTCTTCTACCTTACATATATGAGTGTGTCATGCCTCTATGATGCCATAGCCTACAAGCATGATTTGCACTTTACTCCCTCTCCACTAATAAGTTTTCAAAGTGGTCCTTCAAGACATACTAATTGATAAATCCTAACAAAACCACTAAACTCTACTCTTAATTGAAGAATTTGACTCCATACGCCATAAAAATGCAACTTAACACACTTTGCTAACCCTTCTAATTAAACCAACCATTAAGATTTATTGCTAATCTTAATCACAATTCTGAAAATATCATAGGCATAAGTTTCATTTGCTCCCAAAACTCCTTCTTACCTGAATATAACAAAAAACATATACAATATAGCCGGGTGTTACATTCCCTCCTTACATGAATTTCGTCCCGAAATAACCCGTGAAGAGTTCTTATACTTTCATCTATGATCTCCGCTTTAGCTCTGCGTAGCTTCTTCCACTCCCATGGTGTTCTTATAACACTTTCACTTGGGTGGGGAAATAACTTTGTTCCTCAACACGCCGTTCCTTACATCTAGAATTCCTCGTCAGTTTCTTTTATTTCTATATTTCCTTTCTGTAACGAAACTGCCACCAAACAGTATGTGCGTAAAATGATTCCGGCCTTTATACTTTCAATATCAACTGAATACATCATGACCTGAAATAACGGTGGGAAGAGTTTAATCGGTGTTACCTCCAACTCTTGGAGAACTTCAAACTAATTAATGTACCTAGCGTACTTTCCCTTTTACCAAAACGGAATTGACTCTCGCAGGCGACACTCGCAAAAAACACATGGTCCCTAACCCAAACTCTAAGGGTCTTCTCCCGTGGTCATGATGCACCCTTTCTCTACCGCTGAAGCCGCCAACAACTCGGCATCGAATCACTCCTTTATCTTCTCTATCACTCACTAACTCCCCGGACTAATCAAAGTAGCTCTCCTGTCTGGGCCACACATAGACATCTACATGGCCTTCCATAAAGAGCTTCATATATGGTGCCATCCCCACACGTTTGAACCGCTTATTATACGTAAACTCAATCATGCAAGGTTCCACCCAACTCCCGAAAAAGTCTAACACATGCTTCAAAGTACGATTCTCTAATCTGAATCACTCTTCCCGCATTGTCCGTCGCCCGAGGGTAGAAACGTCAGACTCCTGGTCCCCACTTTGCACTCCCAAAGCTTCTGAAGATTTCCAGAACCGACTAAACTCACGTCCCTATCTGAAACAAATGAGAGAGAGGTACACCAGTGCAACCTCAATCTCCTCATTATTGAGGCCCCCTGATCAAAGTAAGAACTCCACGAGTCAAGTGGTCCTATTGCTACAAATGCCGATGAATGCAATGCTGACCATCACCCACACACCATCTTTACTCCCCGTGAGTCTTAAAAAACTTTAACACAAGTTCATCAGCCGCACAGATCCCATTTCCATTCTACGATCGTAACGGCAAAGAACAGCCCGCCTCGGGTCCCTCCTGGGTGGCTCAACTTTCACTACAGCACGTCAAACACTCTGGAGACGAAACTCGCCACGTGCCCCTCTCTTCAACCCCCATGCCGCCACCAAAAATTGGCTCCTCAAGTCATGGTACATCTTCGTCTCCTCAGATTTTACCGCAGTGGAATCTTCGAGATGTGGCTGCTTCCCTCATCACCTCCTCTCTCAACCGTGCATCATCCGCACAACAACTGGCTGAGGAAATAGATTCCCTCCATTTGGTATTTGAATGCTCCACCCTTCGTGTGCATCACTACCAACACTCAGAGAGCGCAGCCCTCATTTCATACTCCCTCTAAGCCTCGATGACTTTAGAAACCCTATTGGGCCGAAGCAATTAATGTATAAAACATGCTTGTGCTCATCCCATCAGCACGGTGGGAACTCGTTGATGTAATCATACATCTTCCACTCATAAGTCATTAAACCTCAAATGGATGCTCCTTTGATTTTCACTTATGCACAAGAATTACATTTGCTTTCATCTTAGATGGTATCAGAAAGAAAAGTCAAAGTCCCCTGTCTCCCCATCCATTTTCGCTTCCCGGCATTCAACCTCGAGTAAAGATATATTTAAACTCTTATGGGCTCGGAGGAAATACCTAAACTTCTCACCATACGTAGTGCTCCATAACTTTAGGGTATGGTAAACATCATCTGAAGAAGTTTCCTAATCACAAAGGGGTAATTCTCTATTGTTCTTCAATTGCCTGTAGGCATAGGCAACCACTAATTTCGGCAAGTACACACCCTAAGCCAACTCTCGAGGCATCACGTAAAACTGCAGTAATGCTTTCCCCACTCAATGATAAATCTAACACCACATGAGTCAATCTCTTTCACTCTTGAAAGACTTCACACTCATCATTCCAAATAAAGTTCTCACTCCTCGTGATGTCACCTAGTCATGGACATGCAATCCGGGAGAGTTCTCAATAAACCGAAGTGTAATAACCACCTTAACCCCTGTGAGAAAGCTACGTATCTCAAAGATACTTCTTGGTCGCTCCATAGCATCACGAATTCTCACCTCGCCTGATCCAATCAAAATACCTTCCTTAGATACTTCATGTGCCCTGTGTGAACCTGATTTCCTTTCTGTAATGAATCACACTCTTCCAAATTTGGCATACAACTCGATGCCTCTTCCTAAAGACTGTGAGCGCCAATCAGAATGTTGCCTATGCCTCATTTCGACTCCTTGAATATACTCTCAGATGTCGTCCACAAACACTACCACAACTAATCCAAACATTAATATACATCCCATTCCATCGATCCATAGTGAAATGGAGCATTAGTCAACCAAAAGGCATGATAACAAACCTCAAGTGTCCATACCTCACATGCGGTGGGCCTTTAGATGTCCGAGTCCTGATACTTCAACCGATGATACCCGTATCTAAATCAATTTTCGAGAAGCAACAAGCCCCGTTCAACCCATCAAACAAATCCCCAACGCGCTGCCGGTACTTGTTCTTCACCGGTTACTCATTCAACTTCCTAGAATCCACACACACCAGCGTTCCGCCTTTCTTTTCACTTAACAGCCACCGGAGCACCCATGCTGGAGTACCGCCCAGAAACTCTTTACTCTAATTCCTGCAGCCAGAAACTAACTCCTTAAGTCAACTGTGAGCATCTTTAATGCAGCCAACAAATAGATCTGCATTCCATATACCCATGGAGAAACCATCTCTCTGCAGTGCAAATCCCGCAAACTCATCAGAAATACGCCGCTAAGAAAATCACACACTTTGTGGAATATAATCCATCGTCACTCTTCCTTGAATTTCCTCATATAGAAAAGGAAGTGCCTTAATTTCATTCTTTCCCCAACCACTTGTTCTCCATTTCTATCAACTCACGAGCCTATCACCCTCGATCCAAGATATAGTTTCGACACGCACCTGGCATGTAAACCATTCCGGAAGGTCACCTTCTTCTCAAAAATACTAGGATCGCATGATGGGCCAAACAACGATCTCTACACCTCACAGCAAACACGGCTACATGCGAGGGAGTATTAAGTCAACTCGACTTCGTATCCCCCAACATTCAACACACAAACCACCAGATCTCACTAGTGTCTATCACTTTTTCACCCATAGGTGTTCAACAAAACAAAGGACAAGAGTGGTGCACCCTAAACTGGTACAAAGCAAAAGAAGTAGACATAAATGAACGATGCACCCGAATCAAATAAACTATGCCTGGTTATAACATAAACCATGCTCCTTCCACTAGCACACATTCAGGCTCCTGATCTCAGCCTTTGAAGTAGCGAAACTCGCTTGAGACCCTTGGCCCGAAGCAGATGCGCGCCCCTTCCCTTTCGGGAATCTCCTCCCCGGGAGGGCCCATCCTCCCTCGAACACGCGAATGGTTTGATCGGTCGAACCGCCTCCTGAGGAGGCCGGCGCCCCACCGCCTCAGAACGAGCACTACCTCCGGCGGTCCCGTCGCACCACACTCATAACACGTCCGAGGCCCCATGTCCCCAACTGTACTCCCACTGGCTTGCCCCTGTTGCTTGGGCAACTGCCGTGGACCGTTCATCCTTGGCCGCTTAGCCCTCTTATCCCTCACCCCGAAGTCCCAAAACCCCAGACTCCTGGTTTTCCTTTGTACCCTGAAGCTACTCCTCTCAGCTTCAACCCAGGCTCGTGCCACCACCTCACCCGTAGGTGTGAAGCACAAAAGGAGCCACCGAGCCCGAACAAAACAGCCTTAGACTCTTTCTCTTGAAACCCGGTTTCTACCTTCATCCGCTCGCTTCGCTACCATGTTGTGCATAATTCTCGATAATAAAGTAAATTGGGAGGCATACGGTTACAAATATACCCCCGTCAAGTAGTGCACAAACTCTTATCTCTTCCGTCTCCTCATGGCCTCAGGAAAATACTTGGCCAGAGTCACTCGAATCGCAGTCCACCCTGATTGTGGGTGGCGAATACAAAAGCCTTTAACCATATCCCACCAACTATCAGCCTCGTCCCTCAACATAAAGGAGGCTAGAGATACTCTCCACTCCTCAGGGACTTCCAAGACATCCAAAATCTTCTTCACTTCCTTTAGCCAATGCTCACCAAGGAAGCTAATACCACCTAAAACACCGGGGAACAAGTGACTTGAAATCCTTGATCAACTGCACGTCCATCTTCTTCGGAATAACCCTCGGAGGTAACTCCACCCTCTCTTCAATCCTGTCCTCTTGCACTAGTGAAGAGGATCTCACAAAGCTGTCTCACCTTGGTCGTCCACTCTTCTTCCCTCTAATCATTGTCTATAAATATGGAAAAAGACAATTAGTTATCACAATGTCATGGTACAAGAACCACACAACTCAAGGGTTCAACATCAATAATTTTTTTTTCATAGATATGCTATCTTTACCGCTTAGCTGATTTATTTTACTTTATTCAGACAGCTGGTAATTTTGGTATAAGAATCATTACATACTAACCAACACCATGGAAAATCCATACAAGCATTATAATATCTAAACTCACAGATCATGCTTAATCACACCAACATGTTATCATATACTTCATGTGGGATGTTATCTTTAAATACCCTTCAATAGCCGTTTCACCGCTAGGAAGCCTTATACCATATATGAAAATCTGTATCATCCTCAATAAAGACAAGACCTAGCACTAAAATCTAAGCCCTATGATCATAGCTTAAAGTGTGCCTAGGGAATCCTTTGTATCTATTGAATTTTCCTTAATCTCCCAAGGATTTATCCCTTAGCTCGATACTAACTCGTCACACCCCAAATTCCTAACGGCAGGATTTATGTTACCATTTTACCAATTCGATTTTTTTTCACAACTTAGTCTAAACTCACTGAGTAATCACCCAAACAAATAAAACATCTACCTGTGTCCTAAATGACACACATATCGGTACAGAGTTGATTCCTCAATGTACCCAAAACTATACACTTCATACTCTGATCAAAATAACATTTACACAAAGTTCCAAAACTAGTGGCTACACAAGCCAAATATACAATGATCCACAAAAAAATATCAATCGTCCAAATATATAGTGAATATCCACATAACACCTCGAAATAGTCATCAAATGTACGCTCAACCACCAACAAGCTAAGGTTGGTATAAAACTTCCCATCCTCAAAAACCCTATGTGTCCAACTCTCCATGTCACGCAAATGCCCGTATCAGATCTATGTGGAGGGAAATAATGGGGGTGAGTCGTAATAACTCAAGAGTGGAATCTGTGAGTCGCTTCATGCTCATAAAAACATTTCAATTTATACATAATTCAAGATATCTCAAACGTGAGCATTTTATTACAATAATAGGTTGATGATGGAAACACATGAATGCAATATTACCACTATCTCAACTCCTCATCATGACTCTTTGAGCTTTCACCAGTGACTAGCCGAGTCATCCCGTATCAATCTAAAAATTGTCGTGGACTTACCACCCAGGATGTGCCCACATCCCGCACACGACAACCGTCGACTTACCACCTGCGGACACGCCACATCCTGCCGTATATCTGGTGGACCTTGGGACTACAACCTGTGTGATCATCGTCCCGTGTCCACTCAGCATCAACCGACGACACGCCTCATACCCATGTCATGCTTTAAAACAATTTCACAAAGATTCAACCACATGGATACAGTTTAAAAACATCATGTAGCGCTTTAATTCAAAGATTTCCATATATATAAAAACATACATTTATATATCACTAGAAAATCTCACATACCAAAGTAATTCGAATGGTACAAAATTCCCACAACATCAAACCACAAAGATGCTGTGAGAAGGTTATAAGATCCCCTACCTCCTGGATTCAAACATCCGCAAGTCTCCCAAGGAAGTCAAACTGAGGGCTACCTTATAAGATTCTTAGCCTCAACTGCGGTCACATAAAATTACCCAATTGGTTTATTACTATTTCACCACTAACTCGCATGCATTCTTATAATTCTCCAATATAACCTTGATCCTCCAAGTGCACTCTCTTTACACTTACTAAGACTGGTACATTTAACACCCTTATTAGGGTAAATAATAAACAGCCTAACTTGCTTAATACTTTGTACCCCCTTTTCAGCCTATCTCAAGACCCCCTTTTTTTTTCTTTTTTCTCAACTATAATTTTTGACCAGCCATACATGCTTGGAAACCATTGTGGTCTTTTGACCAAAAGTTCCCTATCTCTTAGCTTCCACAGCCTCTTAAATCAGGTCATTCGACCTCAAAATCAAGAGTTATGGTTTCTACACTCTTAACCTCCTCGAGACTATTTCTAGGACAGAATTCAGCCCTCTCTTCACCTCTATTTCTGATGAAATCATAGAGGAACAAATGAGCCATAATTTGGCTAAGGCTTTCATGAAGTTATTCCTATGTGGCTACTTTTGAGAAGGATTTTGAATCACTCCATTTGGACTAATCTAACTCAACTTATGACTCAAAAACAGGAACTGTCTTGGAACAGGGATAACTGCACCTGACTTTCAACCTCAAATTCAAGGGTTCCATGGTAGGGTTTAGTTCTTGGTTGCTTCTAGACATCTTCGAAGGGCTAGGTTCAGTTTCTTCTCCAACTGGAATCATCCATTTCGAGTTCTTTTAGCCAACTTATGGCCAAACACTGTCATGGGGTCAAGGGGAAAGCTGACAGCACCTCCCTTGGACACACACACACATGCCATCTTCACAAACCGGCTCGGCGACTTCGAGGTTCCACCAAATCACCCTTATATCATATCTAGGGTTAGAATGAAATCCCACAAAACCCTAGGAATATAACCATAAAGTCCAATAGAAATACAATCAAGGTCTCAAAGATCATGCTTACATACCTTAATGAACTTTTTCCACCAAAAACCAAGCTTTCCTTCCAAAGCTCTTTCCTCCTTCTCTCTAGCTCTCTCTAGAACTCTCTCACTTCTAAAATCCAGAATTTTCCACTCCTAGCAAGAAGTTGGTCTAGCATCCAAAACCAAAGGAATTGGTTTGCTTCTGGCACATGGCAAGCTTCTCATGCACCCATATGTCAAGAGCTCCTACTCCATATATATGAGGCGTCATGCCTCATGATGCCACATAGCCTCACAAGCATGATTTGCACTTTACTCCCTCCACTAACAAGTTTTCAAAGTGGTCCTTCTCACACATACTTAATTACAAATCCTAACAAAACCACTAAACTTTACCTGTAATTGCATAATCGACCCATGCCATAAAATGCAATTTAACAGATTTAGTTAATCCTCTAATTAAACTGCCAACCATTAGCATTGCATAATCTTAACTTCATACCTCAAAATATCATAGGGCATAAGTTTCATTTGCTCTCTAAAACTCCTTACCCAATATAACAAAACATATATTAATATACTCTGCAGCTATACTTTGTTGGAAAACGTATGGAAAATGAGAAACAAATGTATGGGAAAAGCTTATAATTTGATGCAAGCAGACAAAAAAAGGAGAACAGGTCGGGTTTTTTTTGAATTTGAATTTTGGTTTGCTTGAAAAACAGGTTTATCCTTATTGAAACAAATGGCAAGGGGAAACGGTCGTGAATTTGAGTTGAGTCTAACTCGCAGTGGTTCAAAAACTCGATCAATACGTCAGATCCGCCTCGCGCCGCCGCCGAGTCCCCATGTTTCACGAGATTCCCGAGTCAACCTGGCCTTAGGGAAGAAAGAAAAAAGCCGATTCAGTATATTCTTACTCCATTTCTACCCATTTCAACAAAAAAAATCTACTTTTGTAAGAGAAATCTGAGACTCTTCTTCAAAATAACTTAAAAATCAAAACTTTATCACTTTCTTACCGAGATGAACCAGCCGATGCCGCGATGGTGAGTGGACCTTCTTGAATTTCTAACTTAGACTTTCCGGAGATTCGATTCGTGGTGCAAAGGAGGGTAAGGAAGATGGAAGGGAATGATGTACTTGTCTAATTACCTACGGCCACCCCTTCGCCTTACTCCCTCTCAATATTACCACTCTTTATTCTTTTCTAAACCCACTGATAAGCATTTGGCCAAAGAGAATAATATTTAGAGTTAATCGGAGTTTCTTTATGTTTTGTTTGATATAATATAGCTAGGCTTCGTACATAGCTCGACCGGTAATAAAGGGTGTCGTTCTACCACCTTAGCGTGTCCTTCCCACCCACCTCATGTCAGAACTAGCGCCAGCTTATGAAGATTAAAGCAATGATGTGTCCAATTCCTATCTTTACGCAGCATTCCCTCGTAAGATGGTCCACACCTTAGACGTTTCTCCTTCATTTCCGACACCTACCCCGCTCATCTAATTACCTACTACTCCTTTATTATGATTTCTTTCAAAAATTTCAATTTCAATTGTTTTGTTTATTGAATGACGGTGAGACGATCTTTTCAAATTTAATTTCCAAGTGCTGCTTAAACTAAACTTAAAATGATAATTGGATAGATAATGTTTGAATTTATTTAAATCAGAATTGGTAAGAGTAAATTCTATTTTTTTCTATATAATTTCTTAAAAATAAGTAAAAGTTATCAAGGAAAACAATTAAGATATGTTTTATAAACATCATAAAAAAAATTTATCAATATATTTTTTATTTATATATCAATTCCCTCACTCTCTCTCTTCCCTTACATCCCCTCCAATTTTCATCATAGAAAATCCATTAATTTATCATGACTATCTTTTTGAATGTATACAATACATTGATAGTAGAGCTCGGATGGTTGGCAAACCTATAAATAGCTTATGGGCTCAACTGCTCAAAACGTGTAGGTAGTTACAAAATTATCTTAATACGAAAATGTCTCATAAAGATTCTTCAAATCGATTATATGAAAGCTCAATTATTTTCTTATTCTATATATATAAATGAGTAAATTGAACATTAGAATTTAATAAGAGTATGATAAACACTCTTTTTTCAGGAAAATAAAATATTCATTTTCAATTTTCCCTATTTTTTTTATCTTATCCTTTACAAATTTTTTTAATGATAAATAATAATCAATAATTTTGAATCCATTCCATCTATGTTTTTCTATATACTATAAATTGATATTTTTCTTTATTCAATAAAGTTTGTATTTTATAATATATTTATTAGATCTTTTAATTATTAATCAATTATTTTTAGTTTAATAAATGCTCTTAATCTTACAAAATAATTTAGCAATGGGTATCAAAATTACTTTAATTGACAATGAAGCTGTCGAATTTGTTTTTCTATATTTTATGTCTTTTATTCATTTTTATTGACGGGAATTGCAATTTAAAATAAATTTTGGATTTTAATTATGAAATTTTGGCTTCTTACTAAATCAAGGAATCCAAGTCTATTCAAGTCTATGCAATTATTTTGATCATAGAATTTTGTTTTATTGACATGAATGATATGGTTGTCAGATTTCAATCATGTTTTATTTTTATTATTTCTTTATTTGATTGAGCCTAATGCAAACTACAAAAATTGGATCGATGGGTTTCCTAAATCCGTTTATTACATTGTCGTTTCAGGAGAGATGTGTTTTCTTTATTGGTTTTTTTTTTTTGGGAAAACCAAACAAATATAGATTGATTTTTAATAATTATTCCTTTGTTCAATTGATTATTGGGAAATAAATATAATGAAATATTCACCAATTTTATTTATTAATCTTTTTTTTTTTTGGATTATTCATGAGGATATTTTTTGAAGCCAACTTTTATATTTTTGCCCCACTTTTACTCTACTATCCCTTTAAGTATAAATTATGGTTTTGGAAAAAAATTTAATTTTTAACCCAATTTTACAAAAATTTTATTATTTCCTTTTCACGATATTGCCTTAGTAATTTATGTTTATGTTATTTATAGTTATTTGTAACATCATATTGGGAATAAAACTATTAGTATTATTGCATTTGGATGAAAATTGAGAAATATTGAATGCTTATGGACCTTGCCTCTCATGAGTCTAAGCATGTCGGATATTTTTTGGAATTGATGTTGTAACTATAATTTTTCCCATCTTATGCATCAATTTTTCTAAGATCCATATGGATAGTGAAGTTATCCTATCAATGTCTTGATTATTTGATATGATGTTTAGTTTGTTGAATAGAGTTCACTAAGTGTCACAAATTGCATAATTTTACTACCCTATCAGTGGGAAATTGACGCATTTGGTTGTGATGGCTGGTGAACTGCTCTTACCCATGTATGAGTATTTTGTATTTGTATAGACTCTAGCATTTGGTGACTACTTTTGTGGATCATTTGGTAAGCCGATGAATTGAACAATTTGCATGTCTTAGTTTTACATGTATTTTTGATATTGATCTCTTGTTTATTCTTCATCTTTTAGCTTTCCTCAATTTTCTACTATCATGAAACTTAATGATACTAATTACAAACAATTGGTTAAATGTCTCATAATGAATTTGACAATTATAAAACTGTACATGGCCTTGAAAGTTGAATATTCTTCAAAACCCACTGCTGAGAGTTATACAAATGAGAAAAAATTATATGAGGACTGAGAGTATTATAATAGTTGTTGTTTGATGATCATGGAGAATCATATGTAAGAATCTATTTATGCAAGCATTTCCAAGATTGAAAATGTAAAAAATGTCTTGGATGCTATTAGCAAGAAATATACAAAGTTTTCAAAGAATGACAAAAATGAGCTATCTAATAATCATTAGGTAAATGTTTGTTTTGAATCCAACATCATTGATGTGTCATATGATACTTGGTGGTTAGATAGTGGTGCTACCATTCACGCTTGCAATTATGTGCAAGCGGTGATAAGTATAAGAAGTCCAATTAGTTTGGAGTAGTACTTGTACATGGGAAACGATACAAGAGTCAAATTTAATTTTTTGAGAGTTGTTAGATTGCAACTTAGTACAATAAATTTTAGGATGTGGTGTACGTACCCTCGATTATGAGAAATTTTATATCAGTACCTATTTTAGATAGATTTTGATATAGTTTTCTTTTTTAAACTGGAAAGTCAAATTGTACCGAGATTCACTATTGATTGGCACTTGAGTACTTTGTGGGGTCTTTACAGATTATAGTTGTTTGCTTTGCCTTATGTTTCTGCTACCTTTACTATTGATACTGCTAGTAGCTCAAAGCATTTGAGATTGAATGAAAAGTCATCGATTCTTTAGCACAAGTGTTTGGGTCACATTTTCAAACATAGAATGGTGAGATTAATTAAGGATGAAATTCTTCCGGATCTTGACTTATCATATTTTGATACCTATGTAGATTGCATCAAGGGTAAAATGACCACCAAGATTATGAATGTTAAAACTGACAAGATGCACCGATTTGCTTAGAGTTATTCATAGGTCATTCATCCCTCATGTTATAGGTGGTCACAAATATTTCATCATGTTCATTGATGATCATTCCCGTTATAGTTTTGTTGAACTAATTCGTGAGAAGTCAGACTCTTTGAAGGCCTTCAATTTTTTTTTTATAAAGTCTGATTTTATAAAAAAGAAAAAAAAGGAAATAGGAAGGAATAAAATGAGGAAGTGGCATACTTGATCCGGGGGGGCCGAGCGCATGACCAAGGCACGTGGTGGTAGGTCTGACTCCACAAACACATTTGCTTCTCTTTCCCTTCACCCATTCGTTTTCAGTTTCCCTGCTGATGTCACCTGCATTCTTTTTCCTTGCCAATTATCATTAATTAGATTCTATTCCCTGTTTTCTTTTTTGATTTTTGATTTTTATTTTTGTGTAGTGTTGAATTCCATTCCCACACAACCCTACCCCCCAAACAAACAAAAAAAAAATCAATCAATCACTTGTAAGGTGATAAGCGTCATGAGAGAACAAGGAAAATCTCAAGGACCCATTTGCTTCCTGCTTTTTAAAAATGATTGTTAACAACAATTTTTAAAAATATAAAAATACTACACTCGTACATACTTTAAAATTGTTATCAAGTATTCAATTTTAATGCTTTAATTTCTTCTTCGATATACGCTTATTAATCTCTCATTACCCGAGCCTCTCTCATCATAAGATATAGACTAAACCACAGCTTATATTTCAACAAAGTCGCTCAAGTAGTCTATTCCTAAGACTCCATATAAGCATAATTTCTTCTTTCAATAACGTCATCAAAACGTAGTGTTTAAGTCTCCACTTCGACGTTTCCCTTCCCTTCTCTCTCAGTAGTTAAGGGTTATCACTAACAGATTTCAATAATGTCATTTCAAGAAAATGACAGATTTCATTTATTTGAATTTCGGTTGTCTAAGTTGAGGATTTCTTTATTGAATATTCAGAATCCAGTTTTCTTGAAAACTCATTTTATTTCTCTAAAACTAGTTGAAGAGTCAGAGCTTTGATCTTCCAAATGGTTTCCCCATTTCGATGTTTTTCTTATTGAATTCTCAAATTTTAGGTTTATTTATGTTTTCAACTTTGATTAATCACCTATCGAAAGATTCATATCATAAATCCTATATTTGTGACCGTTCAAAAGACCTATTTTTTTGCAACGTTTTGTTTTTCATCATCATGCTGTTACGAAGGAAAGTTTGCTTAAAAGGTAGACATTCATGGCACTAAATTCGAATTTAGACAAATATAAATGTACTTAATCATAAATAAGTATTACGCCAGAAACTCAAGCTTATGCTTTATTATATTCATTATAATATTATTAAATATTTAGTTGAGCCAATTAATTGCGTTATTAACTCGACGACATTTCATATTATATTATTTTAATGAATTTGATGAGTTATGATTTTCTTTGAAATCAATAAAATTATTTTTATTTAAAAAAAAAGAAGCTTCCATCCAAATCATAAACACGTCTTTAGCTGTCTTCCTTTAAAAATAAATTAATTTAAAGCACCGCTTTCAATTGTTCCCAAAATTTGTTGTAAGTTAATTTTAGAAATAAAATTTTATTTAGAAATAAAATATTCTTTCATACTCATTTAATTTTAGAAGTGACACCGGTGGACAGTCGGCCTGGGCAGTTTAGGGCCGCTTATCAAAAATAATAAAATAACAATGACCCTAATTTCTGCCAAATTCTGTTCAAATTGGAGTCCCGATTTTTCTAATTCATCAATATTAATGCACTCAACCCGACCCTAATTTTAGACCGACCAAATTTTAACAGTGCCGCCTTAAATCGACACCCTTATTTCTCTATAGCTAGTAATCGGCCCACTTCCATCAGGAAAGTCAGTCCATTTTGGTTATGGGCCTAAAAGTTCGCATTCTGAGTCGAGCAGCTGCTTTGTGTCAGTAATGAGTAGCAAGGAGAGAGCATAGAGCTGCAAACGAGAAGAAGAGTTGGCGTTAGAGTATCGAAGCATTTTCTCTGAAGGAAAAGGTATTCTAATGATTTCGCATTTCTAGGGTTTTCTTTTTCTTTACTATTATTTATAGTTAGCATTGCCCCCATTATCCTCTGCTTGGTCGTTGGGAAAATGGAGGTTTTGGACAGGAAACGAAAATTCTGAGTTTTATGATGTGTTTTTTTATGCCTTATCGGAAATAAAAACTCTTTCTGCTTATGTAAGTATCTATATTGGGCGAAATTGGTTGGGGCTCTTTTTGGTTTTCTGGGATTGACTGAGAATGATTTAAAATTTAATCTATTTTCTTTTTCCTCAAGTTCCCATGAACCAAAACATATGGATTGTTTCTGTATGGAAATGCGTTTACTTTAGGTATTCTCTTAACGAGTTTTGATTATTATTATTATTACTATTTTGATAAGTAAAGAGTAAATGGTATTGAAGAGTTTTGATTTTGTTCTTGAATGTGGTTTTCATTCATTATTTGTAGGTTGTCTAATAGGTTTATAAATATACTGGGTCTTTGAATATTTCTGCTATTTCTATTGGGATTGTGTTTCTGAAGAGGTACTGAAGAATGTCAGCAGAAACAATCTCAGGGGATAAGATAAAAAAGAAACTTAAGCTTGCTATTAAAAGATCAAAGAATTCCAAGGATGATGTTAAAACCCTAGGTAGTAGGACAACGGTTTTTCAAGGGAATAAAAAGGTTCAAAGGACTTCTATTGCTGGGAGATTTAGCAAGAGGGCAAATGATGGTAAAGAAAGCTACCAGGTGGAGATTGATGAGAAGAATAGGTTTAAATTGGTGAATTCTGATCAGAAAAGAAAGAGAATCTATGCTGACCAAGGTACATTAATGTGCTTCCCATTGTATGGATTAGGCAAGTGAAGTTGGTTGGCCGGGGTCTTGGTGGAGGGACTTTTGTTTTTGTTTTTTATCAGAAGGGACTTTTAATTTTTAAGCTCCTTGATATTCCGTTTTGCCTCTTGGTGTACTTTGTTTATAATCTATATACAGTATATACTATGTTGCACTTCTCCTTAGGTGCTTCCATTTTTTTTTCTAGCCTACCAGTAAATAAATGACAAAGGCAACATATGAAATTGTTGCATTTTCGAGATTAATTTTCTGTACATGTGCTTTCTCCATTACAAAACCTCTTGTTAGATTATTAGAGCCAAGATTTCATGGAAAAGCCTCTCCCCTCTTGTCACACAATGACAGGAGCTTCTCACTCAACACCTCACACTCCGTTCTTTGAGTTCCTTCCACCTGGAAACAAAATATTACAAGAAACTATTAGCATGTTATCTTTATGGTCAAATTCAGTAATAAAATTAATAAATGGATAAGAGTTGCAAACATCTGTTTACAGTAAGTTGTATGTGCAAGTGGCTTTCCTTAATAAGGAATATGGAACCATTTTACTAGGCACAATCTAGGAATGTATAATCATTCACAAGCCACAACCATCTATTATGGGGAGTGTGTGGGTTGGGAGACCATTTAGGAATTAGTGGTCCGCTTATCAACGTGCCAATTTTAAGCCTATAAAAAAAAAAGAATCACAACCATCTTTTTCATAGCTTCCATAGTGATTAAAACAATTTGATTTGTGGCTTCATCTAATCTAAAAATGTTCTCTTTTAGTTTGTTTTTTTTTTTGGTTATTTTTGGCATTAGTTTTGTAGTACTAAAATATAAGATTTAGAGCTGTCAAAAAAAAAAATATATAAATAAGATTTAGAAGTGAGAGAGAAAAACTAAATATGGAAAGGAAAGTACCTGAAGATGTAAATTGTAGAAGACCATCCCTCCAAATGACTCAAAAGATGAAGCATTGATTACAAGAAGCCTATCCTCTTCCAAATTTAGGAGAACCTCTGACAATGGACTCTCATGGACCTTAAATGTGGATATCTGAACCACAACCCTTGTTTACTGAGCTTCCTGCTTGTTGAAACCCTGGATATAGAGCTTCCAAGTGCTTTTATCATTCTTTCCACTTGCTGTGGAAGGAATGCTTAATTTCTTCTGCAGAACACCACAAAATTGTGAAAACTATGTCTAGAAGGTATGTAAAACTCATTCCAATAGGAAGTAAAAGTAGACTAAACCAAAAAATTTTAGTTTAGTAAATACTACTTGATCTGCTGCTGGAAGTAGTGAATGCAGAGAGGAGTACAAGCTGTTGATCTTCTTATGACGATCCCGCTCACTTGTGTTGTGGTTGAGTTTCTTCACTATTGTGGGGTTACTACTAACTGCTGCAGATGGTATGGGAGTAATTGAATTCAACTTGTGGTTGGGATGAGGGCAAGTGAAGAAATGATTCTGAAGCTTTTGTTTCTTGATAGATGTAGTTCTGTTCAAGACTTATGGCCATCCAAAGGTTGAAAACAATGGAGAGGAGAATGCTAGCATTGTGGATTTCTTTGGGGATGTTGAAACTTCTGAGCTTGCAAGAAAGGAGATGATATTATAGAAGTTTATATAAAAGCTACCCGATCTACTCCTTGTAGTGTCTATCTGATTAACATATTCAAGGGGAAGTTATTAAAAGTTTATTTCTCTGGGATTTGAAATTGAAATGACTTATTATTATTACTTTGGTTGGAGCTGATGTTTATTAGATTGATGAAGAAAATGATGACTTATTTTTTAATCCCAAGTAGTTCCACTTCCACCCCTCACAACCTGAGTTGGTTAGACTATTAAATCTATGTAACAAAATTCGACAAGAAGGCGTCTGACACATGCCTGCGTGTTTGTAAGAAGGTGAATCGATCAGTCATATACTGCTGTGTAAAGTCTGCAGAGCACAGAGTTTGACCCTCAAATTGTGCCTGAAGCGCCTTCAACGGATAGCACCTCAGAATTGGCCATGAGTAGTTCGATGAAAGCACCAGTGATACCCCTGCGAAGATTGAGAAGAAAAACAGGGAAGAAAACAAAGAAGAATAAAATTCAGAGGAGGAATAAAACAGAAAAGAAACCCAAAATTTCAATTGCTATCTTCTTCTTCACCCTGTACAACTCTATATCCTCCTTTAGGAAAAACAGGAAAAAAAAAAAAAAACAGAAAACAAGAAACAACCCTCAAAAATCCCCCAAATGGGTCACAACCAACTCAACAAGAAAATCAGAAAAAATATTAGAAGAATTATTCTCTGCTGCCAAGACACCCTACTGCCTCAAAACTAGAATCTTTCGCAATAGCTGCTGCCCCCTTTACACGACTTAATCCTGCTTCTCAATTGGGTGGTTTTCTCGTGCGACTGGGTGGCTTATGACTCCTCGGTCCATGGGCCGAGTTAGGATGGGGTGCTTCCTCTGATCAGGAACTTACAGGCCTCATCTCCCCAACTGAGTATCCTCCTTGTGCTGAGGCTGGTCCACCCTGGATGGGCATGGTCAAAAATGAGCCACTGCACTTACCATGAAGGAGTAATTGAACAATAACAGTAAAGAAAAGTCCAACTAAACAGCAAATAAAAGCACATTTTTTTACGCCAAACAAGAAAATAATAAAAGGATTTGGAAACAAGTGCCTGACAATTGCATATTGTTTAGAAACAAGTGAATTTAAGCTAATTCATTTGAAATAAAAACATGTTGAACAACAATTTTGTGCCTGAAAATTGACAAATCTCAACTTACCTGGTGAAGAATGGCAAGTCTGTAATCAGCAGGATTTTTGTTCTTTTTTTCTTAGAAAGTTTGCATGATCATCCTCTGAGCTCTCAATAGCGAACTGACAAAAGAATCGCAGAGTTTTTTTCACTAGACACACAATATCAACAAAAGAAATCTTACTGCCTTTACACTCTTCAAGCGCATAAACACACACACACACACACACACACACACATACACAGAAGATGAATTAGAAAGGGGCAGGGAAATTTATTTTATGAACAAGTAAGCAAAATGAATTAATGCATAACAAGAGAGAAAAATTAGAATTTAATTACCTTTCCAACTTTTGCAACTTCTAAATAAGCCCTTTCAAGGATGAAGGTAAACCCCCCCAGTCTTCTTCAGCCTTATCTTCATCTTGTGAGGTGGTTGTTGCTGCTGCATCCTCTTCTAGAAATTGTTCTACCTCTTGTCATAGCTTCTTCCTGCTTCTCACAGGTCCCTTTATAGCAAGCATAAGTGGGCTTTGACTGCTTGATTAAAGGAAATCAACCAAGTAGCGCCTTGATAATACCAAGTGCAAGTGCATGCTAGGTAATAAAATCAAATCTAACTACCGCAATTCATGAAAAGCACTCTACAAGGGTCTAGCTCCACTTTACGCATCGCATCTATTCATCTCTTATATATATATATTGATAAATCATAACTATGAAGAAATATCAATGATTTGGTGCAACCACTCAAAAAATTGATCATTTCTTTGGTAGAAAGCATTTTGAACCATCAATCTAACAAAAGTTTCAAGCTGCAATCCAAATTCTAGACTTGCTATAGTTCCATGGCAGGCATTTCAACGAAGCCCTAGTCTGAGCTTTTGATACATGAAATCATTCCCAAACAAAGAAAGACCTTCAATCTAACAAATGTCTGAGTCAGAACACGTAAGATTGGCAAGAATTCCACATGTTCAAAGAGAAACTCTAGAATTGAAAACTCCAAAAGCTTTCTAATTACATTGTCTCTTTGGTTACCAGAAGAAGAGTGGAAAAAAATAAATAAAAACCACAAAATTTTGGTTCAAAATGCCAATATCTCCATGGGGTTTTCAAAGATAATCTCTAAAATTAAAAGCACAATAGACATCAATCCAACAGCTTGCTTGGTTACCATGATCATGGAGCAAAATAAAATAGAAACACATTTTGATTACTTCATCATGTCATCACTCTTGTTTTCTTTGCTTCCGAAAATCAAAAAACCTAGATACAAGAACGATTTATAAATTCCACAAGTTTCTTCCCCATTTCAGCTTTTTCTGCACATTCAAATGATTTAAAAACGTAGAATTCAATTGATTGAAGAGGGAGATGAATTGGAACAGTACCTTCAACTTAGAGATTGAACAAGACGCTGTCAACGTTCGGTCAATGCAGCATCGCTGCGGAGGGAAGATTGGATGCTTCGTCCTAACGAAAATTAGGGCAACGATTCATTATCCTAATTATGGGCTATTGGGCTTTATCTGGGTCTCTAAAACTATAACCTCATCCTCAACTTTTAAAGTAGGTTTCAACTTTTTCATATTTTGGATTTCGACTTCCATTGAAGTTGTAGCTGGAGTTTGGAGAGGGGCGGCGAAGCACGAGAATCAAATGTTCTAAATACAGAGTTACCGCCTATCATCAAAGCTGCCTGTTGAAATCGAGCCTCCCCTCTCTCTCTCTCTTTATATTTCTTCTGATTTGTGTGTATTCGATTCCAAGTTGTCGGATTTAGGGCAGAGAGTCGGAGAACGATGGCTTACTAGGGAGGAAATCTGAAGTCGACCTCCATTAATGGGGTCAAGATGTATACTGTATCATTTGATTAGCGTTCCCTTGCTACCTGGCTTCCCCTTAAGAAATTGAGGGCTCTTCGCAAAAACAAAGGTATTTTTTGCTTTTTTTGCATCGAATTGCAAGCAAAACCATCACAATGTGTATTCATCATAAATAGTGTCTATTCGGGGAGCTTTGTGTTAGAGACATGAGGTGTTTGCTATTTTTTTGAAAAAACATCCAACCTTAGTTCAATTCTAATGTGTTTTCTTTATGAGTAATTTTTAGAACGACTAGGGAGGAAGCTCAGGTAGCTTAGCTCCAAGGAGAATGAACTCTGTCTCGTGCGTGTATTTTTCCTCTTTCTTTTGGCTCAGTTCCCGTTGGTGCCTATCACTTAGATTGTCTCGTGCTTTCAAGCATTTAGGCACCGCGCAACGTAAATCTATTTTTTTGGTCGAAAAACCCTAAAATGTCACTTAACAAAATCCGTGGTGTACTTCTTTTTCTTTTTTATTTCTTTGAATTTTTATTATGTATATCTAGTTTTTCTACTTTAAAAAGAAAAAAAATGATTCAGAATTATCTCAAACTTGTGAATTTTTACCCTAATAGCAATCAATTTGTTTCATAGATTGCGTTCAGGACTCAAACTTATGAAATATTTGGTAACGATAGAAGTACTTCACTTGTGCTATGTAGCCAATTCTTGTTATATGATTTAGGAATTGTTATGAGTGCATTTAGTACTCCCGCCTGGGGTGACATTAGATCGAGTACGTGGTACTTTTACACCGATGGAAATAATTCCAGGTATCATGAATCCCAAGTTGATGGTAATTAGGTTGTCCATTCTAAGATATGAATGGCAGAGAGACAATTTATTTCGCCTTGCCATTTATGGTAATTTTTAATCTTAGTGCAACTATGCAAACTTGTGTTTGATATTACTTAATACTTTTCTTAGAGTTGAGGACTTCCCTAAATTGATTTGTTCTGATTCTTATTATTTATTATGTTTTTGTTTTGTTTTTGCTCTATCCATTGTTAGACTATCTGCAAAGGGTGGACTTAATCCAGGATTTGAGGTTTGAAACTGCAACAACCAAAATTGAGGCTACCCCTGATGGAGAGTTTCTTATTGCATTAGGTGTTTGGGAGTTCAGATTTTAGTTTCTTATATATTTTTATTGTTGTGTTAAAACAAAACATGATGGCTCAAGTGCTATTGATTGGTTGCACAGGAGGTTTACAGAGTGTTCTAGCTTCCATTAGGGAACAAGGAACTTATTGGGTTTAGAGCTTGTTTTAGCTTCCATATACTGCAATTATTGAGTTTGGTTGGTTGCATAAACAATAATTGTTTTTCTGTATTGAATAAAAATGAAAGCAATATATAAAACATGTTTCATAACATGTTTTCAGAACCCATACAAGTTAATAATTGAAAAAAAACCCTCATATGAACATGTTTGTTGTTCTCATTTTAAAATAGAAAAATTCTAAACCATCTTCATTAACATACTCATTTTTATTGATTGAATTGTAGGTGGGATTTCATTTCTTGACCATCTTGACATTTTATCTCATTATTTAATTTTACCCACTCTACCAAAAAAACAGAAAAAGAAAACAAAAACAAACATAAATGGAAAGCCCCAACAATGCCCACAAAGGGTGGCTTTTCTTGGGGCAAGTAGATTAGCTTCCAAATTTGCAGATTTAGACTTAATGGCTCAAATATCTAGAAAGTCCCATAATCCGTGCTTTCCTGGGCCACACCACATGGCCCCGAATGGAACCCCTGAATGATGTTTTATCCATCTCCATTCAGGTCGAAACACCCAATGAAATTGCTCTCTCGTGGCTCGTACTGAAAGGCGCATTCGGGGAGTTTGCATTCGCCTCACTTAACACCATTGAAAAATTGCGGTTAAGTAAATACACCCTCATGGTTCTTGAAAATGCCACAATACCCATTTGTACTTGTTTTCCACAAAGCCTCATCAATGCTGACTTCAAGGCTTGTATCGAGTAAGGCCCCATAAGCTCTAACAGGAAAGCCCAATTTTAATCTCCATCACTAGGAGAAAAGAATAAATTCTCAATGAACTCCAATGGCCATTTGACCCGGTTTATCCAAGGAGCCTTTGTTAATGTGACTTCATTTTCTATCAAGTAGGCCTCTGTAAGCCATGATAGGCAATCTCAATCTTAATCTACATTTCACTAAGAGGAAAGAAGACACCTAAGAACTCATTGATGACAAACATCCATATAGTTGTAAGATAGTATTCTTATTTTCCTTTTTTCTGTTTTTATTTTTTGAAACATAAATAAGCATCTTTAATCATTTTTAAAGATAAATACAAGAAGATGACAATCCTTTAACAATGTAAACAAATGGTTAGAAAGTGCTAATATTGTTGAAAATATATGGGACCTTTGTATCCACCAATTTTTTAAATCCATCATATCCCCACTGCAGAGGTAGATGTGGGTGAGGATATCAGAATGGAACTACATTATTATTATATTATTAATCCATATAAAATAACTTTGTTTCAAAAGTATGTGAACATATATTAGATGCATAGATATATATAACCATCTTCTTGAAGAAGATGGTTCTTTGCAAGGTTCGAATGTTAGAAATGTGTTCTATTTGTTGTTTTCTGCTCATCATGCTTGGTTTTAATACAATGTGAAGTTGCTAACTTTACTAAAAGCCTAAGCTGTTTGAGTTTGGGCCCATAATGCATGTTGGACTTACACATGGAAACCAATGTGCTAGGTTGCCATTAGGAAATAAGCTTGGTATATAAGTCTGAATCATATGAGTTCTCAGAGCTAATATCAGGTGGAGATCATCCGAGACAATTTGATAAGATGGTTTGCAAATGTAAGTGTATATTTTGTGATACTTTCTTATTTTAATTCCCGGGCCGACTTTAATATTTTGTTTCTATCGGAATTATCGATCATCTCATTGTATGCTTCAACATCTTCATGCACACTAGAGTGTTCGGGGGTCGACTTTACCCTTTCAATCTTTCTCGTTCTCACGTTTATAAGATTATTCATATTCATTTTCAAAGTTCTTTGCTTATTCTAACTCCAAGTAAAATATTTAATTTGGATTATGAATTGTCAAAATAATTTGACATTAGTCAATTTCCTTTCATAATCTTTTCATGATTTTAAAATTTGAATTGCTTAATATTTTGTTGCCCAAATAGATACTGGCTGATGACTATTCAAAGCTTGTTAGTTTTATCTTCAATATCTCTATGTTTTTTCGAGTTTATTGATAACCTAAATCAATAAATATATCTCTTTTCAAAAAAAGTATGAATCAACTAAATTAATAACAAATGCGTATTTTAAATATTCATAATTTATATTTACTCGTATTTAAGTATCTTTACATTCTTTTCAAAAACAAAAAAGTATTTTTCCTTTGTTCCCTATGTTAATAACATTTGTGACGCCCCAAAACTCGGGGGTCCGTTGACTACCCGTCAACCTGCGGAATACTCGTGAATGTCGGGTAACCCAACATTTTTCACGAAAATCGGGCAGAGTCTCCTTTGTATGAGGAGCTCTACCCAAATACAAAACCTCAGATATAACCCTCGGTCCTTAAACATCAATATCATATACAAAATGTACCGCTTGGGCCCAATACAACACTACTCATCAATATATATATCTTCAACTATATCTAATAGTTTCCGTAGTTCAATTGTTTTTACTTTATACAACATATATTAAAATTCTAAAACAATTCTAATACATGTAAACCACTGTCACATTCGGCCCTTCTAAAACTCGCCCCTGTGACGTACCGTCTCTCACGCTCCCCTCGTAGACTGCAAAATAGTATCCTCTATTGCAGGTGAGCTAATGCTCGCAGCTTAATCACCCTAAGTGGGCTACTCTCCACCTAAGTGCATGCAATGCTCCAGCAAACACACATTCAAGCAAATGCATGATCCTACTCAATGTCTAATCGACTTCATCTCATGCCCCGAGTCCTCACCGATCTCCCCTCACACACCCGCCTAAGCCTCGTATGAAAATTATTATGTTTATTTGTGGACAACCCTCCGATGTATATATATAACACTCGTCGCTCCCACGATTGATATTATTTATGAACTACCCTCCGATGTATATCAATTGGGCCGTCTCCGACGATTGATATTTTTGGTATGGACTACCCTCCTTAAAATTATCATTTTTTAGACAACCCTCCGAAATCATTTTCTCTAGACTCATCTCATGCACTCACTCCTATCGTCCTAGGATGTCCCAGTGCATATGGAATGCATGATGCCAATTCCATTACAGTCTATAACACATGCAAATATATAAACATGCATATATTCACATAAAAATTAAATCACACAATCATGTTATGTAATTTCGCAATTCATCACATCAAAATTAGCTCACATGAGCTAATGATCAAACACGAAGAATTCTGCCTAATTAATTCCTCACTAAAACACATTAATTCACAAAATTTATTTTGCGGAACACTATTCCCTGAATAGTGAAACCCTCAAGTTACTATTCCTTAGAAAATCACTCAATCATCGACATTCACTTAGTGAACTCCGGCTCTCACGGCCATTTCCTACTTCATTCCAATCAAGACATGATTTATCACATAATTGCACAACCAATGACCCAAATCAGCCCCTCACGAATTACGGACTGCACAAATTGGTTTTAATAAATTCAAACAATTCGGTCCCAAGTTTTGGGACCGATCAAACGACCATTCAAGGCCTCAAACCAACCGAAACATTGTAAAGATTTAAATGAAGGCGTAAAACCCAAGTAGGAGAAACCTTCACCTCACGGAGTCTTTGCCGAAACTCCTAAATCCTGGGTGACCTACGCGTTCTCTTCGCTGTAGAGCGCCTTTCCTTCTTGTCTCCGACGATCGTCGACTCCGGCCTGATCGCCCGATATTTCCAGAGAGAATGCCACTCCTCTCTCACTCGTAACCCACCATTTTGAAGCCACCTAAGCCCCCGCACATTTTCTTCCTTTTGAATTTGAGAAGATGTGTGTTCATTCCTATTTTTTGTCATTTACTCATTTAATCAAATTCCAAATGACCATTTTGTCTATTCTTTCCCGCTTTGACATTCCCGCACTATCCCTAGCCGGGCCCATTTTCATGCTTTCTCTACTCCTGCCACTTATGGCACATGAGTACGTGTTATATGTGACTTTCGTCACATCGAAAATCGTTTTACAGCACCCGAACCGCGATGCCTCGAAAAATGTGCCAACTCCTCATCAAGCTCTCGAAATTCTACAATTTTACGCGCTACCTATATTTCGCGATACGATTTCAACGGCGAACCGCTTCTCGGCCATTCGAGATCTAGAGAATAAATTGATTTTGACCGAAATTACTTACTCACGATTTCCATAAATTCGGAATTTCTAGCCCTACATTCTCCTCCTAAAAGGAATTTCGTCCCAAAATTTTGGACAATCACATTCACTCACATGCATATGCAACGTGCACTCTACAATGCATGTAAACAATCATTTAAATCTCAACGACTAAGCTACGTACCTTCATCCATAAACAAGAAGCGGATAGGCGGTCTCGCATCGTCCCCGCCCCACGCCGACCTCCACCCATAGTGCCGCCATAACACCTCACTAGCCCCACGGTCTTAAGGCCAGAAACCCGATCACGACTATCCAAATGCACGGTCCCTCCCTCAAAGGTCCCATCCCCGTGTCAACCCCAATTTGTCTCCCAATCCACCAATGAAATGACCTAGAGTATACTCGCAGCACGCGAGACGCGAAATTACCCCGCGGCGCACCGACATGCTGGGCGGTAACGTCAACTAGTACGCAACAGTGCCTATCATCTCGAGGATCTCGAAAGGCCCAATAAACCTCGGCGATAGCTTCCCGCGCTTCCCGTGCTTGCCGAATCTAACCACTCCTTTCTTAGGCATCACCTTCAAGAAAACGTGATCCCCAACCTCGAACTCTAAGGGTCGACGTCGCACATCTCGCATACTCACGGCCCGAGCCGTGAGAAGCCTTCCTGAGGTGTCTCTAATCAAATCGTGACTGATGGAGCCTCCTCCCACCTCGGTCCAACATAATGGTGACCCGCATGGCTCCTCCCATACGCTGCCTCCTCATACTCTGCACATCCTCAGATACTTCGCTCGATAACCTGTAATTCATCGTCACCACAGGCTCCATAACCTTTGAAACTCTTCCAAAGTACAGAACCTCTGGGCCTTATCCGACACTATGGATACTGGGTACTCCATGTAGCCCGACCATTCCTCGAATGTATAACCTGAGAATCTCCGCTGGGCGGCGGTCATCCTGCGACGGCAAGCAGAAAATGTGCCGACTTCGCAGCCTACCCACTATCACCCATACCGCTGGCCATGCTTCGCTCGCGGTCCGCGGGCAAGTGGGTCACAAAGTCCATCGTGACGTGCTCCCACTTCCACCAAATGCCTACCAATGGTCGGCAATTTCTCGCTGGTTTTTAGTGCTCAAATTTTAACCTCGGGCCGGGACACGTGAGACATCGCGAACACCCCCTACATGTCTCTTCATCCCACTATTAGTACCGCGACGAAGATCCCGGGCATGCCACCTCGTGCCACCTCGATGCACGGCAAATCGAGAGCAAATAAACTCCTCGAATCTCCTTTCAAATCGACACCGGGGAAACCACTACCCGCCTCCTATATCAAGACTACCATCTCGCGTGGAACCGGCCCAAATTTCTCGGGCCACCCGTACCGACCGTACTCCTGGCCCCCGACGATACCGGTCTCTATTCCGCACCGGACTCCAATCACTCGCCCATCAGACTCCGCAGGTAGCCACTAAACCCCCCCAAGGTACTCCCGGAAATCGTCACCCATCAGAGCCCAACCGGTCTCCACGCCTCCGAGCATCCGCCACTCCCGAGCAGCTATACTAGCCAACGCTCCTCGTGATCTCGACCGAGTGCAGATGTTGGCCACCACGCTTGCCTTAACGGATGGTGTAATGCAAAGTGAAATCATAATCCTCTAGGAACTCCATCCATTTGCGTGCTCTCATATCGAGGTCCCTACGCTGTGAAAATATATAATTTCCGCACTTTTGCGTCCGAAAGTACACCTCTCGAACTCTGTCGTATAAGCATGGCGCCAAATCTTCAAGGCGAAGACTACTCACGCTCAACTCCATGTCGTGTGTGGGGGTAATTATGCCTCATGATTCTTCAACCTGACGAGAACCATAGTGCCTCTTACTACCCCCTCCCTGACCGTGATCAAAACATATCCCAATCCGCCCTCGAGGAATCACAATACACTGCGGTACCCTTCTCCCCGTCCGAGACTATCAAGATGGAGTCAAGCAAGTCTCCTCTCTTCAACTCCCCGAATGCCACCTCGCACGGCCATCCCACTCCAAACTTGACCTCCCTTCCGGGTCAACCTAGTCATAGGTGCCGCTATCCTCGAGAAATCCCCGATGAATCTCCGTGAATACCCAAAATTAATCCCAAGAAACCACGTGATCTCGAAGATCGACTACCTCCCAATTCATCACCGACCTCTTTCGTGGGTCAACTCGACACGCCCCGATACCGACACCACGTGTCCCAAAATCTCACCCCCCGCAGGCTTCAAAACTCGCACCCCACGAACTCGCGATAGCCGATGATCTCAATAACTCGTAACACAATCCTCAAATGATACTCATGTTCCCACTCTGATTGGGAGTAGATCAAAATGTCATCCACGAAGACTACGACAAACTCGATTCGGGGATAAATGGAATACCCCATGCATGAGGATCCATGGAATGCGCCGGGCGCATACGCCAATCCAAAGGGAAAGGGCATCAATCGCAAACTCAAAGTGCCCATAACGCGCCCTAAACTGCCTTGGGCAGTGGATATCCGTCTCCCTAACCCTCACCCGATGGTAACCAAGCAAGCGGCTGTCTATCTGGAAAGAGACTCGCTCCTCTCAACCGATCAAACAAATCGTCAATCCTCGCAATGGGTACCGATTCGATCGTAACCCCGTTCAACTCGTCTCGTAGTCAATGCACAAACAAGGGTCCTCGGTCCTTCTTCTTAGCAAATAACCGGAGCGCCCATGGTGAAGTGCCTTGGCCCGATGAACCCCTGGTCTAATAATTCCCGTGAATTCGGACTCGAGTTCCCGCGAACTCCAACCTGCGCCATCCTACGCGAGTCAGAGACGCGGCATTAGGTGTAACTCGATACCAAGTCTACATCCCTATGTGGAGGTAGTCCGTAGCTCATCCGGAAAACATCCGTGATATTCGCAAACTACTCGAGGTAGATCTAAGCTCGTCTCACTCTAGTCCTGTGGTAAGGCTCGTTAGCCAACCCGTCAACTCCGTCCCCGACACTCCTGACTTGTATACAATTGCAAAATATCATGCTTGTCCCCCTGAAATACCACATGAGTACCGTCTTGCGTGTAGGCGGTAACCCTCTTACTCTCACAATCGATAACGACCCTATAAGCTATCAGCCAATCCATCCCCAGGATGACATCGAACTCTGACATGTCCATGATCCTCAGTCCATCAGAGTCCCCGAGATCCCAACCGCAACCATGACATCACTCCTATTCCTCGCCCTAATCCCTAGGGGAGAACCTCACGCATAAAAGGCTCCTTTAAGGTCTCAACCCTAAAACCCAACTCTCTCTTTATGGTCAGGGTTGTCCCAACCATGGAATCCATTCAGAGGCTTAAGTCCTACAATCTCGCCCGAACGGACAACTCTTCAAATTTCTTATTCTCCAATATCCTAACCTTGGCCAAGTTTGTGGCCACGTAATCATACACCAATCGGGCTAACTCTGTGACCCTAGTCACTTAATCCATCACAAATATCGCCCTCGCTTCAGCCTAGGAACCCCGAGCCTTCAGCCAATCTCCTAAAGTACTTACCCATGAACAACTCTCAAACTCCGCCCACGCCATCGCTCTAGGTCTCTGGGGAGGTCCGCTCCATTTCACCATACTAATTTCACCCCTCTAGTCGGAACGCAGCCTAGTCTAACTCGGGTCGCGCCGAGGTAATCTCCATAGCCTCTAACACCTCTCACCGCATAAACCAATGGTCTCGCCACCACTCCGATCTCCTCCCGTGAATGCCTGAGGATGATGCGCCTAAACCTCTGGAGGTTGCTAGACCTCTCGACCACCAAGTGCTAGCCTCTGTGCGATAGTAGCCGCTGCAACACCTACAACCTCAATAAAGGCCTCGACACCACTCGCTACCGGTCAAATGCCTGGTGCTTCGACTGCCCCGTGGACGCCCTCTACGTCCTCGTCCTCTACTACTCATCTACACAATTATCATGGCGCGAATATCAATACAAAGATCTTTAAGGCATAAACACGTTCTCGGTGACACTAATCATACACATAAATCGCTGTATACACATCAGTCTCTCGCATTTACAGCGTACAAGGCAATCAATTTTGCATTTAAAATATTGTTTTCAACAAAAATTTTATTTTTTCAAAATTCCATTTTTTGAAAATTTTGTCTAATTTTATTTGATTTTTATTTAATTTAATAAAAAAATAATTTGAAAATTTTTGTGATGAATAGTGTTCATGAACCGGGTTCACGAACAATGTCAAAAAATTGACTCAGGAACAAGATCGAGTCAAACCGGTCAAAACAGCCGAGTGCATCGAGCGCACACCCGCCGTCCAACAAAGACGCCCAGCGCATAGGCCGCTCCCAGCCGCCCAAATTGGCCAGGCCGCAGCCGTCGTGCCCCGCGCGCCCCTGGGCCGCCTGGGCCGCCCCCCGGCTGCTCAGGCGCCGCGCTCGCGCGCCTTAGCCTCGCGCCCCCGCTCGCGCCTCACGGGCCGCCGTTGCTCATTTTACCGCCGCTCGTCATATGTCGCTGCGCCACATTATACCAAGGCAATGCTTCCTTGGTCACCATATACGCTTAAGCAAGAGTTCACCCAGCTCTAGAACCAATTTTTTTTTTTCATTTCCTTCCAAATTTATTAGAAAACACTAAAAATATATATCTTTATATTATATTTTTTTTCCAGGATACTCTAATAAATTATAAAAATTCATTTTCTTCAATTTTCTTCCATTTTCTTCAGTTTTCTAATTGGTAAAACCTTAGAAAATAATTTTCATCATCATTTTTTTTTTCTCATAAGTAGCCTTCCTTGCTACTCCATACATGCAATGGCTTGAACACTGCAATTCCTACACTTCAAAACATTTTAAGGGTTCAATTTTAACTTTTCTTTGCAAAAACCGTATAATATTCACCTCATAAAATCCACTATGTTCTTGTCCGAAGCTGGAGCAACTGTCCAGAAATTTTCTGGATCATTTTTTTTTCAAAGTTTTCTCAACCTTGTTCTCACACTAAATCCTAGTGTTCATGTGACGCCCCAAACCCGGGGGTCCGTTGACAACCTCACAACTCATGGAACATTGGAATGCTCCGTGACCATTTTCATTTAAAATCGGCGTAGTCTCTTTGTAACGAGAGCTCCCACCCAAAGATGCGCACTCAGATATATCCGTCCCAAACAAATTCAATATAATCCCAACATGAGTAAATCCGCCACTGGACTCAAACAATACTCATCACAATATACCAACTATGAATCCAACTATATCCAATAGTTCTAAGAGTTAGTAAATTACTCTTATACAACATATATCAAAATTAGAGAATTCTAATACATGTAGGATAATCATCAAAGCCACACCCGACTTTCTTCACAAACTCAAATTTCAGACGAGCCGTCCTCGCGTGACGCTCCCGTACTGTGAAATAATATCCTCGATTGTGGTGAGCTAATGCTCGCAGTGGAATTGCCCTAAGTGGGCTACTCCACCTAAGTGCAAAGGCAATGTTCCAAATTAAACACATTCAAGCAAATGCATGATCCTACTTGAATGTCTACATGACCAACTCAGATCCCGAGTCCTCACCGATTCCCTCACACTCGCCTAAGCCTCGTATGAGAATTATTCTGTTTTATTTGTGGACTACCCTCCGATGTATATCAATTGGACCATCTCCGACGATTGATATTTTAAGTATGGACTACCCTCCAATCATTTCTAGTTTTAGACAACTCTTCGAACCATTTTCTCTAGACTCATCCCATGCACTCACTCCTATAGTCCTAGGGTGTTCCCGTGCATATGGAATGCATGTATGCCAATTCCAATACAGTCTAATTCACATGCAAATATATAAACATGCGTATATTTACAAAAACAATCAATTCACACAATCATATTATGTAAATTCTCATTTCATACATCAAAATTAGCTCACTTGGGCTAATGATCAAACACGAGCAATTCAACTTGAATCACTCGATCAAACACATTTTTCACACAAAAATATATTTTTAGAATACTGTTTAGGGAATAGTGAAACCCTCGGTTACTATTCCCGAAAAATTCCACACCCACCTGGGCTCACCTCAGGAACCCACATTTCATTGCCATTCTACTTAATTTCAATCACTACATGATTTAACATATAAAGATACACTGACGTCTGCCAAATTGTGGGTCAATACTACTCGCATCCATTTTGCTTTCAAAATTTCATTAATTCGGCTTCCAAGGTTCGAGACTGACCAAACTATCCCTAACTACTAATCGACCCAAACATTCAGAAAGACTTGGAAAATGAATAAACCCAAGAGGAGAACTCTACCTCTGGAAGCCTGAGAAACTCCCTAAATCTCTGCACTCCACGCTCCTCCGCGCATAACAGCCTCTCCTTCATTCCGAAGACCCGCCGACTGGCCTATTTGTCAGGAACTAGAGAGAAGTCAGACTTTCTCTCTAAAACCACCATTTTCGCCACCGGATCTATTTTTCCCTCATCGCTGGGTTTTAGTTGGAGAAGACATGGCATGTACACTATTTTGTCATTTTGTGACTTAAATCAAATTCCAAAATGACCATTATATCCCTCCATTTCCCAATTTTGACATTCGACACTATCTCGGCCGTCCATTTTTATTATTTCTCTACTCATACCACTTATGCAATATGAGTACACGTTATGTGACTTCGTTGCATCAAAATCGCTTTTACTCAAGACCCGAACTCGGACGCCTTTAAAACGTATCAACTCCGATCGTTCTGACCAACGAAATTTCACGTGCTGCTTAGATTTCACGAGACGATTCCAACGGCAACCAAGCCATTATCCGAGATTCAGAGAATAAATTTCTGATTTTTAACCAAATTACGATTTCATTTTTCCAATTAATTTCGTTTACAAATTTCAACCTTAAAATTTTATTAAAATTTCATTACCTTCAAACCAAATAAATTAAACATAATATATTTCATTTGGGCTTCCTTTTCCAATTTTACTCATCAAACTCTCAAAATGTTCTAACACCTTAAAATTTTATTAAAAATTCTATTTTGTCATCCAATAAACCAAATAAATTGATTACAATTTATTTCATTTCCAGTTTACACACTGTAAAATCCTAAGATTTGTTTTTCAACACACCTATGTGCTAACTTCTAAGCACACAAACCATACACAATGCATGCAACATGGCATATACACCATCACACAATAATTCATCAAATCACACAAAACACCAAACACATCCACGCAGCTGGTCCTGGGCTATTCCGCGATTTTCCTAGGTAATCTCATACCTAAACTTAACATCGAACCACACCCTAGTGGTGATGGATACCCAAACCCAAGCCCTCAGGTATTCGTGATACCTGCTCCGATACTACCGTGACGCCCAAAACCTCGGGGTCCGCTGACTAACGGCCAACCTCGGCGGACACTGTGAATGCCTGACAACCCGACATTTTTCACTAAAATCAGGCAGAGTCTCCTTTGTACGGGGAGCTCTACCCAAATACAAAACCTGTATATAACATGTCCCAAAGATCAATATCATGAGTACAAACAGCCGCTTGGGCCCAATACAACACTACTCATCAATATATATATCTAACTATATCCAATAGTTTCCAGAGTTCAATTGTTTTTACTCTTATACAACATATATTAAAATTAAAACAATTCTAATACATGTAGGATAATCATCAAAGCCACACCCGGCTTTCTTCACAAACTCAGCCTCTAGGACGAGCCGTCCCCTCGCACGCTTCCTGTACCTGTAAAATAGTATCCCTCGACAGGGTGAGCTAATGCTCAGTAGTGGAATCACCCTAAGTGGGCTACTCTCCACCTAAGTGCATATGCAATGCTCCAGTAAACACATTCAAGTAAAATGCATGATCCTACTTGAATGTTTAATCACCATCTCATGCCCCGAGTCCTCATCGACTTCACACTCGCCAAGCCTCGTATGAGAATATTATACTATTTGTGGACAACCGATGTATATATATCAATTCAGCTCACCGACGATTGATATTATTTCTATGGACTACCCTCCGACATTAACTGGGTCGCCTCCGACGATTGATATTTTTGGCATGGACTAATCTCTCCTTGGGTAAAATTATCATTTTTAGACAACCCTCAAACCATTTTCTAGACTCATCTCATGCACTCACTCCTATCAGTCCCAGGATGTCTCAGCCAGATACACGACGATGCCAATTCCATTATACTATAACACATGCAAATATATAAACATGCATATATTCACATAAAATTAAATCACACAATCATGTTATGTAATTTTGCAATTCATCACATCAAATATCATATTATCGATCAAACACGAGCAATTCTACTTGAATTACTCGACCAAACACATTAATTCACAAAATTTATTTTGTGAATACTATTATCGGGAATAGTGAAACCCTCGGTTACTATTCTCGAAAAATCACCAATCATCGGCTCAATTAGTGAACCCGGGTTTCACCTCATTCCAATCAAGACATGATTTATCACATAATTGCACAACCAATGACCCAAATCAGCCCCTCACGAATTACGGACTACACAAATTGGTTTTAATAAATTCAAACAATTTGGTCCCAAGTTTTGGGACCGATCAAACGGTCATTCAAGGCCTCAAATCAACCGAAACATTGTAAAGTACTTAAATGAAGTGTAAAACCCAAGTAGGGAGAAACTCACCACGGAGTTCGGTCGAAACTCCTTAAACTGGGCATTCATGTGAAGCCCTCTCCGTAGGAGCAAACTCTTCTGTCCCAACGATCGTCGACTCGCCGGATCGCCCGATATTTTAGAGAGAAAGAAGACTCTTTCTCACTAGAACCCACCATTTTTCATTTTTGGCCACCGGGAAGCTCCTGCACGTTTTCTTCCTCAATTCAGAAGATGTGTACTATTCATTTTTTTGTCATTTAGCTCATTTAATCAAATTCCAAATGACCACATTTCTTGTCCATTTTTTCCGCTATTTCACTATCCTAGCCATCCATTCTTATACTTTCTCTACTCATGCCACTTATGGCACATGAGAGTACGTGTTATATGTGACTTTCGTCAAAGATCGAAATCGCTTTACTGCAACAATTGATGCCTCAGCGTGCAAACTCGACTATCTCGAATTCTCTGAGTTTGCGTGTAGCTATCTTTTGCAATGCGATTTGCGGTGAAACCCGTTTTATCATCCAGTCTAGAGAATAAATTACGGATTTTGATGAGTGCGATTTTGCCGGTTCTAGAAATTGGAATTTCTCGGGTCTTACAACATTAACAATGTGATTATCTAATTATAAATTAAGTATTTGTTTTCTAATCATTTTCTTCTCCTAGAATAGAATATGAAGTATGTTAAAATACTAACACCACTTGGAAAAAAATCGTAATTTATACAAATTCATTTTTATATTATTTATTGAAACAATCTTTATCAGTTTATTTTATCTGCTATTTCTATTTCTAACAACTACGTATTTATCTTAAAAGTAAATAAAATGTGTAAAGAATTTAAAATATTATGATTCATTTTCAAAAGATTGTTAATGTGGCCTTGGCTTAAAGTCAGTTATTCCCCGATCGACATGAATACTCGTAAATGTGGTGTGATCAGGCATTGCCATGAAAATCGGCAGAGTCTCGCTTTGTGCGGGATCTTTCTCTTGCAAAATCTGTCTGCATATACACATCCCCAAAACGATTACAATATCCATCACATGAGTAAAACTGACCCGCTTAGCCCATCACAGCAATACTCATAACAATAATAACTATATCTAATAGTTTAAGAGTTAATAATTTCTCTTACCTGACATATATCAAACTTATAGAGTTAAGCATGTTTAAAATCGCCAAGCATGGCCTGGCTTTCTTCTAAACCTCAGTCTCTAGGACGAGCCATCCCCTCGCATGCTCCTGTGCACGTAAAATATCCCTCGACGGGAGTGAGCTAATGCTCGATAGTGGAATCACCTAAGTGGGCTACTCTCCCACCTAAGTGCAATGCAATGCTCCCAAAATAAACATAGCGTTAAAAATGCATGATCCTACTTGAATGTCTAAGCGATCATCTAGTACTAGAGTCTCACGGAGCTCCTGCACTTTGTAAGCCTTGTATGAAATTATTATATTATTTTGTTTGTGGACGATGTATATATATATATCCAATTGGGCCGTCTCGAAGCGATTGATATTGTGGACTACCCTCCGATGTATATCAATTGGGCCGTCTCCGGCGATTGATATTTTTAGTTTGGACTACCCTCCCAGATGAATTAACATTTTAGGCATGACCATCCAGAATCATTTTTCTCTGGAGCTCATCTCATGCACTCACTCTTATAATTACAGATTCCGATTGCATATGGAATGCATGTATGCTAATTCAAATACAGTCTAATTTACATGTAAATATATAAACATGCATATATTTACAAAACAATCAATTCACACAATCATGTCATGTAAATTCCCATTTCATACATCAAAATTATCATGGTTTGTGATCAGTATGGTAATTGACTTGAATCACTCGATCAAACACATTTTCACATAAAAATATATTTTGAGAACACTGTTTCGGGAATAGTGAAACCCTCGGTTACTATTCCCGAAAAATTCTAAATCATCGGTTCACTTAGTGAACAGGGTTTATATCCATTATCGGCCCTATACATACAAAAGCACCATTTAATGCATAAAATCAACACCACAGTGTGAGCATCCCTACCCACGATTGTGCGAAAGCGGGCCTCTAAAAAATTTACAACAATTCGGTCCCAAGTCTTGGGACCGATCAAACGGCCGTTCAAGACCTCAATCCAACCGATACATGATTTAATACAATATTTCCAAATTTAACAACCCAATGTCGGTAGTGGCGATCACGTTATCAGTAGGTATTAAAAATTCATATCAATTTGTTGAGTTTGGGACCGATCAAATGGCCCCTCACGGCCTCATTCGACTCAAACATTCGTAAAGTACTTAAAGAAGGAATAAAACCCAAGTAGGGAGAAACCCCTACCTCACGGAGTTTGTCAAAACTCCTCAAATCCGGTGTCCACGCGTAGCCCGCTCCGCGTAGAGCAGCTTTCCTTCTTGTCCCGAAGACTGCCGACGGTCGGATCGCGGGATATTTTAGAGAGAAGGAAGACTCTCTCACTAAACTCAACTCCATTTTTGTTTTCTGTAAATTATCCCTTGCTCACGTTTCTTGTATGTTAGAGTGGAGAAACCAAGCAATGTCACAACTTTTTGTCTTTTGTGACTTAATTTTTCCAAAATAGCGTTTATGTCCCTATTTTCCCCGCTGTGAGTTTTGGCGTTAGAACACATCTCGGCGTCCATTTCATCATTTCTCTACTCATTCCACTTATGACACATATTTTATGTTATAATAGAGCTTTTTATTACATCAAAAATCGTTCTGACATCCAGAAACCATTCGAAAAAGCGTGTAAATTTCCAGCGTCTGATTCGTGAAATTCGACGATGCTAGCTAGATTTGTGAGGCGATTCAGGTAATCTGTTTTGTCATTCGAGATTTAGAGAATAAATTCCGGATTTTTAGCATTACAATTGGTAGCCGAAATTCTGATTTTGCCCTTTTCGAAGAATTAGATTGGGTCTTCTGATTAATGTCATTATTCATTTTTAATGGATACATGTGTATAACTCTATGGTTCATCCAAAAAATTGTCAGTTTTTATAAAACATAAAATTTAAAAACAAAAAAAGAGGACAAAAAAAGACCACGAATGCACTTGAGAAGATATATAATATAAAATAAATAAATAAAAAAAATCTTATAGCTCATCTAGTCATACAAAAATAAAAATAAATAAAAAAATTAAATAAAACTAGCAATACATTGAATAAAAATATATAATCAAATTAAGCTAAATACTTTGAAGAGGATGACACAACGTCTAAGTTAATAACATAAATAATCATTTCCGAACATATATTTATCGCATGATTCCGAGTTCTCTGACTTATCAATGTAAGATTTGATGTTTTTGTTCAACAAAATATGTTTTGCAAATCACCCACCGTCATACCAAGAAGATACCACCACACACCACAACAAATCGGCGATAAAATCACAAAAAATAAAAAATAAAAACAAAGTAAAAACTTGATCGATGTGAAATAATCACTTAAAAAATAATAATCATATATGTTTATTTATTTATCTTTATTATATAAAAGTAGAAATTTAAAAAATATATATAAAATTTTAAAAATTTGATTATATTGGATTTTCTTTTATATTTTCCTGCTTGATGAAACCAAACATGAGATAATCATTTTGCTTAACCTTTTTTTCCCTTTCCCTAGTACTTTTCGAGTTCCAAACAGAGCCTTAGTACTTTTTTTTTCTTTCCTTAGTACTTTCCGGGTTCCAAACGGAGCAATAAAAAAAGTAAGCAAGACCTAACCTCATCTATCCTTCAACATGATACTCAGTCACTTGACTCTTTGATTTTCTTTTCATTTTCAATGATGTTAATGTCATCACTCTGCAAAGGAGCAAGAAAAAAAAAGGATTAGCCAAACAGAACCTTGTGACTAAACGAATGAACTTTACTCAAAACTAAAACAATCAAAGCAAACACCAAGGATCCGCTTGGAACTTGGAAAGTAATAGGGAAAGGAAAATTATTTTCTCATCTTCGGTTCCACACTGGTGAAAAATATAAAAGAAAATCAAAATATAATTCAACATTCCTCAAAATTTTACATATTTTTAAATATCTTAGTCATAAGAAAAAACAAATAAAATGAGTTTTGAAAATATATATAAAATTAATTTATAAAATTTAAAATCTCTTTTTATTTTCTTCCACACTTTCCTCTATATTTATTTTCTTTGGCCAAATATCAAGTTGGCTTGAGCATAAGGCTTTGTTTGGAATTTAAAAGCTAGGAAAGGAAAAAAAATGTTAAGGAAAATTATTTTCTCATGTTTGATTCCACGGTGAAAAATATAAAAGAAAATCAAATATAATCAAAATTCTTCAAAATTTTACATTTTTTTTAAATTTCTTAGTCCTTAAATAATAGAGATAAACAAATAAAATAAGTTTGAATAAACATATATAACTAATTTATTAAATGTAAACCTATTTTATATTTTCCTCCAAATTCTCATTCCTTTCAATTTTCCTCTATGTTTTCTTTTCTTAGTACTTTCCGGGTTCCAAACGAAGCTTAAACGAATACTTACTAAAAACTAAACCAATCAAATAAAACAGGGGATTAACTTATGACTTTGTAGCTTTGTGAATGCACAAGCTCGAGATGTGAAAGAGTGTAACTACTTAAACATCATCTTCTCTTTTATTTTTAATTTTAGAAATAGAGAAAAAAAAGTAGACATCTACTAAACATAACTACAACTAACACCCGAAAAAGTTTTGAAATTTCCTGATGATTGGCCATGAATAAAATGAGTTTTGTCTAAAATAGTACTTAAATTTTTTTCAAAAATACCGATCTAATAAATTTGAAAAAAATGTCAAAAGATTCTTCACCTAACACACATTCCTATTATCCAAAAAGATAGTTGTCATAACTAAATTGGCAAGAAGCATAATCTATAGAACTACCTCTAGGATATCTCTCTGATCGAGCCTTAACGTGCCAGCAGAGTAACTTATAAAATAAAGGCAAACTCAACAACATGCTTGTAACACCAGTCGAGAGAGTGTACGAGTACATGATCTTTGTGGGGTGTATAAAGAGTACCAAGTGTCACATTGTAGTATTTTGGAGATGAAATTAGGAAATTATAGGAATTTTGGAACACGGAATTTGGTACTTAAAACAAGAATTACGATTGTCATTTAGCAAAAGGATATATGAAGCATAATTAAGTTAGAGATGGGCCTGCGATTTCAAAAGTTGGATTTGCATTAAGAAAGTTGAGGGTGAAAGCTAATTAATGGTTTAAATAGTAAAATAATAAGAATCCAAAAGGATGGCGGTGCGTGGACGGTGAGGGCGAGAAGAGGCGGTGGCGATTTACCGCGAGTTTTATTTTCTTTTTATCTTCTTTCAGTTACAAGATCGTAGTCGGTTAAATCGGGATAAACACGAAAAGTGCTCACCTTTGACGAGGGTTACGTGAGTACCAAAAACAGGATTTCACCAAGAATTCGAGGTAAATATCTGAAAAACCCAAATTTTTAGTTTTTCTCGAGATCACATACATTCGTGATCACTTGCCTGCCGGACCAATTAAAATTAAGAGGATTACTGCAGCGACGAGCTGCGCGTGGACACCAAAATCTTGGCTTTTGTCAAACTTGAAGAAAATTGGAAATTTTCCTACTTGTATTATTTCGAGCCTAAAGGCTATATAATGGCTTGAATATTCTTGAGGCCATAGTGATCCCAGAAATTTTTTTAGGCGAGTTTAGGAATTTTTAGGAAATTTTAGGAAATTTTGGGACTATTTTAGTTGATGAAATTTGAATTTGAGCCCATTTTACGATGATTTAGTTAAAATTTGAGTTTTTATTCATACGATCGAATAGAATTTTTCGAAATGTTTTTCGGGTGTTTTTAGACTATATGGAAAGTCCCTTTAGTCTAAAATCTAGCCATATGCACAATGAATGGCATTTGGAGCCCTATATTCTACGAAAAGAATTTTAATTGTAGCACCAAGTGTGCAAATTGCTTGGTTGTCTTCGACGTGTGTGATCTAATACATCGAGTGTAGGCTAAAAGCAAAGGCGGGAAAAGTTGTGGAGGCTGTGCTCAAGTTTATGACAAAGAGGTGAGTGTTCTAAACTCATTTCCAAATACTAGTGTATTATTATTATTATTATTACAAGCCCATTTACACTGGTATTTCATGGTTTTGATTGCAAACCATTTCAGAAGCAAACAATGAATTAGAAAGCGAAACAAATGGTTTTGAGTTAAACCATTTTTGAAAAGTAAGTAAATGGTTTTTGAATAATTAAACCATTTTCAAAACTAAACAAGTAAATGGTTTTAAATTGTAAAACCATTTTTCAAAATGAAGCAAGCAAGCAAAGCAATAAGGTATTTGTGAAAAACGAGTCTTCCTAGTTACAGCAAACTAGGCGGTCGAGGTATTAAAAATAGTGCGGTGGTGGTAGGATCTCGATACATGCATTGTGGTTGCACGGTCGGCAAACTTAGGACATACATCATGCATTTAAAGGAGACCGTGGCACGTACGGGAGTATATAAGGTTATGAGCTCTAACTAAATTATGGTGATGGCGACCGGTCCAGTTCCACCATGTTCTTAGGAAAAAGGTGATGCGGACACGGGTCCTTCCCTTGCTTGGAAGTCGATGCCAGGCTCCGTGTTTACTGAGTGCGACCAAGCAAAAATAGGCCTCCAATGGTTGATGGTTTTATAAGTATGATATCTGATTTTGAAAAATCAGCCATTGGTGCCGCGGTCGCTGACTTCCGTGGAGTTTTAAGACGGTTGAGCGAGCTCAGTTTAGATTTAAAAAACGAGCGGTTAAGCCAAACTCATTGGGATTTGAAACCATGGTTGACCCGAGGCTCGTGTTTATAGAAAGAAGTTTTTGAGAAACTTTTAAAGCAAAAGGTTTATGAAAAGCTGGCATACGTTAAGTTGCCGTCTCGCGAAATCTAGTGACCTAGAAAAGTTTCGTTTTAGTGCCGAGGAGCCGGTCGAATGTTCTGAATTTTTAGGCGACGGATAAAGAGTGAGAGCACGAGCGGAGTTTTGAAAGGTTATAAACTTTCAAGCAAGCAAGCAATAAGAGTTTGAAACTTTTAAAGTAAAACAAAGCAAAGAAAGAAATATTTTTGAAATATCATGTAAGGAAGTCTGCCAGTTTTTTAGTGTTTTAGAAAGAAAAACATTTTCTAAAGCATACACTCACTGAGCTCGCTTAGCTCATTATTTTCTTTAAAAAACTATTTTCTAGGTGCAGTGCGCGGACGTTTGGAGCACAATAGGAGTTCACGACATGATATAAAATCAATAATATAATAATTTTGTAGGGAAATACCTTGAACTTATATAAAGAATATGTATCTTATAATGTGGTTTATGAAAATGTGTGGAGGTTGTTGGTTGCCATGTTTGATATAGTGTAAAATTGTGTATACAGGTTTTGGAACATGTCCTATATGCAGCTGTTATGCTGCCAAAATTTTATAAAATCATAAGTTTAGAAAAGAAAAAAAAATTTATACGAGATTGAAGCAAGCAATACGGCTTCGCTTCACAGGATTTTCTAGTCGTTAAAGGTAATGGTTGGGGATTTCTGTGGAGTGGCCGGCACACCTGCCGATAGTAGGGGGTGGGGGTGTGTCAAGGTGGTATCGAGCATATTTAACTATACAATGACCTGGACAGAAGAGATGATACCAAGCAACATGGTATCAGTATAGTAAATTACAATATTGCATGATAGTTTAAAGTACATGCCTCAAGTGATATAGCAGTTGAGTTTTGGTAATCTGACACTAAATTGAAGAGAGGACCTAGTGGTCGTCCTAGGAGAATTCCATTTCGACGGTTTCCAAGCGATCTGGAGTTTTGTGTGGGAGATGGCACGTGGTTGGTTCCCTCACAGCCTCTATGAATCGGCCTCCGGCGATGGGTTAGGCTGGATATTTGAGGCCTTACCTTGGAGGAGCTCAAGTGCCGGTGTGTTACGGCCGGAGCGGGGTGCCTGATTGCTCGGATGAGTAGCCATAGCGACCGGTCGGTCATGGCCTCCACCTGACCTAGAGAGGTTGGAAGGAACACAGGAGGTCAATAAGAGAGTGCAAAACTGGGCGCCCAAGCCATATGGCCAGCGATGGTGATCGAAGCGGCACAGTTGTCATTTGAACCGAGTCAATAAGGTTCTGAGTTATGGGCTGCGGATGAGCAAAGAGTCTTGTTTTCCGGTTTCCTAATGGAAGAGACGGGGCTAGGGTGGTGGGGATCTTTGCTAGAGGAGGCATCTAATGATATCATGGGATCCAATTTCAGCAAGAAATTGCTTGACAGTTAACCACCAAGTCATAAGGATTCAAAATTGAGAGTTCTTCAAATTAGAACAAAAGAACATGTCGGTCATCGAATATGAGAAAGTTCTCGAATTAGTTAGATTGGTTTCCCTATATTCAAGCGGATGAAGTCACGAAGTGCAAAAGGTTTTATCGGGACCTTCTGACCTAAGATCGAAGTGCATTTATCAGGTGGTTCCTGAGATGATTTGGGGACTTAGTAGGCGACTCACGAGAGTTAAGCAGCGAAGTTATAGAGCCGAGGTGTATGGTCGAGGGCTATCTCTGGCGTCGAGGGGATCGAGTGAGGCCTAGTTGCTAAGCAGTGGCACCAATTATCCTCACCTTATGTCACATGTGGCGGCGACATCATAGGGAGTGTAAAGATTAGTACAGGTCGTTTCCACTTTGTGGCGGAAGGCCATTTCATTGGGATTACCCTCAAGCGATTGGTCTTGGCGAACATCAATAGTCGATCTAATACCCGGTACCGGAGATGAGCATCTGAAGTCTTGAGGAGAGGTTTCCCAAGTAGGGGCCAACACGGCTGCGGGTAAGAATTGGCGAGTGGTAGAGAGTAGAAACGATGCCCGGGGATCTAGACGAGCCCGCACTCAGTTGATGTGTTTGTGACTCAGCAGATGGATGCATCGATGTGGTCTTGGTATTTCTATCGCCTGATGGTGTACCTTGTTAGTGGACCGGGAGCTACGCATTCATTTGCATCAAGCTGACTGTAGATCATTTCCAGATGAGACCGACCATTGGGGTGGTATGAGGATCCGCCTGGTGGAGATCCCAGTTACTCATGAGACTGAGTAGTTAGAGAGTAGAGTTCGATTGAGACGAGAAGTTCCTGGCCGGATCTTGTAACTTGAATGCTGAGGATTTTGATGTGGTTCATGATATGGATTGGATTGTCTCACCATAGAGCACGTTAGATTGTTATAAAAAGGAGTAAAGCTGAATAGGCGGGGGAAGTGGGTAAAGTTAGGAGGATTACGTGGTATTTTCTGTGTAGTCTGCGCCATGACACAGAGAATGCTACGTAAAGTTGTGAGTTATCACAGCATGTGGTGGAGACCGGGAAGGAGGGACTATATTGGATGAGATTTCCCGATTTGTGAGTTCTTGATGTTCCGGATGATGTGCGAGGATTCCTCGAGAAGAGGTGGAGTTCTACATTGATTGGATCGGTGAGCCCATTTCCATTCCTCCTTACCGGGATGGCTCTACTGAGTTGAGAGAGCTTAAGAGCTCGATTAGAAGAATTGATGGCGGGATTCATTAGAGCCATTTACCTCCATTGGGAGCCGAGTTCTCTTCGTGAAAGAAAGATGAGGGTTTGCGGGCCTTATGGGTCTGACTGACTAAACAAAGTTACCATCCGCCAATCGATGTATCCACTCCACTGGGATTGATGAGTTGCCGGTCACTCCGGGGTCGAAGTGTACTCAGGCCGGGTGAGGTCGGGTATCATCGGTTGAGGGTGCGGGAGGTGTTCCCCTAAGGCGCGTCGGGACACGTTACGGACATTATGAGTTTCTGGTGATACCGTTTAGCTTGACTAATGCTCTGGCAGCGTTTATGGATTTGATGAGCCCAGAAGTATTCCGGCCATTGTATTTGGATAGGTTCGTTATAGTCTTTATTGATGATCCTGCCTTGTTGGTGGTTGGGAAGACATTGAGGCTTTGAGGATTATGTTCACGAGACCTGAGGGGCAGCAGGTTGTAGTAAGTTAGTGATGCTCCGAGTTTGGCTTGATGGTGGCATTCCTAGGTCATGTGATCTCATTTGAAGTGGTGTTGGATCCCAGAAAATGAAAAGTGTGGTAAATTGGAAGCAGCTAAGGAATGTCGGAGGTCGAAGCTTCCTTGGTTTAGTAAGTGTCGGGAAGTTTGTTGAGAGTTCTCGAGATAGCAACCCTACGACCAAGGCGCGAGGAAAGATATTAAGTATGATTGGGTGAATTTTTGCCAGCGAGTTCAAGGAGTTGAAGGGTAGATTATTGACTCCGGTTCTGCCCATGATGGGAGAGATGGGTTGTGGTTCTGATGATGCTTCACAGCGAGTAACAGTTTGTGTTTGATGCAGTGATGGTGAGTGCATATGCCTGACATTCAAAGCATGAGGAGAATTGCCACACACACTGACTTAGAGCTTCTGCAGTGAAATCGTGTTTGCTGCGAAGATATGGAGACATTACTTATGGTGTTCCTTACAGGATCTTTACATCTACCAGAGTCTTCAATATATTTCACCCGGAAGAAGTTAACTGGCGAAAGATGGCTTGAGTTGATTAAGTTTCTGATATGCTAGTAGTACCATCCGGGGAAGCCAATGTGGCGTGTGGATGCCTTGAGTAAGCGACCGAGAGAGTTCTTTGTCTCATATGAGGTCAGGTTATCTTCCACTATTGGTGGATCTGAGAGCATTAAGGGTGATATTGGAGGTTGAGGATTGAGGCCTTTGCCAGCCGCGTTCACATGTTCTGACCTTCTAGTGGACCATATTCTAGCAGGCGATCTGGATCTGGATGATTAAACAAGGAAGAGATGAAAAAGGAAAGCGAGGTTTCAAATCGGAGATGATGCATGATGAGTGAAGGACGGAGAATGTGTGTGCGGTATGGCGGCGAAGAGAGACATTATGGAAGAAACCGCGTTCATCTGCATTACAATGCTATGCGTCGGAGTAGTACCAAAATGTCTGAGGACTTTTGAAGAAGAACATTAACGATTGGATTGGGATGAAAAAAGAGATTGTGAGTTTCGTTTCTAGGTGCCTAACTTGTCAGCAGTGGCGAGGTATCGAGCCCGCGAGAAGATCTGATTACTCCTATTCCAATGTGGAAATGGGAGAAGATTCTATGGATTTGTAGCGGGTCTTCACTGGACTCGAGCAACATGATGCGTGTGGGTAATAGTTGATCGTTAGCGTGAAATACTTGTTTTCTAATTAATGTTGATTCATTGGAAGGATTATTAAGTGCTATGTAGATGAGATAGTGAGACTTCGCAGGGTTTCTGTTTGATAGTTTGGTCGAGACCCGGAGGGTTCACATCTGGGTTTGTCCTAGTTTGCAAAACGGCTTTAAGTACTCGCCTACATTTGTACGGCATTTCATCCTCCCGGTGGATGGTCGGTGAGAGGACTATTCAACGGTGGAAGATATGCCGAGAAGCTTGTGTCTTTGGAATTTAAAGGAAGTTGGGATACTCACTTAATGGGTTGCCACATAACAATAGTATCAAGCCCGAGTATAGATATGGCTCCATTTGGGCGTTGTATGGCGAAATGTAGGACTCAGTGTCTTTGGGATAGGTGGTGAAAGACTAATAGGTCCTGAACTGGTACTGATCGCCGAAGAAAGTAGAAGTTGTTCGTAATGCAGAATATAAGAGAATGACGAAAGACCATCGAACCGCGTGTGAACTTACAATTGAGATATTGGCTTGAGTCTTTTGAAGATTTCACCTTGAAAGGTGTGTTGGTTGAAACGAGAAGCTTAGTAAGATATATAGGACCTTATGAGATTATGAGCAAAGTAGACGTGCTTACAAGTTGATTTACCCCGAGTTATCAAGGATTCTGATCGTTCACGTGATGTTGAGAAATATATTCGGATCCTTCACATGTATTGGGAGAAGCAGTGGTTAAGGAAAATTTGACATGAGGAGATACATGTGCGGATTGTAGATCATGAGCAGGTGTTAGTAATGAAAGTGATTCCATTATTTAAAGTCTTATGGAAGAATCATGAGGAGGCGTTGCCAGAGACGGAGGCTGAGATCTTGTTGTCGATGCTAGCTTATCTTCGGATGAGGAGTATTTTTGTTTTCCTTTTCTTTTTTGGAGTTTGATTTTATTCATTTCGAGGAATGAAATGTTCTTAAGGAGGGAGGATTTTGTAACACCGATCCAGAGAGGTGCTCCAGTCACATGATCTTTTGTGTAGGGGTGTATAAAATTACGAAGTGTCATTGTAGTATTTTGGAGATGAAGTGAAGTATAAATTTTGGAACTGAATTTGGTACTTAAACAAGGGTACAATTGTCATTTAGCCAAAAGATGTAAGGTATAGTAAGTTAGAGATGGTATGTAGGAATTTCCAAGTTGGATTTGCAATTGAGAAAGTTGAGGGTGGTATAGTGTGAAAGTTTAAATAGTAAAATAATAATAATGGTGCGGAATTTTTCGAGAAGTCTAGAAAATTCTCACAGATCTCGGGATAATGGCTTGATTTGCTTGTGGTTAAGTTGATCTCATGAAATCTAGTGACCTAGAAAGTTTCGTTTAATTAAAGACGGTCGAATATTTCACAATTTTTAGGCGACGGATAAAGTGAAACACAGCGATTTTGAAAATTAAGAAAAATGGCAAATATATAAAGAATATTCATTTAGGATAAATAAAATTGGCTTAGGGACAAATAAATTGTTGGGGGCTTAAACGGACGAAGGAATAAAGGGACATGTGGGTCCCCTGAAAAAAAAAAAAGGGGCGCCTTTTGTTGTGAGGTCCCCCACCAGGGGCTGCAGCGGTGGAGCCCATCGTCACCCTCCCGGGTCATAGATGGTTCTCCTCTTTCCTTGGATGTCCTGCTCACGGGGTTTCTTTCGCCTCCTCGGGGGATTCGAACCGTGCTTTGAGCTTAAGGTCAGCAGGGAGCTTGTCTACGCTGCCAAGGCGAGCTACTAGCTCGGTGGTGAGATGCTTCACTAAATAAGCTATGGTGACAGGTCAACTCCTACGAGCGAAAGAAACCACGTGGTAGGGGATATCACGTGGTGAAGAGACCTGGGACGGAAGCGACGGCGGTAAGTCCCTCCTGATAAAAATAAAATAACTTGGTTGGTGATCCAAAATTGGGTGATTCCATTTGGAGAAGAAACGCTAGAACCATAGCTTTAAATGGTGAAGAAACCATTTCAATTTATGGAGTTAGATCCGAATCGAGGATAACGATGAGTGATCGATGAGTTTGGAATCAAAAACATCTTCAATAACTTGTGTTATGTAGTGTTCTTTTATTGTGAAGGTCCGCCCCAGGGACTGCCCGCCCAGTGGAGCCATCGTCACCCTCAGCGAAGTCCTTAGATAGTTACTCGCCATTCCGGCAGATATCATTTTTTTTTCTTTCTGAGGTTTCTTCCCTTTCATGGAGTGAACCCCGTCACGAAACTTAAGGTCGCAGGGGAAGCATCCTGGCTACCAGCGGTAGTAACCCCGGTTGGTATGAATGCTAGAACAGAATGACGGGGACACAGCTCCTGGGCAGCTGTGGCAGTGTAGTGGCTGTCTCGTTTGAGGTGACGATGGCTCCCTGCAATAAGTAGCCTTTTTTTTTGTGGGACCCCTGTATCCACTATTCTCTTAGTCGTTACGCTATTTGTCACATTTCAACTATTATCTAAATGGTGTTAACATATCACTATGAATTTTAAAATTTTAAAATACTAGATTTAATGCTATCGTCTTTAAATAGTAAAATATTAAACGTCTCAAAATGCTGAAACTTTCTAGGTAAGCTAGACTCGCGAACATGCTGGCATGATCAGACTATGCGTCGGCGATCAAGTGCAGACCTCTTTGAAAAATTCTTGCGATCATTATTATTATTTTTACTATTTGGAAGCTTAGATTGAGCACCCCTCGACTTTCTGGTACAGTCGGCTTTGAAATTCTACTATGACTCCCATCTTTGCAGCAACACCTTACATATCGCTTTTTGCTAAACGGCTGAGTGTACCCTTTGTTTGAAATCTACCAGATAGGGTTGAAACATAATTTCTATCATCTCCCAAAGCTTCTGATAGCCCACTTGTGTACTCACCCCTACGGTATCATGTAATACACTCAGAGCAGTCTCTAATACTCAATTAACGTGATTCTCCCACCCTTAACCTCCCACAACTATCTTCTCAATCAGTTCGCTGAAACCTTCCATTATAATCACAAATAAATAAGGTGATAGAAGGCCACCTTGACTTAGCCCCCAAGAGATCCTAAAGAAACCAATAAGGATTTCATTAATCAATAAATAAAAAAAATAAAAACAACAACAACAACAACAACTCACAGTGGAAATGCACCACTTTTTCCACCCTACCCACTTTTCCCCAAGCCATATTTTCAACGTCCAAAACATGAAAGGACCAATCCATGATCATAGACCTTTTTGAAGCAAACTTGCAAAATCGCTCTCTTTGTTGCTTCTCAATATCTAATCAATAACTTAATTAAACCTTAGGGGCCAGAGTGTTAGCCAACACTCTTTAAAGTACGTGGTCAAAACCTTTTTACCAACCATTTGTACAACCACTCCCTGCAAGTTTATCGATCTAAAATTTTTTGAATCCTTCACTTCCCCTTTCTTGGGATTTAGCTCTCAATTCCACCATAAAACCTGAAGATGAACCTCCTCGCTCCAAATTTATGTGTCTTTTCAGCAGGTATTTTTCTTCCTTCCTCATCGACTTTTAAACATACCTTGCTTGTCTGCAACCTCCAGCAGCAAAAGCCAGGCCACCTAAGACTTCTGCCCACCGGCGATACTTCTTTCCAAAATCACTCCTCTTACTTTGCCTCCAACTTCTTCCACCAAGATTGCAAATGAATTCAATTCCACAACTAACTAGCAAAAACGTCCCCTCATCTCACCTTGTGTCCTCTCTTTGTTGCTCTGTTGTGTGACACCCCGTCCCGATGAGGTGCACAGTACATGTAACTGTAAGGGCGTATATGTGCACCAAGTGCCATTGTAAAAGATAGAATTGTAAAGTTTTCAAAGAATTGTGGCACTTTTTCAATTAAGGAAAGTGGAGGGAGTGAAAGTATAATTAATGAAAGTTGAAATAGTAAAATAATATTAATAAATTGCCATAATTTTTCAGGAAAGTCTCGAAAATTCTCTAGATCTCGGATGACGAAACGGACTGCGCCATTAAATTCGTCTCGCGAAATCTAATGACCTAGAAGTTCGTTAATTGAAGACCGGTCAATATTTTACGAATTTCTGAGCACTTGAGTGTAGAGTGAAATAAGAAGAAAACGGGATTTTGAAAAATTACGAAAAATGACAAATATTTAAAGAATATTCAATTAGGATAAAGAAAATTGAAACCGGGACAAAATAAATTGTTTCGGGGCTGAAACGAACCGAGAAATGAAGAAAAAGGGACATGTGGGTCCAACCTAAAGAAAAAGAAAAAAAAAGAAAAAGATGCAAAACATCATATGGGCAGGACGGACGGGAAGGTGCAGAGAGATTTTTTTTTGTTTTTAAGTTTTTATCTTTTCAAAACTTTTTTCTCAGATTTACGAAAATCTGATTGTCGGATTTCGTCGAGATAAACTCGAAAAGTGCTCTACGCGACGAGGGCTACGCGTGGGTATCAGAAACACCGGATTTCATTGAGAATTTAGGTAAAAATTCGGAAAAATCAAAATTTTTAGTTTTTCTCAGATTTACGGTATTCTATTGGTCAGAATTTTCGTACCCATAATTAAGGATTCTTCACCTTGACGAGGCTTCTGGCGTGGATACCAAAAATCACGGGATTTAAATCGGTTCCACGTGAAATAGTGAATCACGTATGAATACGTATAAAATAGTAATCATTATGAATACGTATAAATGCCTATGCATAGTGCATGAATGCACGGTGCGCGATTACCGCGGTCATGATGCACATAGTGTAGTGCATAGTGAATATCGAATAGTATTTAGTTGGTTGTCTTTGGCGTATTTGGTTTATCACGTCGAATGTGTAGGCTAAAAGCAAAGGTGGAAAGGGTGAACGGAATCGTGCTCAAATTTTGGTAAGCAACAAGGTGAGTGTTACAAAGCTATTTTATCAAATACTAGTGTATTAATTATTATAAAGCGTTTATATTGGTATATAATGGTTTAATTGTAAACCATATTTGAAAAGCAGCTTAATGAGTTTAGCAAACAAGTAAATGGTTTTGATTTTAAACCATATGTGAAAACAAATAAATAATGGTTTTGATTTATTGACCATATTTGAAAAAGAAATCAAAAGAATTTAGCAAGCAAATGGTTTAAATTGAAAAACCATAATTTTAAAAAGCAGCGGAAATGGTTTGAATTATTAAACCATTTCAGCTGTCGAAGCAAGTAAGTAAATGGTTTTGAATAATTAAACCATTTTCAAAACTAGTAATGACAAATGGTTTTAAATTGTAAAACCATTTTTCAAAAAATCAAGCAACCCAATGACGAAGCAAAGAAAATTGCAACAGGCCTTCCACAGTTAACAAGCAAGCGAGTCGAGAGGTATTAAACTCCAGGATGCATACGGTGGGTGTTAGATCTCATATTATATCAGCTTTGCCCTACGGCAAACTTAGGTCATACATCATACATTTAAAGGAGACCGTGGCACGTACAAGAGTATATAAGGTTATGAGCTCTAACTAAATTATGGTGATGGCGACACGAGGTCAATTCCACCATATTCATCGGAAAAGGTGATGCGACATTGTGTCCTTCCACCCCACTCGCGATGCAATGTGCTCCCGTGTTCACTTAGGGTGCTAGCAAAAGAGGCCTGAATGTTTGATGCCTATAAGCATGATATATAGTATTGAAAACTAACCATTGCCCACGCCGCCAAGGCTCTCTGTGAGAGTTTAGCAAAACGGTCGAGCCCAGTTCCGCTTAGATTTCAAAAGATCTGGCTGAGCCAAGTTCCGTGGATTTTAGCGAATCTGCTGAGCCCATGCTCCCGCTGATTTTCAGCATGCGGTCGAGCCCCGTGCCCCGCTTTTTATGAAAGCCGGAGAAACTTTAAAACAAATGCTGTGAAAGGTTTGAAGAAACTTTTCAAGCAAGATAAAGCAAGCAAGAGAAATTTTGAGAAGTTTGGCAAAACTACAAACAAGCAATAAGAGTTTATAAGCTTTTAAAGAAAAGTAAAGCAAAGCAAGGAACAAGTATTGGTGTGTTTATAAACTTTAAAGTAAGTACAAAAAGTTTTAGAAACTTTTAAAGCAAAGCAAAGCAGTAAAGCTTATGGAAAATATTCAGAAAAGAGAGTTTTACATTCAGATGTTTTCCTAAAAGCAAAACATTTACAAAGTATATACTCACCGAGCTCGTTTAGCTCATTATTTTCCCGTTTTAAAAACTATTTTCCGTGCACAGCACGCACGCCGGAGCACACAGTGGTTCTCCCCACTACTCGTATACAAGTGCCGTTATTAAGAATATTATGTAAGAAACACTTTGAATTTGTATATCGAAACATATGTATGTACATAGTATATCTGTGAGAATGTGTCGATCACGTTGCCATTTTTGATAAAGTGTAAATTAGTATATACAGTGATTTAATTTGTCTCTACGTGTTCGCCATACAGCGAGGTTTTTTCACATGGATTTTTACCAAATCCTAAGTTGGAAAAAGAAAGAAAATTTTTTATACGAGGTTTACAAGTAACACGCTTCGCTTACAGGATTTTAGTCGTTAGAGGTAACGAATGGGGATTTCTTTAAAGTGGCCGCACACCTCGGTAGGGGGTGGGGTGTGTCACAGGGTAATAGAGCATAAGCATGGGTAACCATGATTAACTTCAAAGTACACATATGAAGAAATCTAAAGATAAACAATGATATTTTTTTGTAATTACAACATTATGTCGTGAAGAGGACGTAGGAGGTCGGTCCTAGAGAGTCATTCCAAATGGGTTCCCAAGCGCCCCGCAGCACTCGGGGAGAGGGATATACATGTAGTCACTCACTCATCGCCTATTAATCAAATTTCTCCAAGAAGAGTCAGCCGACCATCTCTGGGCTATCAGAGGGAGCTCAAGTGACAAGGATTGTTTACTTCGCAGAGCAGTGGCACAGACAGACAGAGAGAGTAGCCATAGCGACTGGTCAAGAATGTTAGCCTCCACCACTACCTGGGGAGGGGGCGCATGGAAGAACCTGGAGTGTACTGAGAGGAGTGCGAAGTCGGGCGCTTAAGCCATATGATCTGCAGAAGTGCGGGTGGGATCCGTGAGGATGCCCGGGGTTATGGTCGACCGAGTAAACAAAGTTTACGGAGTTATGGGCTGCACCTGATGAGCAGAGTCTCTGCTTTCCACTTTTTTGATGGAAGATGTATTATGATTGCGGGATGCCTTAGAGAGGAGGTATCCTGATGGCATATTATGGGACCAATTCCAACAAGAGTTCACTGATAGGATCTTTCCTCAGAACCATAAGGATTCAAAAATTGAGGAGTTCTTCAAATTAGAACAGAAGAACATGTCGGGTCGATGAGAAGAAGTTCTCGAATTAGTTAGATTGGTTCCCTATATTCAAGAGGATGAAGTTCACAAGAGGCTTTTGTCAGATTACAACAACTGGACGAGTGCATTTGCTAGTTGTTCCTAGAATAGATTTGGGAACTTAGCCGAGGGCCACCCGAGAGTCGAAAGGTGCACCACAAACTAAGTGCATCGTGAGTAGGCAGGAAAGTAAGAGGGATTCACTGTGCACCTCCCAACAAAGCTCAGATGCATACAGGAAAGAGGAACAAGGGCAGAGGTTATAGAGGCCGAGGTGCAGGCCGAGGAGCCACTCTTAGTCGTGTGGACTCCATGAGCCTCCAAAGGTTAAGGAAGGGGCACCTGTGAGCATTCCTCCCATCTGTCATAGGTGTCAGAAACGACACCATGGGAAGTGTAGGAGATTTAGCATGTGGTGTTTCCACCGGTGGGCCGGGGAAGGCCACTTATCAGGAGCGCCCTCAAATTGACAAAAGTGAGACACGCAGCGCCCAGCTACCCCGGGGCAGATTCGTAGACGAGCACCCATGTCGCCTGTAGAGGTGTCCCAAGCAGAGGGGCTAGCACAGCCTCAGGTAGAGGTGGCCGGTAGAGGTGCAGGTAGTGCCTCAAAGATACGTATGCAGCCTCCACACCTGTGCCAAAGCTTATGTCATGACTCAACAAGATGTGCGTATGCGCCCGCATGTGGTCACCGGTATTATTTCTATCTCGATCATGATGCATATACATTAGCACCCAAGAGCTACGATTCATCGCATCCAAGCATTTCCTTAGATCGCTCTACAGCACTCCAACCATTAGAGGTCAGATGGAGAGTTTCCTTTCCGTACTGAGATCCGCTATTCTCGCATGCAGTAGTCGTAGATAGTGTAGTTCTAATCGGGGGACAGGAGTTCCCAAATGATCTTGTAACTTTTAGATAATGAGGGACTTTGATGTGGTTCGGTATGGATTGGCCATCTCACACAGAGCCACAATAGATTGCTATAAAAGGAAGAAGTCGCACAAGTTCAGGAATACGTATAGAGTTATCTTCCAATATGATTCCACTATGGCAGCCACAGAATGCCGCTGTAAAGGTTGTCAGGGTTATATAGCCATGCCGTGGAGACAGGAAGGAGGGGATCATGGCGGATGATTCCAGCTTGTTGAGAGTTCCTGATGTATTCCCAGATGATATCAAGAGCTTACTCTACATGGTAGAAAGAAAGCCCACCATGATTTGATCCCGTGGATCCGAGCCCATTTCTCATTCCTCCTTATGACGGCCCCAGAGTTGGCAGCTTAAGGCCCGCCGCTAAGAATCACTGAGTAAGGGATCTTATCTTCGACCGAGCATATTCCCATGGGGAGCCCAGCTCTTCGTGGAAAAGAAAGATGAGAGTTTGCTGTCAGGTATAGATTAAGGTGTAGTTGGAATAGAGTTACCATCCGCAATCAAGATCCACTCCCAGGATCGATGAGTTATCTCGATCAACTCCAAGGGTCTCGAGCATACCCATGTAATCGAGGCCTGAGTATCATCGCCTGAGGTCAGCAGGTGAGAGCATGTACCTAAGATTGCATTTAGGACACGCCACGGCACATGGAAGTTTTCGTGATGCCATTTGTCTGACAATGCCCCGGCAAGCCATGGCGGATTTGATTGCACCTGTATTCCAAATTGGGATTTATTGTGTTTGTTATAGTTTTTATCGACGATATCCTAGTGTATTTAGGTAGTTCAGAGGAACATCCCAGAGCACTGGTGATTTCTGTGCTGCACTTCTAAGGAGCGACATTGTATGCCAAGCTGGAGGCGTGCTAGTTTTAGCTGGACAAGGTGGCATTCCTAGGTCATGTGATCTCAGCCGAGGGGGTGAGTGTAGATCCCCAAAAAATAGAAGTTGTGGTAAATTGAAACCACCAAAGAATGTGTCAGAGGTCAGAAGCTTCCTTGGTTTAGCAGGGTATTACAGGAAGTTTGTCGAGGGTTCCCAAGATAGTACTCCCACCGACTGCTCTTTCTGACAAGGAAAGATGTCAAGTATGATCGGGTAGATATCCGTCACGCAGTTTCAGGAGTCAAGAGTAGGATTAACTTCATCCAGCTTTACCTTTCGCCCAATGGAGAGATGGATTTTGTAGCTATGATGTCACGACAAGGCCTTGGTTGTGTTTTGATGCAATGATAGAGTAATCAGATATGCCTCTGTGACAAATTAAAGAAGCATGAGGAGAATTACTCCTACACACGAGACTTGTAGCTTGGCAGCAGCTGTTTGGTTCAAAATATGAGACATTACTTATATGGTGTCTTTGTGATCTTTACAAATCATAAGAGTTTCTAACATATTTTCACCCGTAAAGAGTTAACCCGAGGCAAAGAAGATGGCTCGAGTTGATTAAGGATCACGATCGTACTCACGAGCACCATCCAGAAAACTAAATGTCGTGAGCAGATTCCTCGAGTAGGCGTAATCGTGAGAGTTCTCGTCTCACATGAGATCAAAGTTATCTTCCACTATCGTGGATCCGAGCTTAGTGGGTGATATCAAGGTTGAGGATTCAGGAGCCTTATTAGCCACATTTTATGTTGGGAATTCTCCTAGTGGGACCGTATTCTAAAGTAGGCAAATACAGATCCACAGAAAGCTTAAGGAAGTGATAGAAAAAGGAAAGAAAGTAGAGTTTCAAATTAGAGATGACGACATGATAGTGAAAGGAGAGAGAATGTATGCGCAGTACGGCGAAATAAGAGACATTTGAATTTAAGGGAAGTAGGGATACTCATTCTCGCATCATGGAGACTCATTTTACAACAACTCTATCGTGCTAGTATGTAGGATGGCTCCATTCGAGGCAATCAGATGGTAGGAAATGCAGACTCAAGCAGGCCGACGAGGTTGAAGTAGAGAAGACTTGTAGGCCCCGAACTAGTGCATCACTTCGTAGAAAGTGAAAATTGTTCGTGGATAACCCAAAGAAAAGAGATAGACGTAGTGCTATGCGGACAACCGTCGAGAGACTTGCAACAGATAGGTGATGCAGTCCCTTTGAAGATTTCGCCTTGGAAAGGTGTGTTGAGATTCGGGAAACGAGGCAAGCTCAGTCCAAGATTTATAGGACCTTATGAGATTGTGAGCAAGGTGGGACCAGTAGCTTATAAATTGAAGTTACCCCCAGAGTTATCAAGGATTCATGACACATTCCATGTGTCGATGTTAAGGAAATATGAAGGATCCCGACCCGATTAACTCCCATGAACCGAGAGGGATTCCTCCCAAGACTCCAATGGATATAGAAACTTTCCTTAAACAAACTAACAAAACTATGGAGCGAACCCCTTTTTTTCAGATCCTTAACATATCTTTTTAGAAAATAATGCTGGTTAAGTGGTAAATTTTTTTTCAAACGCTTTAGGATTTTTCGTAAAATCAAGCGTAGTTTCTCCGTTTTTTCTGACTTTCCCAAATTTACAAAACCTCGCGAACATTCCAAAAACACTTCTAATCTTCCATCCTCAACTTCAATCTCGCTTTAGGACTCCTCGTCCACAACCAAATCAAACACAATATATACATATATACATTTATTCATTTCCATCATCAAAACATTTGAAACTTCTTCAAATCCATGCATTTGTTTTTATCAAAAGATTGGGCTTGAGCCGGACTTAAGCCGACCGCCTACGTACCTCGTCCACTGAGGATCAAAGCCCACGTAGTTCCTTTTCAACTTTATACATATAGTATATATATCCATAACAAAACATTCAACATATACGCATGGAAAATTATATATACAATGAAATCACAAAGGTCGTTCCTCTCGATGGCTCGACGATCGCACCCCTGGGGACGCCCACCACAAGACCTATCTCGGTCCTCAAAATGTTTTTGAAACATACCTAAAAGAATGAGCTAAAGGGAGCCCCATGAGTGTACATTTTCATTTAAATAACATTCAAGATATATATCAAAGTAATACATACTTTACAATTTAAAATCAATTTATGTCTTAAACATTTATGCCTTAAACTTTCTTTCTTTCTTTATAATAATACTTATACAATTAAAATCCATTTATGCCTTAAACATTTACGCTTTAAATTTTTCTTTCTTTATTTCTTTCTTTTGATGGAACCTGTGGGGGAATAAACACACCGAACAGCTTCCGGCAATCGACTGGAGGGACAATCACATTCCACCATAACCACTACGGGCCGTGAGAAACCTGCTTTACTGTGGTTCTAAATTACAGACTTATCACGCCAGTAGCGATACTACCTCTGTACACCTAATCTCTCCCTCAAATAGTAACCTATAACCTTACCCTAAATCCTTACACGCTTTAAGGTACTCTACTGATATCACTATAATACCATAGGGGGTTTAGGTACCATCAGTAAAACATTTCTTCAAAATACATTTATAAATACATTTTAAATCCTTTACTTTATCATTAAAATAATATATGCATTCTTTACATGTTTTAAAACTTTCATAATACTTTTTAACATATGCATACATATTTAATATACATATAAATATATATATTGGATGGAAGATAAACATTTCCATATGCCTTAACATTTCCATAAACATCTAGCTTACATTAAAACCATTCACTTTTAAAAAACTCAATTTCAAAATACTACCACTCAAGGCCACCGCTCAATCCCGCTCATTCTGCCGACCCCGCTTCCTTCCGATAGTCCTGCCACCTTTTCAAGAAACCACAACCATACATTAATCAGTAATCTTCCATTTTAATCCACCATACACATTCATTTAAAGCCAAATGAACAAATTACCCTTACACTAAACCCATTCATTTTGGGCCAACCTTTTCCAACAATACTTGCAGACTTTGACTCCAAAATTATACAAACGGTCTTTAAAAATTTCATGAAACTCCAGACTGGGGTCCTTGCCATAATATCCAATGACATCTCAAATTTTCAATTTAAAATTCCTTCCTCTAAAGCCCTCAACCACATAACATGCTATTGTGTTTTACATCTTAGACGGCAGAAATGTAATTCGCACATAAAGCCCACTTTGGATAAATTTTCTGGGAACTTTGGGATTACAATTTGCTCGAACTTCCCTCTGTAGATAAATTTTTCCTTTAGAAGTATATTTAACTGTAAACGAATCACTCTAACCTGATCAGAAATAAGTGTTATGGTCAAAATACAAAATTGGTCAAACAGAAAATGTGGCATTTCCTGCACTCGAGACTGTCGCCTCGTAAATGACATGAATGTGTTTCTCTTCCACTTTTTTTCACTCTAAACACTCTAACTGACGCCTTATACCCATTCTTCAACATATCACAATACAATTCCCTATCAAATCCTAAATAAATTTCACTCTTCTTTTTCAAACCTAACCTAATCCATTTCCCTTCTCAATTGATATCAAAATCAGCACCATTAAACCTTAAATACCACCAATTTAACATCCATACCAGAAAATTTAAGACATTAGACATGAAAAACATCAAACCCTAACTTTCCCACCATTAAAACTTACTTGTTCTCGGTTTCCTTTGGCTCCTCTCCCTTGCTACCACTTGTAAAGACTTGAAAGCTCTCGCGAGAAGGGAAAAAACTCACATCTCCCACCTCAACAGATCATTTCCCTTTCTCTCTTCTTCCTTTATTTCTCATTTTCTCCTTTTCCTTTCTCTCCTACTTGGCTTCTGCTAGGGCAAAATTTTGAGACCAAATGACTACTTTTATTTTCCTATTGGCTATATTTGTCCTTTCCTTTAATCAAGAAATAAATTCCTCAACACTTTAATTCAACGAACCCTATTTATTCAGACAAGCGCCTCATCTCTAACTCGACATGACGATATTCTTTCGCTTAATCCACTCATTATGAATTTCACGCCTATACCATAAATTATCATTTCTATCATTTCCTATTTTGGGCCTCCAAAATACTACTACATGACATTTAAAGGCTCTTATACACCCCTACAAAGATCATGTACCGTACACTTTCTCGATTCGGTCAGAGTCATTGGTACCGTAGACGCTTCCCATCGACTAAAGACCCCAGTCCCGGGTTCGACCTCCGGGAGCAAAGGAACCTGGAATGAGGATATCCTCATGAGTGAGCTTCCACCCGAAGGGTACCTATGAGGTGGTCACGAAGGGTGTAATCTCTACAAAATATATCCCGTGATCCTCTATATGCGTTGAGAGAGCAAACAAAGGCAAAATTAAAGGAGAACCTCCGACTTTATGAGGAAATAATTGCGTGATACTAGATCGCAAGGAACTAGTGTCGAGGAAAGAAGGTGATTCCTTAGCTTAAAGTAATCGTGGAAGAATCATGAGAGGGAAGCAATATCGGGAGAGCCAGGTTCGTGATAAAGGCCACAAGATCCCCACTCATTTTCCCGGTTGAGGTGTATTTTCCCCTTTCCTTGAATTTAGTTTGTTCCCATTTCGAGATCTAAATCGTTTCTAAAGGAGTGAGGATTTGTAACACCCCCGTCCGATGAGTACAAAGACATGTAATCAGAAGGCGATATGTGCACCAAGCGCTATCATTGCGAAAGATAAATTGTAAAGTTTTCAAAGAATTGTAATAACTTTTGCAATTAAGGAAAGTGGAGGGAGGAAAGTATAATTAATGAAAGTTGAAATAGTAAATAACATTAATGGGAATTGCCATAATTTTCAGAAGTCTCAAATTTGATATCTGATGATCAAACTGACTGTACATTACAATTGCCTCGCCAAATCTATGTTTAATTTGGGGAAAAGTTTCGCTGATCAGATGTTTTTAATATTTTGGGCACTTCCTTTGAAAGAACGAGCGTGAAATAAACCTCGAAAAACTAGGGATGGATAAATTGTAAAATGATAAATATTTAAAGTTAATATCCACCAGGAGCAAATGAATCAAACCGACAAAATAAATTGCTTCGTAACAAACTGGGACCGAGAAATTAAAAAGCGGCTAATGTGGGTCCCAATTTCAAAGAAAAAGAAAAAGAGGAAAAAATAAAAGATGCAAAACATCATATGGGCAGAAGGACGGATGGAAGGTGTAGAGAGATTTTTTTGTTTTTAAGTTTTATCTTTCAAAACTTTTTTCTTAGGATTTACGTAAAATCGATCGCTTCGATTTCTTCGGTATAAATGTGCGCCACGCGATTATAAGCAAGCGCGTACTTAAACACCCTGATTTCACCGTGAGATTCTAGGTAAAATCGCAAAATCCAAATTTAGTTTTTCTGCATTTGGCAAGATTCCAATGGTCTAATTTTCGCATCTGCACTAAAGCTACCCCACGCCGACGAGAGCTACGCGTGGGTACCGAAATCATGGGATTTCATCGGATTTCCACGTGAATAGTGAATACCGCATGAATATCGTGATAAATAGCAAATACGCATGAATACGTATAAATATGTACATGAGGACAGTAAGATATGCATATGGGTACGGCATACCGCGACAAGCGCATATCACATCGAATAAGATTTAGTTGGCTGTGCTCGACGCATTTGGTTTAATACATCAAATGTGTAGGTTAAAAAGTTGCGCTACGAAAAACGCTTTTTAATCGCCAAATTTTAAGTATGCAGGAAGGTGAGGTGTTCTAAACCTTATTTTTATCAAATACCTTCAGTGTGTATTAATTATTATTATAAATTGTTTTTACAATCGTATTTTAATGGTTTTTAATCAGGAATCATATTTGAAAAGCGCAAATGAGTTTAGCAATGAAGCAATGGTTTTGATTTTAAACTACATGTGAAAAACAATAAATAATGGTTTTGATTTATTCAACCATATTTGAAAAGAATCAAAGAATTTATATACAAATGGTTTTAAATTGAAAACCATAATTTAAAAGAGTAAGCAAATGGTTTTGAATTATTAAACCATTTTTCACTGCAAAATAAGTAATATTGAGAATAATATTTTTTCAAGAAATAGACAAACAACATTTAATTAAAACCATTTTCAAAAATAATAACAAAGTTGTTAAAAGAAATCATAAAATAGAGTTTCCATTAATAATGAACATAGATATTCAGATGCACGTGGAATAGATCTCACATGATCAGAGCTATCGCCACAAACTTAGGCTCGCATCCCATTAAAGAATCTTAATGATGCAGTGAGTACGTTATGAACAACAACGAATGCGACGGCCATATCAGGTCAATCCACCATATTCATCGGTACGCGATGACACGTTTCATTCAGACGTTGATAACCGGTTCATCAAACAAAACAGTCCGTCGTCGATTTTGCGTCAAGATAATATTTTAATCAATCATCATTATTATTTGACAGAAGAAACAACCATTGAAACCGGTTCCGCCGCGATTTCAAGATCCACAGCGTCCGGATTTGAAGCAACGCTGAACGAGATGCTCCCGTTATTGGGGTGACACGAGCCCGGTTCCGGCGGAAGAAAACGCCGAAACTTTGGCAGCGTGCCAGAAGGTTCAGAATCTTTCGCGTATAGCGCGCAAAGAATAAATTTCCTTAGGTTTTTATAAACTCAACATACATGGGAGAGCTTTATAAAGTTTAAAGAAATAAAGCAAAGCAACAAATATGATGAAACTGATAAACTTTAAAGTACACAAGCAAAATGAAACTTAAGGCAAAGCAAAGTTAAAGTAAACACGTTATTTAATAAAGAGTTATTACTGAGATACTTTAAATAAGATTTTATAAATACAGCATCAATCAGTCTGCTTAGTTTCATTATTCGTCAAAACTATTTTGTATATGTGTCCCATTCGAGCGTTGTTGGGAACTCAAATCCCAGACGCAGCGCCATGGTTCAGAACATTGCAGTCATCTGAATTCAGTACAATAAGGGCACACAAAGGTCTTGAGATCACTGTCACTGCCACATTTTGATAAAGTAAAATAGTAAGGCTGTGGATTTGAATTGTCCTATATACAAACCGCCATACGCTTGAGGTTTTTCCGTCACGCAAGATTTTACCAAATCCTAAATTGGAAAAGAAGAAAATTTTTATACGAGGTTTAAGAAGCAATACGCTCTTCGCTTCACAGGATTTTAATGTTGTGAGGCAACGGCCGGGGGATTTCGTGAGGGCTTCAAGACACCGTCACCGGGTAGGGGCAGGGTAAATGTATATCATGCTAATAGCAATAGGTAATGCCAAAAGTCTATCACTTACCCAAATCCTTGTACTAATAAGTTCGATAGAGTTTTTTTCACATAAATTGAAGTTCTCACTTCTTTTTTCTAGGCAAAAAGCAAGCTTCATTAAAAACCCGAAAAGGCAAACCCGAAGTCTACAGGGAGTAAACAAGGGAAGGCCGTAGGCCTATACAAAAAAGAAAAAAAAAGAGGATCAGCAAAAAAAAAAACCACCCTACAAATCCAAGCTTTAGCTACTAGAAAGATTGAAGTTCTTACATGACATCGTGTCAACAAACCCAGCGCCAAAAGATTGAAAAGTAGAAAGATGAGAAAAGGATTGGACGTATGTTTATTTTTCATATCATAATTTCCGGAGCATCAAATATAAATATTTTGTCGAGATATGAATTCAAAGTTCTTTTGGAACACCCCAAAAATAATACTTAAGATCAATGCATATAGATTTAATATCAGGGCAAGTCCTCCATTGAAATAAAAACTAGAGAAGAAAAATACCTCTATATTTTGATGCTCAGCTTGTTTTGTAAATTCATAGAACTTGTGCATGAGCATTTCTTCTACTCTACATGTCATAACACATGAAATTCTTTAAAGAGCTATTCAAATTACTAGAGCTAAACAAGAAACACAACATAACATCGCGATATTTTTATTTATGATAAATTGCATTTCAAATCAACGCTATGGTTTGCATGTCAGTTCACACTTAATATTCCTTCCTCGATTTCAATGGTTATCAAGGAGGAGATTCCAAATAATGACTCCCGATGATCGCGCCATTATGTCAGTAATAATGATGCCAAGTGATAGAAATGGCTAACATTATCATAAGCAAATAAATTAGTATCAATCGGTGTAATCAGCCTTTTTTAGTATAGTAAGCAAACCCCGCTAAATTTACACTTAGTTGTTTGTTTTTCGACTTAATGCTAAAAGCAGAATCGTGTCATTGTTTTTTCGACTTAACGTCAGCGTTATTCACCTTTAGCATTGTCGCTTTGTTTTTAAAATTTTCACAAATTTATCACGATTTTTTTAAAAGTTCGACAGAAAAAGGAAAATATTTGGCTTTTTCTATTCAAAAATCATTTTCCCACTAAAACAAGAAAAACTCCATCATGCCCAATATGAGAAGTGGCTATAATACACATTACTGTGTATTTACAACGGAGGGATTTTGGACAAGACTACTTATCCCGACCCAAATTTCATTTATTTTTTCAATTCCTAAACTCTGCCTCATTTAAAAATTAAACAGTAAGGGTGATCTGGGACAGAAAATTCCCAACCCGTCCCGCTTACATTCGATTTTTGTTTTATTTTTTATTTTTATTTTCCATTTTTTATTTTTTATTTTTATTTTATTATATTAAAATTAATATATTTTATAAAAATAAAATATTATGAATTTTATAAATTATTTATTAAAAACATTTAATAATTATTATTATTTATATTAAAGTATAAAATAAAATAATAAAAATTATTTTTAAAATATAACTGGGTAGGTGGGAGGGCACATTCTAACCCATTCCAAACCCATTCCTCAATTTTGAGAAAATAAACTCAAACCTGCTTAAAACCCATTGGCTAATTAGTCCAAACCCGGGCTCATTGGTGAGCAAGACTCAAGGATAACCTCAAATAACTGGGCCTTGTTGCCACTTCCCTACTCGCTTACCTAATGTTAAAACAACAACTTAATACTTAATGCTACAGCACTATTCAAAGATGTTCTCAAAAAAGTTCTATTCAACATTAAGTAAAAAAAACAAACACCACCTTAGAATTTCTCAAAAAACTTTACTACCTTAATGACACGTGGTTGGAGTGGTTGGATGCGTATGTGCATGGAATTTCGGGACGAAATTCTTTTAAGGAGGGGAGAATGTAAGACCCGAGAAAATTCCAATTTTCTCAAAAAGTAAAAATCGTACTCTCAAAGAAAATCCAAAATTTTTCAGATTCGACGACTAAACGGACTCTCCGTTGAAATCGTCTCGACGAAATTTAGTTTACCACGTCGACCCCCCGCCGATCCCAGATAAAATGGAATTCCCCACGCCATTCGAGGCGTAGGCGCCCACGACACAGCATAGCAAGCAGTGTGATGCACATTAAGACTCCTAAGAGCGCGACACTTGGCAAGAGCCATATTTCCATTAAAGGAATGGCTCACAATGAGCCACATAGGTGTGTGATGCAATAAAAAGAATTAAGAAATAAGGAAAATGGAAGGAAATGTGTGGACCACACAAATGGTATGAGCTAGGCAATGAGGAGGAAGTTTCCTCCTTTGACCCATACGGTCAATAATGCTCCAAATAGGAGGAGAAATGCCAAGAGAAAAAACAATGAGATGAGAAATAGAAAGAGAAAAAGGAAAGCAAAAAGGGAAAAGAAAAACAAAAGGAAAGGGAGAAAAGAAAACAAAGAGAAATTAAGAAATAAAAGAAAGGAGAAAAGGAATAGTTGGCTTCTCCGTTGGAAAAGGAAAAAAAAAAACGTGCAGGAGGAGGAATTCGAACAGTAGACTGGAGAATTGATTTTCTGTAGAGAGGTTTCACTTCTCAAGATCCCTCGCTAATCCGACTCTCGAATTTCTTCTTAATTAAAAGTTATGCCTTGTTTCACATCGAGGACTACACTTAAGATCTGGCTTCTGGAGTTTTCACAAACCCGTGAGGTAGGGTTTTATCCTACTTGTTTTGGCTAATTTTTATTTAAGGTTTTGTGATGTTTGAGTTGATCGAGGCCTGAGGGGTTTATTGAGCCTGCTCCAAATCTTGGAACCGAAGTGTGGAAATTTTTGGGATATTTTTGGTCAGTCCGGATCAGTTTAGGGACTGATTTGGCTAATTGTATCATAATTTATATAATAAATTGTGTTCTGGTGAGTAGGAGACCGGAAATGGGTATGGAATTTGGTTCCACCAAGAGGAACCAATGTAGGAGGAGTGGGCTGCCCGTGGACATCCCACATGCTTTGTTTTTGGGATTGTTAAAAACAGTCCCGGGTTTGTGTGAATTGGACCAAAATCGTCCATATGTTGTGTGCTTGAGTTGTTGAAATGAATGGCTTGGTATGTGTGGAAATAAATAGGTTAAAACATGATTTTAATGTGTTAATACAATGACACAATTATATGGAATAAAATTGTGTTGTAAGCCATCGGAGATGGTATTGTAAATTGCCTGCCAGCTTAATTTGGGGAGTTGGCTGATTAAGAAATTAATAGTTAATGCTTGATGTTATCATGAGGTCACAATTATATGGAATATAATTGTGTGTGTGTGGCCATTGAAGATGAGATTGCACTGGCTTTCAAGGAGCTAAAATCGGGGTGATGGTTGATGTGCTGAATTGCTACGTGTGTAATTGTAGTCGATTGAAAATATGCATATCGACATATTGTGTAAATGATTTTGAAAATGGCATAATGCATTTTCATAAAATCGGGTAACCTAGAAGTTAGGTGAGTGCATGACATGGTTTTTGTAAAACGACATGGTTGCGAAGGAATTTCATATCAGATGATATTCCTGAGAATCAATGGTACGGTCCACGTATCATATCTGATGAGGACCATGACTGCTTCTTAAAGCTCACCAACCAATTCAATTCTGAGGGTAGTCCCATACTTTTACCGAATACTGCAGTATATTTCGGCATCAAATGTGTTTTGTTTTGAAAACATTATTTTCATACATGGCTTAGGCAAGTGTGAGTGAGCTCTGAGGACTCGTGACATGGGGTGATCATGCAGACATTCGGCAGGATCGATGCATTTGATGTGTTTAAATCGGAGCATTGCATCAGACTTAGGTGGAGTAACCTATTTGTGGTGATTCCACTACCTGTGCGATACCACCGCGAGGAACATTTTTTTAGGCATGTGGAGTGTTCGAGAAGACGGTTTAGAGACCGATTTTGAAGAAAGCCGCTGTGGATTTGATGTTTTTGGATAATATGTATTAGAATTATAGATTTGGCATGTATTTGTATTAAGAGAAATGTTATAACTCTTGAATCATGTAATATATTGGTCGGGATATAGATTTTGTGAGTTGAACTATTGGAATATAGTCAGTATATTTGATGAGTGTTGATGCAGGGCCCAAGGCCATTTTACTGTGCATGCCCCGTGATATGAGACGATAGATTTTCAGCGTTGACGGTAGTCAACTAATTTCCGGAAATGGGGCGTCATAGTTGGTATCGTAGCCTAAAGTTATAAATACCTAAGAGCTTAGTGTTGATAAGTTAGGTATACGATTACTTAGGCTCGAGGACTCGGGGTCTAGGCCACTGGTCTTAGAACGTGGAACTTAGGTATGGAAACCTAGGATCGAGGGAACTCAGCTTCTAAAGCATAGTCTTGATGTAAGAAACACCCATTAGTGGTTCGATGTTGAGTATAGGTATGAGATTACCTAGGAAATCACAAGACAAAACTAGGACACTGCATGCATGTGTTTGGTGTGTTTTGTGTGATTTGATGAATTGTTGTGTGAATGGTATGTATAGCATGTTGCTTGTTATGATGGTTTGTGTGCTTAGTGATTGTGCACATGTGAAGAAATACATGATGTGGGTCAGGAAATTTTTTTTTAAAGTTTTTACAAAGGTGTAAAAACTGGAACCAAGAGGAGAAAATACAAATTTGAATAACCATTTGGTTTAATGGATAATAAACTAAAATTTTAATAAATTTTAGGGTTGAACACTAGATTTAGTGTTGGATCAAGAGGTTTGAGGAGATTTTAGACAAGATGTCCAAATTTAAATGAAAAAAAAAATGAGGTGAAGAAAATAATTTTCTAAGGTTTTACAAGTTGTAAAATTGAAGAAAATTGAAGAAAACAAATTTTAATAAATTAATTTGAGTATTCTGGGAAATGAAAAAAAAAAATAGATATGTATTTTTTTGTGTATCTTCCAATAGCTGGAAGAAATGAAAAAAAATGTATACTCATGTTTTTAGGTATTTTTCCAATAGCATGTGTGAAAATAATAATATATATATATATATATATATATATATATATATATATATATATATATATATATATATATATATATATATATATATATATATATATATATATATATGTATTTATGTAATTGGGCATTTCCAAAGAGCGAAATAAATGGGAAAAAATAGGTATATATTTTTTTGTATTTTCCAATGTACTGAAGATGAGGGAAAAAAAATATGTAAGGCGTATTTTTGTGTGTCTCTAGTAGCGTAAAAAAATATATTTATGTGAAAAAAAAATAAACTGCATACCGCCAATTCAAATTATACTGTGAATTGCTGGGTTTGGAAATCAGATGCAATAGGAAAATTGTATTGCAACCTCGGGAGGTAGCTTGGTTTGGTTTTGTATTGCAAGAGAAGGTTTGAGGTAGAAATTGTACTTGGTGGACCTAGTCTTGTAGGCATGAATTGTATTGCAAGAGAAGTGGCTCTGAATGGCTAGTGTGAAATCAGACGTAAGACGGGAATTGTATTGCAACTTAGAGGCTTCGTGGGTTGGAATTGTATCAAGAGAAGGAAAAATTGTATCAGAATATAGAGGTATGCAAGGGATTGTATTGCAATACACCTTGTGTATTGTGACTTAAGGGTAGAAGGGAGCTGACGTAAGACAACCAGAGCATCAGAACAAAAGGGTCGCTGGAGGCGGCGTTGCAGTGAGAGACTGTATTGCAATACAACGCACAGACGCGAACTTAGGTCGCCTATAGTAACCGTGAATGCGAATCGATGAACAAGAATATGTGAACATTAATCAATGAATGCGAATCGTTGACTGGCCAATGAACAAGAAATTCAAATTTTTTTTTGAAAAATAAACTAAAATAAAATCAAACAAAATAAGACAAAATTTTGGAAAAATGAAATTTTCAAAAATAAAATTTTTGGTGATAAAAAAATGATTGATATTTAATAAATTGTCTCAGACACTATAAATGCGTGGACTAAGTATGTAGAATATTTTTCGTGCATGAATAGTGTTCAATGTGATTACACCCTTGGGATACGTCAATAATGTTGTAATGTTTTTTTATATCATACATTAAGTGTGAGGGAAATTATAATATGCGTACGGTGTAATGCGATAGAAAAAGGGTGAACAAATAAGGTTAGAACTATGACCTTAGGGATTCGATAACGAAATGAAAGAAAGTTTATAATTTTATTGAAATAAAATGAATTGAGTGGATGAAATTAGCTTAGTTAGAAATGAACCCGCCGGGCCTATGGTCACAAGTCTATTATAATTGGCATGTGCATTACACAGACCGAATGAAAATTAAATGATTCTTGCTGCTATCGAAATATGTAGATGGCTAGTCTGAGGACAAGGATTTGTGGCGCCCACTTGGCACCGTCATACACCACCGGCATTCGACTAGCCACCTATTTTGATCACAGGCCTTTACCGAGGCCGTAGGATCGCACACCGCGACGCACAGACGGTAATAAGAGTCGTATGTGGCTGTTTTACCTCCCGCGCCATAATAATTTACCTCTCCACTAAAGTGGGCAGAGAGGAAGAGTGGATGACACAGAGGCATCCAAGATATGGGTGTTGGTACTAAGAGAAGGGAAGATCCATCTTCTTCAATCCCGGAAAGAAGCAAAAGACTCTCGCTTCGCATGATATCCGGTGATTCAGGCCGAAATCAGGACCAAGGCCAGATGGACAAAGAGTCGCAAAGGGTGAGTGGATGTGCTATTTCCCCACTTACAGCCTCGATAATTTCGACGGATTGTCCACGGAGGCGTGGAATCCCAAGGTTATGGAACACTCTGCGCCCCAATCACGCGAGATCGAGTAAGGGCTGCTTCAACAAAGATGGGTAGATGGTATGTTACCATTGCCAGCAGCTCGGACATATGAGGAGGGATCACTCCTGCAGACAGGATCCCGATGTTCGATCGTGCAAATCCCACACCGTGGGACAGGAGTGCCACGCTTTGTTTCTTCCATACCCTAGTACGGGTGCAAGAGGGATCAAGATCGGGCCGAGGATGCCACACCAGCCACTTAGTACTTCTCAAAGTGCCATAGACTGTGGTCGTGGCGTAGTCGAGGTCGACCACAGAATTGCAGCCGAGAGTTCAGTCGTGCCAGGCGCATAACGTGCTCTATCAGCTCCATCCCGGCATATGAGGCGAGATTGTCCTAGGAGGTAGAGATCTCATGGTGCAGAGACCTAGCGTTCAGATCAACCGGATGAACAGGGTATGTTTCTACTCTCGCACTTGCTGATTAGAGTAGCGTTTGAATTGGATGCATCATGTTCATTCATTAATGCATCTCAGGTGATGTGCCTGGGGCATGAGGCTGAGGTCTTTAAAAAGCCGTAATATGATGGAAAATTCTTCCCAGGACGGCGGAGAGACGATTTTCTGCAGATCATAAACAACCCGGCGCGGTGGACCCAGGTGGCAGACGACGTCATAATGTCATTCTGACATGAATGAGCCGACAAACGATCGTCGCTGGTGAATCGGGACCTTTAGCCGGTTAATACACTGGCCACCCGGGCTCTCGAGTCAGCGAGGCTACATATGCACGTGGTCGATGCGTATGTGCATGAAACGGACAAAATTCTTTAAGGAGGGAGAGCGTGAAGACCCGAGAAAATCTCCAATTTTCTCAAAAGGGCAAAATCGTAATTTCAAGAAAATCTGAAATTTTTCTAGATCTCGAATGATCAAACTGACCGCTGAAATCGCCTCGCGAATTTACCTACCACGCCGAATTTCGCTGGATTCCAAGACAAATAATTTCGCATCATTCGAAAGCAGAGCGTTTACACACATATAGCGCAGGATGCCACACGGCACTTAAGAATGACACTTAAGAAGAGCCATGCATTTTACATTAAAAAGGAATGGCTCACAATGAGCCACATAAAGCGATGCAACAAAAGAATTGGCGAAATAAGAAAATGGTTGAAAATGTGTGGACCACACAATGGTATGAGCTAGGCAATGAGGATGGGTTTCCTCCTTCAATCTTATTACGGTCAATAATGCTCCAAATAGAGGAGAAATGCTAAGAGAAAAAAACAATGAGATGAGAAATGTGAAGAGAGAAAAGGAAAGCAAAAGGGAAAAGAAAACAAAGTGAGAGCGATAAAGAAAACAGTAGAAATTAAGAAATAAAAGAAAGGAGAAAAGGAATAGTTGGCTTCATTGGAAAAGGAAAAACGCAGGAGGAGGGAACGGCCAGCAGATCGAGAATTGATTTTCTAGAGAGAGAGAGAGAGCAACTTCTCTCTAAGATCCCGACTAATCCGACCGTCAGATTTCTTCGGAGCAAGAAGCAAAGTGGTTCTACACATCGACGACTACACGCCAAGACTCTAAGCCGAGTTTCGACAAACTCCGTGAGGTAGTTTTATCCTAATGGTTTTATACTCTTCATTTAAGTGTTTTGTGATGTTTGAGTCGGGACAAGGCCGTGAGGGGTTTGATTTGATCTGCTCCAAATTCAGAACCGAAGTGTGGAAATCTCTGGGATATTTTGGTCAAATTCCTGACGCTAGTGACTCACTTGGCTAATTGCATCATAATTTATATAATAAATTGTGGTTCGTGAGTAGGAGACCTAAATGGTGATGGAATTTGCCCCACCAAGAGGAACCGATAGAGGAGTGGGTCAGCCTGTGACGTACTTACATGCTTCGTGCTGGGACTGTTAAAAACAGTCCCGGGTTTGTGTGAATTGGACCAAAATCGTCCATATGTTGTAACACCCCGTCCCGAGAGAGTCTAGCGTGATATGACACCGTAGGGGTGTATATGTTAATTATGTCACATCGAAATATTTCGAGACAAATACGAAACGAGAAATTATTAACCCTAATTTTGTACGATCATATGGGTACAATTGTCACAAATGAATAGCGAAAAATCAAAATTTAGTTAGAGATGGGCCATAGTAGGAATTTCAAAAGTTGGAATTTGCAATATTAAAGTGTTGAGGGCTATTTGCAATTAAAGGAAATGTTAAAATATAATAATAGGAAAATAAAAGCCAAAATGTCATTTTGGTCTCCAAAAGGTTAGGGTTCACGATTTGGTGAGAGGAGAGAGCCAAGAGCAAGAGGAAGAGAAGGGAAGAAGTTAATAAGGAGAAGAAGATCACAGATAAACTTTATTTTTTGTGTTTTTGATTTGAATCCTAAGGTTTCGTATGGAGATTAGATTCTCCTTTTCGATTCAAGTGTTGTGCAAAGAGCACATAACTTTCAATTGTCAGTTATGAGTGTAAAACCCCAATTGATGTAAACAAACATGGAATCATCAAAATTATGTGGTTTTAAAAAGAATTGGTGGACCTAGGTTGAGTTCTCTTGATTTACCCCATGCTTGAGTGGCTTCGGAGGCTCCATAGCACCCATTTAAGTGTCTGTAATCTGCTTTAGATGAATTCAAGTCGTTTTTGAGGTATTATGAATTATAGAAGTTGTATGGAGTGAATGGCATCAAAAGTGGGAAAAAATAACAAAAACTGAAAATTATGGAAGGTGTACCGTACATGAACAAAGAGTGTACCTAAGACAATCCCACTGGCAAAGTGTACCCAGACACATTAGGGTCAGACCGGTACACTCGCTCGCTTCCTGGGGCCACCGTGATTTTCTACCATAACTCGCTTCATTTCTTTATCCGATTCATTTATCTAAGGCCACTAAAATGTATCAAGGAAAATCTCAAACTCTAAAGAAATAGGTGACTGCCACCCTGATCCCCAAGTGACCCAAAATTCACCAAAGTGGGGCTATGCAAGAAAATTTGATTCCAGCTGGACATAGAGCAGTCCGGGCTGTTTCGACGCACCTGAGTTTTGGTGTCTCGACCAAGATTCCAGTTGAATAGAAACCCTTAGCACCTTAGCTTTAAAAGAGTATGAGTGTGACTAATTCTAGAAGTACGTGCTATACATTATGTGCGTCGTATTCGCTTTGAGTCAGAGGGTTAAAAGTAAAGGCTGATAAGGAACTGTGCTCTAGTTAAGCAAGCAAAGAAGTGAGTGTTCTAAACTCATTTTTCCAAATACTAGTGTATTATTATTATTATTATTACAAATTTCTTTTACATCGTATTTCGCGGTTTTCGAGTTCAAACCATTTTCAAGAAGCGCAATGAATAATTAGAAAGCAAATGGTTTCTGAGTTAAACCATTTTTGAAAAGAAAGCATTGGTTTTAAATTGTAAAACCATAATTAAGCAAGTAAGCAAGTAAATGGTTTTGAATAATTAAACCATTTTTCAAGCAAGCAAGCAACTAAGTAAATGGTTTTTGAAAAGTTAAACCAGCTTTTTCTAAGCGCAAGCAAATGGTTTCAAAGTGTAAACCATTTACAAAGCAAAGCAAGCAAGAAAGTTTTATAAAAACAAGGCCTTCCCTTAGTTCTAAGCAAGCAATCGGTCGAGGTATTCCAGACGTGCACGGTGGGAATAGGATTTCATACATGCATCAGAGTTTTGCCTCGGCTCAAGAAACTTAGGACATACATCATGCATTTAAAGGAGACCGGCACGACAGGAGTATATAAGGCTATGAGCTCTAACTAAGTATGGTGATGGTAACACAGGTCAATTCCACCATATTCACCGAAAAGGTGACGCGACACGTGTCCTTCCACCTAAGACGGCTGAAAGCACTGTGTCTCAGGTTCACTAGTGGTACATCAAGCAAAATAGCCTACCGTTGATGTTTTATGCTACGATATGCTGTTTTGAAAAAATCAACGATGGCTCCCTTGGCCGCCTAGGCTTCCGTGAGAGTTTTGAAGCAAACCCGCTGAACTAAGGTCTCCATTTAGATTTCAAACGACTTGGCCGAGCTAAGCTCCCGTGGGATTTTGTTTTCAAAGCATGCGGTTGAGCCCAGTTCGCTTTTTATGAAAAAGTTTTGAGAAACTTTTAAAGCAATGGTTTGTGAAAGGTTTTAAGAAACTTTTCAAACAAGATAAAGCAAGCAAGAAAGATTTTAAGAAGTTTTATAAACTTCTACAAGTACAAAAGCAAGCAAGCAAAGAAAAGTTTTAGAAACTTTTAAAAGCAAGCAAGTACAAAGGCAAGCAAACAAAGAAAAGTTTTAGAAACTTTTAAAATCAAGCAAGTACAAAGGCAAGCAAGCAAAGAAAAGTTTTAGAAACTTTTAAAGCAAGCAAAGCAAAGAAAAGCTTCTGGAAAATATTTGTAAAAGAGAGTTGTACATTTTTGAGATGTTTTCCGGAAAAGAAAAACATTTTACAAAAGCATACACTCACTGAGCTCGTTTAGCTCATTATTTTCTATTTTAAAAACTATTTTCCCGGGTATGTATGCAAGACGAGCACAATAGGATTGGTCCCTCACATCGCATAAGTGCCGTGGTATTAATTATATTTTGTAAGAACATACTTTGAAATGTATAATGGACATATGTATGTACATAGTTAGTTGTGAGGAATGCGTGTATGTCGCTGCTGCTCGATATTTCTGATATGTTGTATATTGATGTATACAGATTTGAATTATACTGGCAACACACATTGGTCAGGTTTTTCGCTAAGATTTTACCAAATCCTAAGTTAGATAAATAAAAGAAAAATTTTATAGGAGGTTTAAGCAAGTAAATACTACTTCGTCTCATTGTGGATTTCTAATGTTGTGAGGTAAATTACCGGGATTCGTGGAGTGGTTTGCACAATCTGGCCACGTGTGGGGTGGGGTGTCATATGTCATGGGTGCTTGAGTTGTTGAAATGAATGGTTTATATGTGTGGAAATAAATAGGTTAAGACATGATTTTAATGTGTTATCGACAATGACACAATTATATGGAATAAAATCGTGGTTGTAAGCCACTGGAGATGGTATTGTAAATCATCAAGCGAGCTAATCTCGGGGAGCTGGGTTGATTAAAGAAATCACAGGTTAATGCTTGACGGTTAACATGAGGTCAGCAATTATATGGAATATAATCAGGTGTGTAGGCCATTGGAGATGATTGTGATTTGCCTCAAGTGAGCCAAATCTATGATGGTTGATGTGCGTTGAATTACATGTGTGTAATTGTAGTTGATTGAAAATATGCATATTGACATATTGTGTAAATGATTTTGAAAAATGGCATAATGCATTTCATATGCACTGTAACCTAGAAGTTGTGTGTGGTTTACGACATGGTTTTTGTAAAAATGACATGGTTGCGAAAGGAATTTCATGTGGATGATATTCCTGAGGAATCAAGTTGGAGATGGCCCCACAAGATTGGCACCTGATGAGGACTATGACCGCTTTTAAAGCTCACCAACCAATTCAATTCCTGAGGGTAGTCCCATACTTCTTTACCGAATAATTCTAGCATATTTTCAAGAACAACAGGTTTTGTTTTGAAAATGATTTTCTCATACATATTTAGGCAAGTGTGAGTGAGCCTGAGGACTCGTGACATGGGGTGACTGGGCGTAGACATTCAAGCAGGGATCACGATTTACTTGAGTGTGTGTTTAAATCGAGCATCGTGATTGCACTTAGGTGGAGAGTAACCCATTTAAAGTATTCCACTCATCGTGCGACAGCTCACCCCGGGTCAAGGAACATTTTTCAGTACAGGAGTGTTCAGAAGACGACTCTTCTTAGAGACCGATTTTGAAGAGTTTGTCGGATTTGATGTTTTTTGATAATATTGTATTAGAATTATAGATTTTAATATGTATTTGTATTAAGAGAAATATAACTCTGAATCATGTAATATATCGGGCTGGGATATAGATTTCAAGTGGAGTTTAACTGGCTGAATATAGCCGGGTATATTTCCAGATGAGTGTCGATGCAGGGCCTGGCAATATTTTTACTGTGTACGTCTCATGGATATGAGACGTATAGATTTTCCGCAGTTGATCTGCAGTCAATGCACTCGAAATGGGGCGCCACACATTGCATAACCATGCATTTTGGGCAGGAACAGCATCCCGATCAATATCTTGCATGAGTAAATAACATCTATCCCACCAACGGATGATCTTCGCTTCCCATATCAAAGCATCCAATCCTCAGAGCAACTTGCACATACAACTTACCCAGAATAGATGTTTGCAAATCTTATCCTTTTATTGATTTTATTTGATCGAATTTGACCTCATCCGTGATAACATGTTAATAGTTTCTTGTAATGTTTTGTTTCCAAGTGGAAGGAACTCAAAGGATGGAGTGTGAGGTGTTGAGTGAGAAGCTCCTATCATTGTGTGACAAGAGGGGAGAGGCTTTCCCATGAAATCTTGGCTCTAATAATCTAACAAAGAGGGTTTTGTACTTGAGAAAGCACATGTACGTAAAATTAATCTCGAAAAATGAAACAATTTCAATATGTTGCCTTTATCATTTATTTACCGGTAGCTAGAAAAATGGAAGCACTCTAAGTATGCAACAGAGTTTATAGATTATAAACAAAGTACACCATAAGAGGCAAATACTGAAAATCAAGGGAGCTTAAAAATTAAAAGTCCCTTCGTAAAATAAAAAGTTACTCCACCAAGAACTCACCAACCAACTTCAATTTGCCTAATCCATGGGTATGGTTAGAAAGCCAATGATGCAATAACAACATCAACAACTTTAAAGGATGTCCCATATAAACATTATCCAGAAAGAAACAAGCTCATTATTCAAATGAATTCTATGTGTGAAAGGTATCTAGTATGTTCAAAATAATAGGAGTATTCTACTTAAACTAAAAATAAATTAAATCTTCAGATTAGATTAACTTCTGATAGTTTCATTAAAAACAAAAAGATGCATTGAAGGTGATACAATCCCACATCGCTTCCACACAAGAGTGTGGATTGGTACTTAAGCTTGATAGGTTCTTCTACCTAATAGGCTAGTCTTTGATCGAGCCTTCCACAGCTTAGGTACTATCATTGGTGCTTTCATCGGTGACTCGGACGAACCCGAGAGATACCTGAAGAGAACTACCTCAGCCATTCCAACAGGTCCTGAGTGAATGCTATCTTAGAGTGTGAGCCACCCAAAGGATTGGATGTATGTGTATTATTCATACTATAAGTCTGGAGCATCAACATAGTTTATTTTGTTGAGATATGAATTCAAAGTTCTTCGGAACACCCAAAATACACAGAAGTATGCATCTACATTAAAAGTCCCTCCATTGAAATAAACTGGTGAGAAGAAAAAATAATTTCTATATTTTCATGTGCCAATTTGTTTTGTAAATTCATAGAACTTGTGCATGAGCATTTCTTCTTCTACCTACATATCATAACACATGAAATTTCATAAAGAGTCATTCAAATTACTAGAGCTGAACAAGAAAAGACTACATATCATCGTTATATTTTAATTTATGACAAATTATCTTTTCATAACACAAATATGGTTTGCATGTCTAAGTTCACACTTGATATTCCTTCCTTTTGATTCGTTTTTACATACCATGCCACCAATTGATTTCAATGATTATCAAGGAGGAGACCCAGATAATGACCTCGCTGATTGCGTCATCATAAACAAGAAATAGCATGCTAAGTATAGAAATGTCTAAATTATTGTTGCTAAATAAATTAGTATTAACTGGTGTAATCGGATTTTTAGTATAAAGTGCACTCCCAAGCAATTTACACTTAGAATTTCAAAAACTTTACTATCTTAGTTTATGCAAGGCACACCACAAGGGGCTGCCTACGAAGTGAAATGTGACTTTAGATGCACATCAATGTTACGAATATTTTTATGGAAAACAGAGCATATATATTCACTAAAAAGAAGCTATAGACACCCCATTGCAAAGTATACATACGAGGGGGACAAAAAAGTTTAAGTACAAAAAAAGGGCTTAAAACAAAAACAACCAAATTCCACTAGACGAACTAGAGAATACACAAAATCAATGTTACAAATATGATTGCATTAATAAAAAGTTTAAGATCTCAATATTTTAAAAATCTCACACTTCAATAGAAATTCTCAAGAATAATAGTGTTTGTAAAAAAAAATGAAATTATAGTCTACAAGCGGCACTTCTCCAATAAGGCACATATCTTGGAAGATAAGTCGCTATAACTAGGGAGTGGTTGTGCCTTGAACCTCAACACCCCTTAAGAGCGCCTTTTAAACTATGGTTAGAATCCATGTCGAATAATTTATTTTAGTATTTTGCTATCTCGATTTCATGTTTCTTCAGTTATTCCAACGATACTTATCATGAGGCATTTGCAGAAAGACAAAATAATTAAACTCAACTACCTAAAGTTTGCAATTCATGTGACATCGATCTATAAGCATCCATAAGAAGGTCGTTTTGCTTCTCGCAATGCCTACAATGAAAGAAAAAGAAAAGGAAATTACTATATATTAACACTAATACTACTAATGATACAATAATAATAATAATAATAATCGAAATAAGAACAAAGAAAAAATGACGAGCTTTACTCTAATATCGATGCATTTTAGGTCCATCTCTGTCAAAGGATTCCATCTAATTAACCAGATGCTCCAAGCAAAATGAACAAACAAGGTTCAAATTGAACGCTGCACAGACGTGAATTTTCTAATCAAACACAAATCCTAAGAAACAATTTTGCAAATACAATTTATCATATGGCTTGGCCAACATAAATCTGAAGACTTAACAAAACACAATAAGTTGTAATTCAAATGGATATTATGAATTCACCCATCTTTGCAAAATAAATTATTTTCGCATGATGTATGGTATGGGCGTAAAACCTCTCTCTAAAGGATCTGCAAACTTCCGTGATTCTCAAAGTAGAAATAAACTGGGATGGTATGGTTGATTTCTAGTTTCACTAGGTCTTCAGGGTGGTGGATTCTGAAATTACTATGTTAGTTTCCAGCCAGCCGTCTCTTTCCTGACTGGGGTCACATATACCTCACCTATATGCTATTATTGACACCTAGAAATCTGTTTCAAGATGATTCGTAAGATTGACTACTATAACTTAACAACCATCACTAATCCCCTACACAAAATGCAAGTCTGATTCAAAAAGATATTGACAATGGCTAGCAGCCAAACATAGACTTCAAACACAGAAAATCCTTGAGTTTTGTGCCAGTAAAGAGACATAACTAGACAAACTGAGACATACTAAAACATATCACCCGTAATCTCAGAATAAACTTCGAGTGGCAACACACAAGCCCAATTCTTCCAAAGTACCCGAAAGTCTATGCATTCTATTAGGTGTAACAATTCAAATTCGAGAGTGTATTGTACATGATAATCGTAGGGGGTGTATAAGAGTACCAAGTGTCACATAGTAGTATTGGAGACTGTGCTAGAAATGAAAGTTTACGGAACCCTAATTATGGTATTAAAACAAGGGTACAATTGTCATTTAGCAAAAAGGATATGGAAATTAGAATCAAAGTAGAGATGGGGCCATAGTGAATTAAATGGGTGGTACTTCATGAAAATTAAAATGTTTCGAGGACTTAATCGCAAATATGAGGAATATGGAGATAACAGCCGCGACAAAAGCCAAATCTATATTTTTGTTCTCATAAGGCTAGGTTCACGCTTCTCGAGAAGGAGAGCCAGAGGAGGAAGAGAAGGAAGAAGAAAGAGGAGGAGAAGTCCAAAAAATCAGGTATGTCTTCATTTGTAACCATAGGTAATCGGATTCCAGGGACTTTCACAAGGAGAATAGATGCTCCTTTGGTCTAGGTTTTTGTGTAAAGATCACACAAACCTTTAAATTGTTGGGGTTGTGAGAGTAAAACCCCAATTGGTGTAAAGTAAGCATGAAATCATCAAAATTATGCATTAAAAAAGAATTTGACCTAGGTTGAGTTCTGATTTTTCACTCCAGGCTATATTGAGGTTCCATAGCACCAATCCAAGTGTCAGGAGTTGTTTTTAGATTTAATTACATGTAAATTCCCGAGGTATATGAATTATGGGTTGTATGATGTTAATTGGCAGCAAAAGTGGCAAAAAGAAGCAAACTGGGCAATTTCAAAGGTGTACCCGGCATGTATTGTGGTGTACCCTAAGACACCCCACTGTGTGAGGCCAAAGTGTACAGACATGTTCAGAAAATTCGATATTAATCGCTCGTTTCCTGCCTGACTGGCCAGATTTCGCCATAACTTGCCTATTTTTATCCGATTTCCGAGTAATCTAAGTGGCCAATTAAAATAGACTTCAAGGATAACAAAATATAAAGAAATAGATACCGCTGCTATGACTATAAGTGGCCCAAAATCTACTCAAAGTGGGGCCTGTGTGCTTCAAAATTCCTGACCAGCTTTCAACATAGATTAGCCCGGTGTTTAGGACGTGAACTCGAGTTTCTCTGTCTCATTTGGGTGATTCCAATTTGAGAAGAACTCCTAGCACCTTAACTTTAAAAATAGTACAAAGAGATAATGTCAAATATGAAGTTAAGACCCTAGAAAAAATTGAGTAATACAATCATCCAGTGCAACTATAATCACTAGCTGCATGAAATGCCATAACTTTTTAGTCGGGATGATCTGATTTGATTGATTCCAATTCTGGCAAATAGATTCCTAGAGGAATAAGAATATAGGAATGAGTGCATGGTGGATAAATGGAAATTATGGTTAATGTGTAGTTGTGGTTTTCTTAAAAAGTAAAAGGACTACTGATTGAAATCCGGAACTCGACTTTGTGAAGCAAGCATTTGCTTTTTAATCGTGAGTGAAAATGATATTTTGAAAATTGAGTTTTTAAAAGTGAATGGTTTTAATGTTAAATTGAAAGTTTAATGGAAATTTTATGTAAAATGTTAAGGCATATGGAAATGTTTTATCTTCGCATCAATATATATTTATATGTATATTAAATATATGCATATGTTAAGGTATTATGAAAGTTTAAAATGTGTAAAGAATGCATATGTGTTTTAATGATAAAGTAAAGGATTTAAATCGACATTTATAAATGTATTTGAAGAAATGTTTAATGATGGTTACCCTAAACTCCCTATGATCATAGGATTGACATCTACGAGGTATTTTAAGCGTGTATGATTTAGAGGTAAAGGCAGGTTAATCGAGGGAGTGAAATAAAGTCTAGAGTAATATCCTTACATGTGATAAAGTGCTACGACTAGAACCTATGTGTGCGTGAGTTTCTCCAAGATCGAGGCGGTGACTGAACAGATCACCATCGGGCGCATCTTAAACTGCTCTGTGTTTATTCCCGGGTTCCATCAGAAAGAAAGAAATAAAGAGAGAAAGTTTAAGGCATAAATGTTTAAGGCATAAATTGATTTTAATTGTATAAGTATTTATTACTTTGATATATACTGAAAATGTTATCTTAATGAAAGTGTATACTCACTGGGCTCCTTTAGCTCATTCTTTTCCATATGTTTCCAAAAACATTTTCAGGACTCGAGATAGGTGCGCAGTAGAAAGATCTCGTGGTAAAGTGTGTCGAGCCAATAAGGAGACGACGCCTCGTGATTTATCAGATATATAATTTTGCATACTGGCACATGGAATATTTTGGTTATGTATATATGTATATGTATAAAGTTGAAAAGGAACTACGTGGGCTTTGATCCTCGTGACGAGGCACGAGCGCTTCGCATAAGTCCTGGGCCAAGCCCAATCTTTTGATAAAGAAAAAACATGGATTTGAAGAAGCCTGAATGTGTTGATGATTGAAACAATAAATGTATATGTATATATTGTGCTGGATTTGAGCTAGGACGGAGGAGCTCAACATGAGTTAAAAAAATTGGAAGAGTAGAAGTGTTTTTAAATGTTTTTTTCAAGTTTTGTAAATTGGGAAAGTCTGAAAAAGAGAGGAAACTCTGGCCGATTTTCTGAAAAATCTAAGTGTTTGAAAAAAAAATTTATACTTCGCTTCCGCATTATTTTCTAAAGATATGTTAAGGATTGTAAAGGGGTTCACTCCATGGATTTTATTCGACTGCTTGAGGAAAAGTTTCTATATCCATCGAGGCCGAGGTCCCCAGTTCATGAGGTTAATCCGGTTAGATCCTTCAATTAGGATAAAATTCACCGATTTCAAAAAGCCATGTAATGCAATCTCAGCTAAAAGGAAAGTAATTTGAAAGTTCCACATGCTCACGCCCTAAACATTTAAGGAACTTTCAAATGAAAGCACACATGGATCCTTTACAAAAAGAGTAGACTATGCGAAAACATAGAGAAAGAAAGAGACAGCCCAACTCAAATATAAATAAATTTACAGATAACCTGATACATTTTACTAAAGTAAATTATAAGGAAAAAATAGGCAAGATCGTTCCCAACTCCCAATCTCCTTATATAAGTACACATAACTTCTATGCTAAGTTTACAGGACTAAGAATAAAATGTCGAACCCTCTAAGAAAAGTTGTAACTTCAAGATTAAATGGATCTCAAAGCAAAAACTTCGTGCCAAGTAAAGAAAAAAATCATTTAGGAAAACCTACGTGTTATGCAATTCTTATAATTCACCCAGACATAAATTTAGAGTTAGTTTCATTCACCTCCCGAGGTTTCTAAAAACATCCCTGCATTTCTTTATTGTCTGGAAAATTTTATGACTCAAATCATTATTGCCAAAAAATCTTACAATCGCAATTCCAATTAATAATGCTTTCATTCTAGACTAAATCTATTTTTTATACAAGAAAATATCTGGACCTGTTAATTTAATCCTAAATAGCAAAGAGTTCTAAGGTCATTCAAAGAGAAACCCTGTGAGTTGGAAACTTCCAAAGAATAGAAATGTGTGTGATGAAATTTGACTCTCTATATCCTTGATATGTCTAACCCTTTATTTCCTTTCCAATAACATGAAGAAAATAGAAGAAAATCCACATTTTGATTACTAAATTACCTCCACTTTCTTTGTCGCCAAAGATCCAAAACAAACAAATAAATAATAACTCGTGATCAACAAAGAGAAGCGGAAAAGCTTATAATTTGATGAATGAGAACACCTCGCCCAGTTGTTTCTTTCTTTTTTTTTTTGGAATTTGGTTTTGTTGAAAAATCAAGGTAGCAGGTTCTATCCCGCTTGAAACAAATGGCAATGGGAAACCCACAAGTGAATTTGAGTCGAGTTAGGAGCACGGCTCAAAAAGTCCGATGTTTCTACTTCGAGATTCCGAGTTAACTCGATCAACCTTGCCTTCTTAGAGAAGAAAAAAAGCCGATTCAAGATATTCTTACTCCATTTCTACCTATTACAACAAAAAAATCAACAAAAATCAACTTTCTAAGGGAAATATGAGATTCCTCTTCAAAAATACCCAAAATTCAAACTTTTTCACTTTCTTACCTAGACGATGCCGCTGATGGTGATGAATTTCGATTTCTAATCCCAGACTTTCTTCGGGAGATCCAGCAGTAAAGGAGTGGAGTAGACGATAAAGAAGATGAAAGGAGGTGAGGACAGTAAGATGAAGGATCGAGGGATTGTGAAAATTTTATTAACTTCCCAAAATTAGAAATATTTAATAAAATGAGGCGCTCATTAGTGTATATTTAATTAATATATTTGGTATTTTTATTTAATAAATTAAAAATTTGCTTAATTATCAGATTTTTTAATAATAAATTTTTGGATGAAAGTTATAATAATAAATTATGGATAAAATTAATTAAAGATGAATGTGAAGATAAAGTCTAAATTACTTTTAAATTAGCATCTAACTTACCATAAACTATTACAATAATTATATTCTTATATATATATATTGCTTTTGTTAAATAAAATTAATTAATTTGATAATATACGTATTTGTAATAAGTATATTAGCATCAATTTACCTTATTAAATTTTAACTTATTTTAATTAAGTATGATTCTCTAATAATTTATAATTTTTTAAGCTTTATGTTTATTTTAATTACGACGATATAGACCAAGTTGATATATACAGTTATTATGTTCCAAGACTCTTCGAGTCGATGATCGATAATTTGACTTTGAACCATATTTGTAAAGAGAGAAAGATCAGTGATGACAATAAGTAAGGTCAGAATGGTATAGGACAGACATACCACAATACTAGCTAATAAGAGTAAAGTGTATTTAGGCATTTTAGGTTTTAAATAAAAGCAACATTTTTTTTTCATAGGACTGCTGAGATGTGCTTGGAGCGGGTTTCAGGCACACATAGAAAGCGATTTTAAGTTATACTACACTCAAACTAATCCCCGGGAGGGACCATAAGAGCGGTAAAGGTCTACTACATAATAAAGCTGCATTTCCAATATTCGAACTCATGATACCAATATTCATTATTATAATCTACAAACAAATATAAGGGACAATAAGCTCCTTATACAGGAGGTCGGAGCTGCACCGGTCCAAACGGATCGACTGGACCGGGGCTTTTGGACCGGAACCGAATCATGTTTTCATGACGGACTGGACCAGATATTCCTGGCCCCGTACTGTCCGGACTGCTTATTCAGTCCTACCGGGCTTGACCGCTGGGACTCGCTTCGTGATTTTCTAACATTTGCGCTTAAAGCCAAAATTTGCATAAATAAAATTCTCTCTCATAGCATCACACCATTCACAAGTTTACAAATACAAATTTTTAACATTAAATTTGATATCAAGAGTCTTGAATTATATGACATTCTGCATGCTCCACCAAACATAAGAAATCATGCATCATGAGTCCATATATATCGATCGCTATCCAAATTATTTTGAAAATCAGAACAAGGGAAAAAGATTATTAATGAGAAACAAAAAGTTTAGGAGTTAAAATTCAATAAGAATAAGAAAATTATTATTGTTCTTCCTCCCTCCTCTCTGTTCCTCCAACTCTTGCAAATTTTCCTCTATATCGACTCCCCGAGATTCCCTTTGTTCATCAATCTTGTGTACAAATAAGAGTTTGTACCATCTTCATGAACATGGAAATCAAAACCAACACGTTAAAGTTTAATGCATAAATAAATGGGAATAAATAAGTCAGATTGATAAAAAAATAGCATTTTACCTTTAGGAGTCAAAGAACTCCTAAATGGATCAAGATGACGACCTCCCGCACTAAAAGCGGATCGATGCAACAAGAGACAAATGGATGGGCTAGATGTCACGCGCTGGCGCGTGAAACAATCTGAAAAGCGATGCCCATTAATACCCACCAAGACAATGCATCCATTTCTTCTTCCTCCGCCCAATTGTCTATTTAAGCATCTCCAAACTCACTGCCATATCCAATTGCTCCCTTCAACCTTAGCTCTATCCCTAAGACTTTTCTGCAACTTGTTCCCTCCCATATGATCATCCCCATTTGGACTCAATTTGACATGGGATCCCCACTTTGTCCACTTGAGGAATCAAAGTAAGAATACAAAACTTCATACTTACCAAATAAAGAATAAGAAAAGTCTTTCACATCATTATAGCAAGTTTCACGCCTTTTCCCCTTACCATACATGTCAGCAAGTGTAATTTCAACAACTAACAATTTAGAATGAGGATCAAGAATCATGCAACATAAATCAACATATTCATTTTCCACATTCCCACATTGTCATACTTTTTTTCTCTTACTGAGAGATGGCTATAGCTTGTAATCTTCATCCACATTTTTTCCCATTTATTCAATATATCATAAATAGCAGTAATTTCCAAGAAACCTCTATTAATTGTAGAACATAAAGAGAAACCCGTAAATACGACGAGTTAAAAGGTAAAACCTCTCAAAAACACCACCAACTTCGCTTTTCCAATCATTAGATTCAGGAGGCCTTTCATCATTCTTCACACCTACCCCATCGTAGAGATAGTCCACTAAAACACGAAATTCTGTGCCGTGTCCAACATCGTAGGCCAGTTCCATCGGCGGGACATCAAAGGACAAGGAAGATTTGTTTCTATGTTAGCTTTTTGAACAAAGGTCTTTAAACCTAAGTATTCTGCAGGAGTAATTTTAACATACTTACCAGCATTAACCCTATCAATGCACACACCATGCTCTTAATGCCATCCCCACACAATGAGATTGATAATATGAGCAATACATCTAATGCAGAAACCTTCCATCACTAACACATCCAATTCAAGTGAACTATTCTTCTTAAGTGTGCACAAGCAAGATCATTAGAACCAGCATTGTCAACTGTGATAAGAGTGTTTTATCCTCAATAATTCTGAAGATTCCAAACATGCCTCAACCGCCAATAATGGCCTCACTCAGCATTGTAGAAATTGACAAAATTTATGATCTTTTTTTATGCAATTCAATCATCGCACGAAGTGGAGTGTGATAATATGTAGTTAATTCTTTTGAATTCGATTCAAGTATCGCTTGTCATACAAATTCCTTTGACAATCTCAATTCTTTCAAATCTTTGTCTTTTCACTCATATAAAGTTGAAAACAATCACGAGCAACAGTGGTACGTGATGGAATGTGAAATCTAGGACATGCAACAGACATCAAATACTTAAAACCAGCTTTCTCCACATGTTTAAATGGAAGCTCATCAACTATGATCATATGAATTAATGCTTCCCTAACTTCTTTCAAATCTGCATCCATATTTTAATTCTTCATCACCATCCCTACCATCCTCATTCCCCAGTTGAAATAACAATTCATTTATTTCCTTACCCTTTATCTTTATTCAAGGTGGATTACAAAAGGCATTTTTCCGCATGATTCTAAATATTTTTCATCCATTAAGATTACCATCAGCCGCAAAGTTTTTTCACAAAACTTACATTCAGCCCGTAGTTTCATTTTCTAAGTACTGCAGGTAATGCTCCTACTGTCAGTTTCCTTTTGCTTTTTCTAACCAAATATTGGCGTCCCTCCATTAGCTTCTTATCCGGAGGCAAGGACTTGCGCAATTCTTCACATTTGGTCCCACTAGCAAGATCGATAAAGGTTTCAGGCAACTGATTCGAGGAATAGACTTCACGATCTTTTAGATCGGAGCTCACTATCTACAATGAATTGCATTACCATTATGACATACACAATAAGTGACTAACAAAGTAACAATTACAAAACATAACTTATTATAACTTTATAAGAGAAATAAGAGAATTCCACACGCTGTAAAAACGAATCCGCTGTCATTTAGGCCCTTTAGAGTGCAAGTAGTATACTTATATATAAGCAACTAGTTGATCAAAACAAATGATACAATTAAGAAATGACTAATTTTAGTAATTTAAAAAAGCTAGTTGAAGAAAAAAAGAAGAACATGATATATAAATGGCCGGAAAAACCCATTGATTTCAAATGATTCCTATAATTTCATGTAAAATTAGCAAAGAGCACAACAAACTTAGACAATTACTAATGCAACTTTTTTTTTCAAGTTTTTAAAGTGATAAAGTCGCAGGACGTCTGACAAAAACCCTCCACATATCCAATAATTTTTTAGTGGGTAGGATAACCATAGTTGCTTGAGCAATTAAAGGGTATAACACCTGCACCAAAACATTCAAAGATGTAGTATCATTCAAATTAGTCAGATCGAACTAGCTAGATTCTACATAGCATGTAAAGCATGATTTCATTTAATTTATTACTTTAAAATACATTTTATACGGAGTTGGAAACTCATTCATTTTAATAGTTAATAATAATCATATTAAAGTATTTATTAGACCTTGTTAAAATAAAAAGTATAGTAGAGAAGACGAAAGAAACAATTTTTATCAATCTATATTCTCTACGAACTCAATAAAGCTTAAAAGCTTATACTCGTGTTAAGAGTCATTTCTAAGACTCTAAACAAGACATGAAAATGCTCAAATTTAGTTCCAAATCACCTTATTTTCAGAATAAATTTTCTGTGTTGATTTTATTAATAGGTTATAGAAGATTGTTTTCTAATATTTTAAACAAAAAAATATAAATGATCTCAAAGAATATATTACATGTAGTAATTTACGTTGAATAATTTTATACTTGTAATTGTTTATTACAAGAGAGCCCAAAAAACAAAGCATTTAAAAGATTCTTGAGAACATTATATGTTTTGTTTTTAAGATTAGAAAACAGTTTTTTACGCTTTATCACAACATGTCTTTCGTGTTCTTTTTTTTTTTTTTTTTTTCTCGAAAACAAAACATTGTTTTTGAAAACAAGAATATCGAACATACCCAATTCGAGAACAATATATTATATTGATTTAATCCTTTCCTAATAAAATATATTATATTTTATTTAAATCCTTTCTTGAGAAAAAAACACAATTCCTTAGAAAGGAAAAGGAAAAAAAGAGAGGAAAGTAGAAAGAAAATTCAGAGAAAGTGACATGAAATGTCTTACCTGGAGATGAATTGAGTCAAGAAAATGCACCCATTTTTGTTCCTCGTCGAATGTGTCTGTTGAATCTCTGTGTTATGTGAGAATTCTAATATACTTAACAACTCAGAACTCTCTCTAACTTAAACGCTTTAGAAGTTGTTGGACTTGAGTTACTTCGAATATATTACCAATCGGCTTCAACCAAAACAATTAATAATCCCATTAAAGACTATGGGAATCGGGATCATTTAAAATAACAACAAATTTCAACACTCAATTAATCAATGAAAAGAATTATTCTACATGCGGGTAACACGTCACCGGCCCGGACGGAGATTCTGGTTTTGCTCGACCTAATTCCAAACTTAATCATACTTGGCGATCGTAGACCGGACTCAATCCCCGGCCCGTCCGATTCGTCCATTCCGCCCTGTCAGTCCAAATTCAAGTCTGGACCGATTTATGCACACCCCTAGCTAGAGGTAGCAATTTAAGCCCGACCCAATTGTTTCCTTGTTATTTATATATATAAGTAAATTGAATCCTATAATTTAATAACATTTACATAGGCCATCCTCGGATATCTTTTAAAGATGCCGATGTTGTTATTGCAGATTATCGCTTCTAACCACAATCTACATGGAGAGCCTGGTATAAGGTAAAACAACGAAGTAAAAAAATATCAGCCTACTTTATATACTCCAAATATATTAGTAGATATTTTAAGTATAAATATATATATATATATATATAGCAGTATATATATATATATATATATATATATATATATATATATATATATATATATATATATATATATATAAGTAAACAAAATTATAAAACTATGGTGCTAGTTTAAAAAGTTTAAAATATTTTATTTTCTCAAAAGATAATACTTATCTTTTAAAAAATGTCATGAAAATAATTATTATATCCATGAAAATCAGAACTCTTTTGTGAAATTTAAATATATATTAATGGACTTATCCACCAAAAAATAAATTATTGTTATTATTGTTATTTTTATATTTTATTATTATTGTTATAATTTAAATATATATTAATACTTTATCTTATGGATTCATAATAATTGTAATATATTATTTTAAAAATTTTAAACGAATTTTGAAAATAATATTAATGTAATAATAGCTAAGAGATAATTTGTCTAAGGTGATATATCGTTTGAATGCCCAATTATCAAAAGCCTATGATGGCTTCGGCTGACAAGAGTTTGTTTTACATTTCATGTGACGCCCCAAAACTCCGGGTCCGCTGACCACCACAACTCCGCTGGAATACATGCGTCGTTACCCGACACCACTTGGGAATTCCGTAGTCTCCTTTCAGACGAGAGTTTACCCAAATACAAGATCGCATGTACTCGTCCCAAATGTACCCAATATAACCCAACATGAGTAAAATGGCCTCTCGGGGCCTATAATACAATACTCATCGACAAGATATCCAAACTATATCCACTAGTTTCAAGAGTTAATAAACTACTCTTATACAACATATATTAAAATGAAAAGCATTCTAATACATGTATACAATGTGACACCAAAGCCACATCCCGTCTTTCTTCTAAAACAACCTCAAGTACCAACCGTCTCCTCGCATGCTCCCTGTACCTGTAAAAAGGGGGTCCCACGACGGGGTGAGCTAAAGCTCAGTAGGAGAATCGGCCTCGCGGCTACTTCACCACCTAAGTGCAAAGCAATGTTCCAGCAAACACATCCAAGCAAATGCATGATCCTACTCTGAATGTCTACATGACTAACTCATCCCGAAATCCACTCGACTTCACACCCGCCTAAGCCTTGTATGAGAATTCATTGTTTATTATGGACAACCCTCCGGCTTATATATATATCAATGGGTCAGTCTGAAGGATTGATATATTAATCATTTGCGGACTACCCTTCGATGAATATCAATCGGGCAAGCCCGACATTGATATTTTTCATTTGGACTACCCTCCGATAATTAATATTTTAGACTACCCTCCGAACCATTTTCCTCTAGACTCATCTCATGCACTAACTCCTATAATCCTAGGATGTTCCAGTGCATATGGAATGCATGTATGCGCTCCAATACGCCGACCACATGCAAATATATAAACATGAATATACTCGAAGATAATTCAAATCACACAATCATGCCATGTAATTTTACAACTCATACATCAAAAATTAGCTCACTTGGGCTATCGATCAAACACGGCAATTTAATTTAAATCACTCTGCCAACATATATCTGCCACAAAAATATATTTTGTCACTATTCTATGAAATGTAAGAAAAACCCTAGGGTTTACTAAAGGCTCCAACATTCAACACTCCCACCGGCCTCACTTTGTGAACCTGCATTTACTTCCGCCATTTCCGGCCCCATTCATATCACAATACAATTTATTTCATAATTGCACAATTTAGCCACCCAAAATAGTCTGCAATGAAATTTCACTACGCCCACTATTCGTGACATATGGTTTCAATACCTGAACAATTCGATCCCAAGTTTGTGGACCGATCAAACCCGGGCCTAATTCAAGGTCCTGCCAACTAACACATAATTTATTGAAACATCTATCACGCATTAATCTAAACAGTCCGTAGAACGTAACACCTGACCGTCTCGTGGTCTCAAATCCAAACATTTCGCTCCAAGGTTCGGAATCGATCAAACTACTGCCTAAGGCCTCAACCAACCGAAACATCTCGCAAAGTGCTTAAAGAGGGAATAAAACCAAGTAGGAGAAACCTCCCCACCTCTTGGAGTTTGAGGAACTCCATGGGACCGTACCCACGCGGCTCCCTCCGCGCATGCCAGCTTCTTCTACTCAAGACCGCTTAATCTACGATCGCTACAGATTTCAGAGTACAAGACGTTCCTCTCTCTGTAATTTCTTGCCGCCCATTGAAGTCCTCCCCCAAATTCACGTTTTTTTTTGTTCTTTAAAATGTAGGAGAAGAAGCACTATTTACATAGCTTTGTCCTTTAGTGATTTAACATTCTCCAAAATGACCGCATGTCATTTGTTTCCCGCTTTGACATTCCCAAGACTATCTCAGCGTCCATTTCATCATTTCACCATACCACTTATGGCAATAGCGAAAGTACATGTTATATGTGACTTTCTGTGAGATCGAAAAATCGCTTTACTAAGACCGAAATGCGACATACCTCAGAACGTGCCAACCCGACTATCTCTTAATATTACGCAATTTACGTGCTAACTAGATTTCCAGACGATTCCAATCCGCAATCCATTTGTCATCCGAGATCTAGAGAATAAATTTTGGATTTTTAACCTAACACAATTTCAGAATCGAAATTACGACGGCCATTTTTCCAAAATCGGAATTTCGGTCTTACATTCTCCCTCCTTAAAATGTAATTTCGGCCCAAATTCAGGACAATCAGATCACTCACATGCATATGCAACGCGTACCTTACCATGCATGTAAATGTCACAAATTTTAAACGACTAAATTACGCACTTCATCCCAAAAACAATAGGGCGTGATAGCGGCCCGCATCGTGTCCTCGCGCTCCACGTGACCTCCACTCCATAGTGCCTCCATATTACCCTCACTAGCCTCACTCCGCCTCAAGGCCGCAAAATCCTGATCACGCTTATCAACACGACATCGTCCCTCCGAAGGTCCCATCCGTGGCTGGATCTCAATCCGTCCCCAATCCACCACATGATCGGATCCGAGCATACTCCTGAGCATGGAGACGGAAACACCCCGGGACACCCTGGCGCCGGAGCAGAAAGTCAACCCCAGACGCGAACAAAGGCTTCATCCTCCTGAAAAGTATCCTCGAAGGCCCACAAACTCCCTAGCGATAGCTCCCATGCTCGCCGAACCCGACTATTCCTCCTTAGAATCACCTTCAAGGAACGTGATCACCAACTCCTAACTCTAAGGGTCAACGTCAGACATCCGTGATAGCCTTCCTAGCTTCAGCCTGAGCCATGAGAAGATTTACCGTCAGATCGGCTCACCTTCTGTGTCTCTGATCGATCAGACCAGCCGATGAGCTCTCTCCCACCACACAAATCAGAGGGCGTCTCTAATCGGGACAACCACCTCCCATACAATGCCTCATATGGTGTCATTCAGATACCGCCTGACAACACTTGTCAGAGTTAATCCACTAAGGGCACCGCTTCTTCTACCCCATGATCCAGACGATGCTCGCAAAGATGTCCTCTAACACCGATATAATCCATACAACATGTAACCCTACACAACCCCGTTTCGTGTGTAAACACTAACCTTCCCAAGGTCACAATCAATCGACAACTAATGGACCATCAACCTAGTCCATGTCACGAATGACATCCCTATACCGAGCCTCTCGCGACCACCAACACCCAATCCAATTTCCAATCTGGGCATCAAACCTCGAGTCACTCGACTTATCACTCAACTCCTGTTTACGTGATACTGACCGCAGGTTTCATCGGGCAACATAATTCCTTCGCTTTACACTCGAGCCTCGTTATATCTGGCTACCGTAAATTCTGATATCTTCCCTGCCCTATGACCCCAACTCCGTGATTCTCACCTGGGGGGATTAACTGGCCTCTCGCTTCTGCCTCCTAACACACTCTAATTACTCTACTCGGATCGAACTATGAGTCTTCATCGACGAGTCCCAAAGACAACCCAACCCACACTCACTAAGAGTGGTGAATTAACCCATCGTGCACGCACACCCGACTCCGACGTGAGGTTACCGTGCACACTAACGCAATAATCTTACCGTGGACAAACTAACCTTGCCCACCAAGGAGTAGAATCTGAGAGATCTCTCACTCATAATCCCGACCTATCAGGTCAACTCTCACCCTACACCCTAGGGAAGAACATCTATACTTGGCTTCTCTAAAGGCCTTAACCTCTAAGCCCAAATCCAATGCCGTGTCGAGTACGACAACCCGGCTAAGGTCTCACCATCGACGACTGACGGTCAGCCAACTAATCCATGTCTAGGCCCGAAGATCAACAATTACATGTCTACCACCCTAAGGTCCACTCACGCCTTCAATCGCGCAACCCGATCCGTCTCCGACTTTGACCCACACTCCGATCCCTCGGCTAATCAGGCGCTGAGAGTGCTCAGATAGCACCGAACCGAACCCGGGTTCTCCGACCCGGCACGGAAGCGGAGGAATGAATTCGCGATACCTCCCGCCATAAGCTAACTAGACTACGTCATTCCGTCTCGGATCCGCTCGCAACTCATCACCATGCTCACCCGCCCTAGTCCCGAACTAGTGTGAAGCAAGTCTTCGCCTTCCCCGAACTAGAGAAAGCCGATCCTCCCTCTTGCTACCAACACCGATCCCGAGTGTTCCATGCATCTCGATTTCTCTCATGGTCGTGGTCGTCCAACTATGGAGTCCATATCCCGTGAGGCGAAATCCTACACCTCACCTGAATGGACAACTACAAATCCCATTCTCGAATCTCCTGGTGATACCCAGCTAATCCTAAGAACTACGTGATCTCAAGATTGACATTCGATCTCTCCTAACTATCATCGCCAACCTTTCTAGATCGGACCACACTCGATAACACCACGCGCCCTAAAATCTCACCCCGCAAGCCAAACCCACTTACTGGGAACTTAGCATACAACTGATGGCCCTTACTTCAAAACAATCTCAATGATACTCATGTCTTATCTGACTGAGGATCAAAATGTCATCCACGCAAGACTACGACAAACCGATCTGGTGATAGAAGCTGGAATATCCTAAGCGCATGAGGATCCATGAACATACCAAGATTCGCCAATCCCGAAGGGCATCAATCGTGAACCCGTGCCCATAATCCGTCCCAAACTGCCTTGGGATATCCGTCTCCCTAACCTCAAATTTCTGATGTAATCAAGTGCAAGGTCTATTTGAGTAGACTCACGCTCCTCTCAACCCGGACAAACAATTCAATTCGATCCTGAACGTGCCGATTCTTGATCGTAACTCGGCTCAACTCCGCCTAGTCACGGACACTAAGGGTCTTGTCCTTTCAAACAACCTGAGCGCCCATGGTGAAGTGCTCGGCCTATGAACCCCTTGTCCAAGAGCTCCCAGACCGGACTCAGTTCCTACAACTTCACCGGTCCCATCCTGGCGCGGAGTCATAGAATGGGTGGAAGTACTTTAGTGCGGTGTAACTCGATGCCAAGCTACAACCTCCATGGAGAAAATCCTAGTAGCTCTCGCCCGTGAAAACATCCACATACTCATACTATCAAGGTAGATCTAAGTCCCTGCCTCCTCATCCTCAGTATGCCCGCTAGCCAACTCCGGGCTTAACTGCCCTCGACACTGACTCAGATACCGGGGTCCTCGGGGCAAATGTCATGCTTCGGTCTCCTCAGCCACCACGAGGAACCGGGTCCCGCAGTGATAGCCGTAATCCTCCTACGCCATAACTGGCAACGACTCGTAGTTATTAGCCACCCATCCCTGATGACATTCACCGAACTTGATTATGTCCATGATCCTCGTGTCCACCGTGAGTAGAGTCCCCAGACCCCAACTCCTCGCGTGAAACTCTGACCCATCATTCTATTCTCGCCTAATCCCTGTGTGGAAAGACTCACGCACAACCACCCTAAGGTCTCTAGAGGTCCTTATTCATTTCCCCACCATACTGTTCTCATTCTAGTACCGAACGCAACGGCCGTCTAATCCGGTCACAATGCAGGAAATCTCCAAAGCTCTAACACTTTCTCGATGACATGAATCAACGGTGGCTCATCACCACCCGATCTCCTCCCCGTGAACTGCCTGGGAGACTCACGTCCCAAAACCCTCCTGGGTTACTAGATCTCTCCCTCGGGACGACGGCTATGTTAGCTTCAGGCAGAGCAAGAGCTCAACAGAACACCTACTACTCTTCAAAGGCCCGCCGATCAAATGCTGGTCGGCCAAATGCCCGTGGTGCCCGACCAGGCCCCTGGACGTCCCCCACGCCCGCCTCTTCAGCCACTCCACACAATCAACATGGCACGTTCACTCCACCAAGATCTCGGCATAAACACCGCCTAGATACCTCCATACACATAAATCAATGTATATGCTATGTCCTCAGATTGTAATATATGTAATGCAAGGCGATTGTTTTCAGATTTAAAACATTATTTTCAACAAAATTTTATTTTCGAAAATTTTATTTTAAAAATTTTTATTAAAATTTTATCAAATTTTATTTGATTTTATTTTATTTTAATTAAATTTTAAATTTTTTGTTTTTTCGAATTTTTTTTTGTTATAAATGTTGTTCATGAACCGGGTTCACGAACAATGTCCAAAAATCTGACTCAGGAAAAGTACGAGTCAAATCGAGCTGTGGTCAGCCGAGTTTGACCGAGCGCACACTGGGCCACAAGAAGACGCCTTCCACGCGCGCCCCAGCTGCCTCGCCATGCTGCGCTCACGCTGTCATACACGCCTCCGAGCGCCAAGACGCCCAGGCGCCGCGCCGTCGGCTGCACTGGCGCCCCGCGAGCTCCACCCAAGGCTGCCTCACATACACAAAAGGTCCCAGGCCACAGAGCCAGGCTTCCAACAGACGTGGTCGCCTGTGTTGCGACACAGCCCAGTTGCCCCCACCGGTCCACCCCGTCATAATACAATTTTTTTGCATACATACAAAATTTTTCCATCGCCTCCCTCGTCAGACACGAACCGGGCGGTATTGTAATACACTCTGGCACCTTGCGCCTTCTAAGTCACAATACAATCCCTGTATTGTGATACAATTTCCCTTCTCACAATATAATCTGGGCAGTAGCCCAATTCAATTTTTTGCACTAAATTTTTTTTCGTTTTTTCATTCTAATTATTATTTTTTCTCATTTATTTCCGTAATCAGAAAATCTACCAAAATCACTTCAAAAATCATTTTTTTCCATTCTCTTTTTATTAATTCAAATAAATCTTATAAAAATTTATTTTCTTCAATTTTCTTCGCATTTCACACCTCTAGAAAATCCTGTAAAATTATTTTCTCCTCCTTCTTAATCCAAATAAATTTATAAAATTTATTTCTTTCTTTGGCTTTAAAATTCCTTCATTTTCCAACAACCCAAATAAATTTAGTAGGTTTATTTTATTTAATTTTCTTCACTTTTACACCCGTAAACCTTAAAAATTAAATTTCTTCACCTCTAAACCAACAATTTTTATGAAATTTATTTTCATTTCTTCCTTTTGTTCCGCTTAAGCACAATCGTAAAACTCCCAAACATTTTCCAACACACTGCGTTAACCCTAAGCACCAAACATTCCACAACACACAAACATGGCATTACACACCCATCATACAATAATTCATCAAATCACACAAAACACATCAACACATGCATGTAGTGTCCCAGTTTTTGTCCCGTTGATTTCCTGTAACTTACACTCCAATCCGAACATCGAACCACACCTAGTGGTGATGTTCTTACTCAACCCACGGCCTGCGCCTCCAAATCCTCAACTATAGGTTTCCCATAGACTTACTCCACATCAAACCACCTAGTGGCGACATGAATACCCAAACCCGAGCTCCCTAGGCACTCAGATACCCTAAGCTTCCGATACTGCCGTGACGCCCCAAACCCGGGGTCCTCGACTACCCGCCAACCTCGCAATACGAGTGGATGCTCCAAGCCATCCGACGCCATTTCAGAAATTCCGCAGTCCTTCAGACGGAGAGATTTCACCCAAATACAAGACCGCATGTACCGTCCCAAATAGCCCAATATAATCCCAACATGAGTAAAACAAATTTCAAATTCATAATACAATACTCATCACAAGATATCCAACTATATCCAATATTTCAGAGTTAATAAACTACTTTATACAACATATATTAAAATGAAAAGCATTCTTAATACATGTATACAATGTGACACCAAAGCCACATCCCGTCTTTCTTCTAAAACAGCCTCAAGTACCAACCGTTTCCTCGCAAGCCCCCAGATCAGAAAAGGGGGTCCCATCGACTAGCGAGCTAAAGCTCAAGAGAGACTCGCCTGGCGGCTACTCCACCAACTAAGGCAAAGGCAATGTCTAAAGTAAACACACATTCAAGCAAATGCATGATCCTACTCAATGTCTACATGACTAACTCAGATCCCCGAGTCCTCATCGACTCTCCTCACACTCGCCTAAGCCTTGTATGAGAATTCATCGCTTTTATTAGTGGACAACCCTCCAGCGTGGCTATATATAATTAACTGGGCCGTCCGACGATCGATATATTAATTGGTTCGTGGATTCATCCGATGAATATCAATTGGGCCGCTCCGACGATTGATATTTTTCATTTGGACTACCCTCCGATAATTAATATTTTAGACTACCCTCCTAACCATTTTCCTGTGACTATCTCATGCACTAACTCCCTTGAAGGACTCCCGACCCTGATTAACCCTATGAACCCGAGGACTCCTCCCGCACTCCAATGGATATAGAAAATTTTCTCAAACAGCCAAATAAAATCCACTTGAGCGAACCCTTTACAATCCTTGAAGATATCTTTAGAAAGAAACATGGGTTAAGTGTAAAATTTTTATTTTTTATCAAACACTTAGATTTTTCGAAAAATCTACCGTGAGTTCTCCTGCTTTTCTGACTTCCCAAATCTCTCTAAAATACTCCTCGTATAAGCATTTAAAAACACTTCTAATCTTCCACTTTCACTTCGCTTCAGACTCCTCATTCACAACTCAATCAACACAATATATATACCATATACATTTATTCATTTAATCATCAAAACATTCAAAACTTCTTCAATTCCATGCACAATTTTATAAAAGACTGGGCTTTGCCTACTTAAGCCACCGTCAAGTAGTTCCCTTTTCAAAATATATCCATATATGCATATATACATGACAAATTATTTGACATATAAAATATGCAAACTATTTATACAATGCGCTCACATGCGCTGCCCCCCGATGGCTCGACTCACTCGTACAGAGGACACTTCACGGCGCACCCCGTGATCCCCAAAATATTTTTTGGAAACATATGGAAAAGAATGAGCTAAGAGCCTGTGGAGTGTACATTTTCATTAAAATAACATTTCGTATATACCAAAATAATATACTTATACAATTAAAATCATTTATACCTTAAATATTTATGCCTTTAAACTTTTCTAATAAATACTTATACCATTAAAATCAATTTATGCTTTAAACATTTATGCCTTAAACTTTCTTTCAATAAATACTTATACATTTAAAATCCATTTATGCCTTAAACATTTGTGACGTAAACTTTCTTTTTTTTTTTTTTTCTTTCTTTCTTTCTTTCTTTGATGGAACCTAGGGGAATAAACACACCGGTCGCTTCGGTACCGACTGAGGGACAACACATTCCGGCCATAACCACACTACGTCGCTTGAGAAACTCACGCTCAGACAGTGCCCGGGCCTTGAAGACTTTATCACGCTAAGTAGCGGATATTATTCTGTACACCTATTTCCCCTCCCCGCTTAGTAACCTAACTTCTACCCCAAATCCTTACACGCCTAGGTAAAGCACTTCTACCGATATCACCATAATACCATAAGGGGTTTAGTGGTAACCATCAAGAAACATTTCTTCAAAATACATTTATAAATCCATTTAAACTTTACTTTATCATTAAACACATATGCATTCTTTGTTGACATTTTAAACTTTCTATAATACCTTAACATATGCATACAATTTAATATACATATAAATATATATTGATGCAAGATAAAACATTTCCATATGCCTTAACATTTACATAAACATTTCCATTAAACTTTCAATTTAACATTAAAACCATTCCACTTTTAAAAACTCAATTTTCAAATATCATTTTCACTCACCGCTTCACCGCGATCCTGCCTGCCTCCCGTCCGATACAATCTTTCACCTTTTTCAAGAAAACCACAACCATACATTAACTTCCATTAGTCTCCACATACACATTCATTTAAATCCAAATGAACAAATTACCCTTAAGCACTAAAAACCCACTCATTTTGGCCAACTCTTTTCCAACAATACTCTATATACTTTATGACTAAAAATTATCCAAACGGTCTTCAAATTTATAAACTCTAGATCAGTCCTTATATATCCACTGACATCTCTCTTTTAAATTTTCAATTTAAATTCCTTCAAAGCCTCAACCACATAACACAATTTTATTGTATTTTTACATCTAGATGACTCAATTCTGGGCGTACTGCATCCCCATTAAGGCCCACTTTGACAAATTTTCTCGGTACTTGGGATTACAATTTGCTCGAATCTCTCAGATAAATTTTTCCCTTAGAAGTCTATAACTAGAAACTGAATCACTCAAACTGGATCATAAATGAGTGCTATGGCCAAAATATCATTAATGGTCAAACAGGAAAACAGAAAGATTTCCCTGCACTCGAGAACCAGATAGTTGGCTTTCACAATACTCTACTTTATAAATTTTGGGCACTTTATGGTTACAATTTGCATGCACTTCCTTCAGATAATTTTTTCCCTAGAAGTCTATTTTACTCTAGAATTTTGAATCATCACCCAACCAGACTCCAAAATGAGCAAGTTATGGCCAAATACGAAAGTCGGGCCAAAATGTAAAACAGAGCATTTCCGAATAGACTGGTCGCCTAAAATGACTGTATCAGGGGTTTTCTCAGATTTTTTTCCATATTTTTCCAACTCTATAGTCATATACCTTCAAAACCATTTCATTTCATCTTGGCGTCTCTTTTTCCTACTCAATTAATCTTTCATTATGTGTATCTTCAAGCTTTCTGAATTATTTCCAAACAACTCAAATATGGGTTCTCTTATACACAACCCAAATATGATAATTAGTTAGGGTTTGTTCTAAACCCTAACTCAATTACTCAATTACCCATGAATCCAATTTAAAAGAGAGGATTCCATAACTATCATGTACCATATGGGTTTTACCACCCTATCTTCAAGAAATCCAAGGGTAGGATGCAATTCTATCAAAACCCTAGCTTTGGAGATAAGCTATTAACCATACAAAGACTGAAAATTCCATAGATCCATACTAAAGGTCATAGTTCCATACCTTGTTTGGAGCTTGGCTTCTCTTCTTCTTCCTCTTCCTCTTCCTCTTCCTCTTCCTCTTCCTCTTCTTCTCTCTTTTCCTCTTCTCTTCTTCAAACCCGTATGGCTCTCTTGTTTGGGAGACAAAATGAGTTAATTTTGTCTCCCTCCCCCTTTTAATAATTTAACTTTATTTTATTTACCTTTTTGTCCTCCATCCTTCTATTAATTGTCAATCAACTTATTTTATTGCATTTGAGCCATGAATCTCGATGGTCCATTTTAATGAGTCACAAACCCTAACTTAGCCATTAGAAATGTTTTGATTGGCTCTCACAGAAAATATCTCCCTTATAAGCGGCTTTTATCTCGGTTCACCTTATCTGCTTTTATCTGGAGTTAAATGTCAAATATTCTATGGTCGTCTAAACTTCTGGTGACATGATATTCTAATTAAATCCTTCACATTGGATTCGGACAAAATCCTGGCTCCAGTTTAAAATCATTAAAATCGGCAATGGGACATAATAGCGTGTGTAAATTCGTTCGGTGCCTAGAAACTATCCAAACGGACTCTGTTTCACTCCGTTTCAGTCTCGTTAGACTCTATGATTTATTCCGGACATTTTCGTATTTTCGACGATTTAGAAAATTTCGGTGCGAGGCTCCAATTTTCAGTCCGAAATCACTATTCACTTAAATCTCCAATTCTCTTCTAAATATCAGTTCAAAGTCATAGAAACTGAAATTTCTTAAAAATTCCTTTGCAAACCCCTCAATTCGGATATACTAAGAAAAATCACTATTCCTTAGGGCTTTTGGGTTACAATTTTCGAAAATTTTCACTTTATGCCCAAATGACGTCCGGAGCGTTCTAAATTCTAATATACCCTAATGTCTATCATTGGACCTCTAATCAGTTCAAAAACTACTATTATAACATTCAATAAGGTTGGAGGTTTTACACTCTATGTCACAGGATGTTACAGTGCGTATGGAATGCGTGTCTGGGTTCAATCGATTAATCACATGCAAATATATAAAAACATGAATATACTTGCACCTTCAAATCACACAATCATGTTGTATTTAACTCATACATCAAAATTAGCTCACTTGGGCTAATGATCAAACCACGAGCAATTTAATTTAAATCCTTTCGATTCGAACACATATTCTGCAAATATATTTTGTGTCACTATTCCTATGAGCATTAAAAACCTAGGGTTTCACGGTTCCAACATTTAACAATTCACGGTTCACTTTGTGAACTTGCATTTCATGACCATTTCATTCTTCATATCACAATACAATTCATTTCATAGTACACAATTTAGCCACCCAACTGACCCATTAACGGCCCCCCTCCACGACCCTTTGTTTTGCACATATGGTTTCAATAAATTCCAACAATTCGATCCCAAGTTTTGGGACCGATCAAACGGCCATTCAAGGCCTCAAGCTAACCAATACATAATTTATTGAAACATTCATCACACATTTCACCCAAACTTGATCCGTAAAGGCAAGAACACGGGTGTGGTGATCTCAAATCCAAACATTTCGGTTCCAAGGTTTGGAATGATCCAACTTGGCGTTGAGCCTCAGCAGCGAAACATTAGCAAAGTGCGTAAAAGAGGGAATAAAACCAAGTAGGGAGAAGCCCTACTCTTGGGTTGAAACTCCATAGATAAGTGCCCACGAAGCCCTCTCAGCGTAGACGGTTCTTCTTCTTGCCTGAAAGGCATGCAGGTTGGATCGTGCATTTCTAGAGAAAACAAGGCGTTCTCTCTCTAAAAATTCTCTAAGTGAATCACCCGAAGTCTCCTCCCCCCCGAATTCGTTTTTTTCTTTAAAATGTAGGAGAAGAAGCACTATTTACAGTTTTGTCCTTTAGTGACTTAAACATTTCCAAAATGGCCAGATTATGTCTTTTGTTTACAGTTTTGACGTTAAACCTTATCTCGAGTCATTTTCATCATTTCTCTACTCATACCACTTATGGCACATGAGTACATGTTATATGTGACTTTCGTCGCATCGAAAATCGTTTTACGGCACCCGAAATGTGATGCCTCGTAAAATGTGCCAACTCCGACTATCTCAGAATATTACGAAATTTTACGTGCTAACTAGATTTCGCGAGACAATTGCTTGGTGCAATCCCGTTTAGGTCATCCGAGATCTAGAGAATAAATTTCGAATTTTTAACCGAAATAACAATTTTGTAATCGAAATTACGATTTTGCCCTTTTTCCATACATTGGAATTTCTCGGGTCTTACAACACAACTTTGGACCAAGTTCAAATCCTCTTGAAATATATCCCGATTTTTCAAACCTTGGGTGTAAGACATTGTAGCTTATTGTATGGATTAGGCAAGTGAAGTTGGTTGGTCCGGGTCTTGGTGGAGGGACTTTTGTTTTTGTTTTTTATCATAAGAGACTTTTAATTTTTAAGCTCCTTGATTTTCCGTTTTGCCTCTTGGTTTACTTTGTTTATAATCTATATACTCTATTGCACTTCTTCTTAGGTGCTTATTTTTCTAGCCTGTAGTAAATAAATGACAAGGTAACAAGTGAAATTGTTGCATTTTGGAGATTAATTTTTATTACGTGCTTCTCCATTACAGAAACTATTATGTTATCTAGATAGTCGAATTCAATAATAAATTAATAAATGGATAAGATTTGCAAAGGTTGAAAACAATGGAGGGGAGAATGCTAGCATTGTGGATTTCTTTGGGGATGTTGAATCTTGTTGATGTGTTATAGTGTTTTGATGTCTCTTCAAGGTGATCTATTATTGAAAATAAATTGAAAAATGAAAGACTTAATTGGGCGCTTATCTATAGAACATTGATGTCATTGCTCACAATCGTTTTTATTCTAGTTCAGTTGTCTGCAAGGATTGAAGATGAAGCTGTAAAGCCCATGCATGATGCATGGGAAACACAAACAGGTATTATAAAATCTTTATTGAACTATTTTCTTACTTTAAAAAAGCAACTTGATGGGGTTTTGGCTCCCTTTATCTCTATGTTCTTTATTATCCATTGCTTCTTTTTTTTCCTTGATTGAAGAAAAAAGACCAGGAGTTTAGAGCCAACCAGCTGATGGATGGCTCATAGGTCAGGTTAGTTCATCAAACCGAGAAAAAGATACTAGTCTAGATTCCTATAATTTTCATTATCTGGTTGTTTGTTTATTCTTATTAAAAATTATTTGAACAAATCGATCGATTCTTAGTCATGGCTATTTTTTTTTTCAAGTGGAAGGTTTTTTAAACTGTGGACTTGCAGAAAATATAACCTTTAGTACCATAAATGGAATATTTGAGGCTCTCGGAGGCAGTTTTATACGATTATTATACAGCTAAATGCATATTTCCTAGCACATGGTTTTCCTTTTTGAATTATTTGTGATATTAAAATGTTAAAGAATGTAGTAAGAAATAAAAATGGTTTTTTTTTTTAATGTTTGGTTACTATTATAAATATGAAAGAAACTTATATATATATCTACTATGTATTATTTAATTTTTATAAAATAGAGGAAAATATCTAAATGCATTTGAAGAAAAATATATAGGGTTGGTACAATAAATGGAAATGATTTAGGATTTACCGACCATGACACTTTGCCAGACCCTTTCTAAAATCTTTCATGTTGTATTTTTTATTCCGTCGTGGTTTCTACAATTTAATATCATCATTTACATATTTTCCCCGGTTAATAGTAATGGGTGTTTGGATGTCGGGAAAATAAGAGGGACGGATGTATTGGGATCTTTTAAGAAAAAGTTAGAATTTTGTATCCAAGTTTCTAATAAATTGGAATTTTGTATTAAATCAATTGGCATTAAAGCTATAAGATTACAACATGTTACTTCTTCTTTTGGTACCGTTTGTGTGTTGGATTGACCTAATGTGATAAAAATTTTAGGCTGTTTTGGTTTCCAAAATTGCTTTTGAAGGACTAGGCCATTGCCTGTATTAGGTTGTTTTTGTTTTGATCAAAGAGTGATGATCCGCTTTGAACTTGGAAAGTAATACGTAAAGGAAAAAAATTGCTAAGGAAAATTATTTTCTCATGTTCGGTTCCATATTGGTGGAAAATATAAAAGAAAATCAAAATATATTCAAGATTCTTCAAAATTTTACATATTTTTAAATTTCTTAGTCCTTAAGAGAAAAACAAATAAAATGAGTTTTGAAAAAAATATATAACATTAATTAATTAAGTTTAAATCTATTTTTTATTTTCCTTCAACTTTTCCTCTATGTTTTATTTCCTTGGTAGCACTGATTCTAAACAAGCATAAGGCTTTGTTTGGAACCCAAAAAATAATAGGAAAGGAAAAAAATATTAGGGAAAATTATTTTCTCATGTTAAGAAAAAAAAAAAAACTAAGGAAAGTACATTTTGATTACTAAATTACCTCTTCCACTTTCGTTGCTGCCAAGATCCAAAACAAACAAATAAATATTAACTCAGATCAACTAAGCCCGAATCTTGAAGTTTAGCCAAAGTCGATTTTGTATTTCTGAACACCCAATATAGAAAGGATTTTCTATAGAAAAATTTCCATAATTTTCTCATTATTTCACTTCTTCTTAATTCATCCAGTATCTTCCCTCACTTCCTTATTTGTCTTCTTTCTCATCAACCAAACACAAAATCATGCATAACAACTAAAAAAAAAAATTAAACCTAAAGCAAGGACCATGGGCAGAAATTCCAATTTAGAAAGAGCAAAATAAGTAATTTGGTTGCAATTGTATTGGTTAAAATTAAAATTTATTCTCTAAATCTCGGATGATGAAACGGTTTACGTTGGAATCATCTCGCGAAAATCTAACCTTACGTTGAATTTTGTCGAATTAGAGATAATTAAAATTTACACGTTTTTCGAGAACATGTCAGCGTTTGGTCTTAGTAAAGCGATTTTCGTGTGTGAAAAGTCACATATATGTACTCATGTGCCATAAGTGGCATGGTGAAATGATGAAAATGGACGGCGAGATAGTCTTGGGAATGCAAGCGGAAAGAAGGGCGTAAGTGTCGTTTTGGAATTGTTTAAGTTAGAAAGAACAAATAGTCAATGAGTTGTCTTCCGTGTTAAAAAGCCAAAACAAAATGTGTGAAGGGAGGAGGGTTTACAGTGGTTGAGTTTTTGTGTTTTTAGAGTGAGAGAGTGTCCTTCTCTGCAGAATGTCGACGTCCGTCGTTGGTCGCCGGAACCAAGGTAAAGGCTGCTCCACAGCGAGCTGGCGTGGGCGCGGTGTTGAGGGTTTGACCAGCTCGTGAGGTAGGGATTTCTCCCTACTTGAGTTTTACACTTTATTTAAGTGTTTTTCAATGTTTCGATTGGTTTGAGACCTTGAACGGCCGTTTGATCGGTCCCAAAACTTGGGATCAAATTATTGAAATTTTTTGAAATCTATTTGTGACGTCCATCACTGGGCACGGGCTGTTGGGTTGATTAATTGTGTAATTTGTGAAATAAATCATGTATTGATTGGAATGAGGCCGGAAATGGCTGTGAAACCCGGGTTCACAAAGTGAACCTATGATTGATGATTTTCGGGAATGGTGATGGCGGGGTTTCAGCATTCAGGGAATAGTGTTCTGAAATATATTTTTGTGTGAAAATGTGTTTGTTCGGAGTGATTCCGAGTCGAATTACCGTGTTTGATCATTAGCCCATGTGGGCTAATTTTGATGTGATAATCACGTAATTACATAACATGATTGTGTGATTAGATTTTATGTGAATATAGCATGTTTATATGTTTACATGTCACATAAATGTAGTAGATTGGCATCATGCATTTCCATATACCTTTGAGGAGCACCACAGGATGATAGGAGTGAGTGCATGAGGTGAGTCTAGAGTGAATGGTTTAGGAGGGTTGTCTAAAGCCTTAAAAAATGTTGGGTGATCCATAATAATATCGATCGTCGAGAGGCGACAGATTGATATACATCGGAGGTGGTCATAAATAGCTAATCAATCGTCGATGACCTAGTTGATATATACACATCGGCTGTCACGAACAAATAAACATAATTCTCATGTCTGAGGCTTGGGTGTGACACCTTCATTCAGGGGTCGTTGACTACCCGTCAACCAGTGGAATACTCGTGAATGTCGGGTGACCCAGAGATTTACTCACGAAAATCGAGCGAAGGAGTCTCAGCTGTGGGGAGCTCTACCCAGATACAAAACTTGTCTAAAACACCCTTATCTTGTCCCCCAAGCGGTGCAATATGATCAATATATATCAATACGGCCACTTGGGCCCATAAACAATACTCAATATGCATACCAACTCTGAATCCAACTATATATCCTATAGTTACAAGAGTTACAATATTTTCACTCTTAAACAATACATATATTAAACTTAAGGTTCTAATACATGTAAAACCACCAAAGCCACATTAGGCTTTCTTAGAACTCGGCCTCTAGGGACCCCGAGGCACCGTCTGCCTTGCGTCCACTGTGCACGTAAAAGAGAGGGGGGAGTCCCAAGGCGGGAGTGAGCTAATGCTCGAGTAGGAGAATCGCCACACAAGTGGACTACTCGGCACCCTAGTGCGGTCTGATATTCCAATTTAAACACACATTCAAGCCAAAATGCACTTAGTCATACTTGAATGTCTACACCTTCCCAACTCGGATCAGAGTCCTCAGGCTCTCACACTCCCTAAGCCTCGTATGAAATTATTGTTTTGTTAGTTTGTGGACAACCCTCCGATGTGTATATATCAATTGGGCCGCTCCAATGATTGATATATTATTTGATTTAATGTGGACTACCCTTCGATGAATATCAATTGGGCATTTCAACGATTGATATTTTTTAATTTGGACTACCCTCGGAGTAATTAATATTTTTTAGACAACCCTCAGAACCATTTTCTCTGAATTTCGTCTCATGCACTTTAACTACATATAGTCTAGGATTCCCGAGTGCATATGGGATACATATGCCATTTCAATACATTTTATTCATGCAAATCTGTAAACATGCACATATTCACATAATATCTAATCACACAATCATGTCATGTAATTATCATTTCAAACATCAAATTAGCTTCCTTGGGCTAATGATCAAACACGAGCAATTTAATTTTAAATCACTCGGCCAAACATATTTTCCGCAATATATTTTGAGAACACTATTTCGGGAATAGTGAAACCCTGGATTTACTATTCTGAAAATCCTAAACATCGGTTCACTTAGTGAACTCGCGGGTTTCAAGCCATTCTGAAGCCTTTTCATCTCAAGCATAGAATTTTAATGCATAATTCAAACATTTCACACAAGCAGCCCACGAAATTTTCTGGACTACCACGGATGATAGAAAAATCCCAAAAAAAATTCTAACAATTCGGTCCCAAGTTTTGGGGCTAGATTAACCCCTCGCGGCCTCATTCGACTGAACATTCGTAAAGAGTACTTAAAATGGGAATAAAACTCAAGTAGGAGAAACCCCTACCTTAAGGAGTTGAGGAAACTCCACACAAATCCAGAATTGCCCGCGTGAGCTCTCGCGTAAAGCGACTTTCCTTCTTGCCCCAAAGACTGCCGACGGTCGGATCGCGCGTATTTCTAGAGAGAAGTTCTCTCTCTCTCTAAAACTCTCTCAAAATGCAGCTCACTGTAAAAAAATGCTTTCCCACTTTTTGGCTCATGCTTTAATGCCCTTTAATCAAATTAAATCAATTAATTTCCTTCTTTCTCTAGTTTTGACATTCGGCACTATCTCGGCCGTCCATTTCCATCATTTCTCTACTCACACCACTTATGGTACATGATTACTTGTTATATGTGACTTTCGTCGCATCGAAAATCGTTCTGACACCCGAAGCCGTACCTCGAAAAGCGTGCCAACTTAGGCTATCTGGAATATTCTGAAATTTCTACGTGCTAACTAGATTTTGAGACGATTCCAACGATGAAATTAGTTTCGTCATCCAAGATCTAGAAAATAGATGCAGTTTTTTAGGCCCGAAATTTCAATTTTGTAATCGAAGAGTACGATTTTGCCCTTATTCCATAATTTGGAATTTCTTGGGTCTTATTCTCCCCTCACAAAAAAGGAATTTGTCCAGAGAATTACGGACAATAATCCATCACACATCGCGTATGCAACGTGCATTCTACCATGCATGTAAGCGGTCATTTTAAATCTTAAGCGGTAAACCCACGTACCTTCATCCCACTAGCAAAGGGAAGGGATGGTGCCGCATTGTGTCCTCGGCGCTCCCGTGGACTCCTCTACTCCGTAGTGCCTCCATGGTACCCTTGCTAGTCTCGCGGTCTTCGCGTGCAAAACTTGATCCCGGCTATCAACAATGCACCTTTGGTCCCTCCTCGAAGGTCCATACATGTCAACTAATGCGTCGATCCACCACATGACGCATCTGGAGTATATTTTGAACATGGAGACATGAAACACCTCGTGGACACGACATGGCGGGCGGTAATGCTAGCGGTACATGGTGCCTACCCTCTCGAGTATCTCGAAGATCCCGATAAACCTCGGCGATAGCTTCGGCGCTTGGAACACGACCCTCCCTCTTAGGCATCACCTTGAAGGCGTGATCTGACCTCGAACTCTAAGGGTCGGCGTCGCGCATCCGCGCCAGCTCTTCTCTGGAAGCTCTCTGAGCCATGAGAAAGGCGTTTGTCGTATCAAGCTCACCTTCTCGGAGGTGTCTCCCAATCATATCGGGACCCGGTGATAGAAATTTGTCTCCACCTCGGTCCAACATAGCGGTGAATCTATGGCCTCCCATTACAATGCCTCATGGTGCCATCCCGGATACTACTTTGATAACTATTGTTGTAGGCGAATTCCCTTTAAGGGCAAAATGCTACTCGAGCTACCCTTATGATCCGGGGCTGCTCGCGGCCTTAATCTCTAATACACAGCCATATTCCTCTCCGATTGCCCGTGCATGCGAGGGTGGGCTGTTGTACTCATGGTCGGTAGGTGTGCTATGTATGCAGGCTCTTCCAAAAAGTCGCGCCAAGTAAACCTCGGGTCCCTATCCGATACTATGGATACCGGTACCCCATGTAGCCGGACTATCTCTCGAATATACAGCCGGCAGAATCTCTCCAAGGAGAAGGTCATCCGCACGGCTAGAAAATGTCTTGGAGCTAGTGGCTTGAGTCCATATCACCCCTCTAGCGTCATCTTATAGCTGCGTCGGTGGCAAGTGGGTCTGAGTCCATCGTGACATGCTCCCACTTCCACTCGGCCACCTCTGTGGGTGAGTAGCCTGGCGGCCGGTGCTCGGCCTTAACTGGCGACATGTGAGACATCGTCGAGCAAAGTCCTACGTGTCTCTTCATCCCTCGATGTCTGGCGGCGAAGATCCTAATGCATCTTCGTGCCACACGGATCTGCGACAAATCGAAAACGATTAAACTCCACGAAATCTCCTCTCTCAAATCGGTCGATTGGGGAACCACTGCAGTCCACATATAGAACTATCATCGATGAGCGGTCCGACCTCGTCACCCATGCACATTTGTACTCGGTCCTTGATGGACACTATCTCTGCGCGTCCACGCCTTTGGGACCCAATCACTGCGCGTCCATGACGGTGTAGCTACTAAACTCCCAGAGTACCACTGAGTGCGCTTTCATTTGTACTATAATGGCTTGTCAACGATCCTACGAGCATCACTTGACTCAGAAGCTATACTAGCCAGCGCTCATCGACTTGGCGAGTGCATCGACCACCACATTTGCCTTACAGGGATGGTAATGCAAAGTGAAGTCGTAATCCTCTAGGAACTCCATCCATCTGCGTTTGCCTCGTGTTAGGTCCCCGCTGTGTGAAAATATACGCCCGGACTTTTATGAGTGCAGTACACCTCGAACTCCTCGCCATATAAGTAGTGGCGCTAAATCTTCAAGGTGAAGATTACGGTCGCTAACTCCATGTTGTGTGTGGGAGGTAGTGCGCAGTGATTCTTCAGGCGCGAGACCATGGCTACTACCCTCGATTTGCGTAAACACATGAATCCGGCCTTGAGGCATCCTGATACACTGTGGCTTTACTTATGCAGGACTATCGAGGATAGGGCTGATAAGTCTCCCCTTCAACTCTGGAATGCCTCTTGCGCCGGTCCACTCAAGCTGACCTCCTTGAATTGACCTAGTCATAGGTCTTCACTTGACCTGGAAAATCCTCGCGAATCTCGGTAATACCGGTAATCCCGAAAACTCACGATATCTTGGCAGGCTCCGGCCTCTCGACTCATCAACGCCTCGACCTTTATAAGATTGCGGCCCGACACTCGATGCTGATACCACGTGTCCCAAAAATCTCACCTCGGTAAGCGAACTCGCACTTGCGGAACTTGGCGTCTGTTTGGTGGTCTCTCGACAAGCGTAAAAGCGATCCTTAAGTGATACCATTGCTCCACTACGGTGAAGTAGATCAAAATGTCATCACAGGAACTCACGACAATGAAGTCTAAATAGGGTTGGAATATCCTAGCCATGAGATCATGAATGCCAGCGCGTCGTCGTCAGAAGGCATCGCAGTGACTGAAGTACGCGTGGCGTCACTCGCTGTTGTCTTGCAAGGACTCTGTATCCAACCTCGGTGATGGTAACCGGTGCGAAGGTCTATCTTGGAATGAGCTGCGCTCCTCTCAAGCCCGATCAAACAAATCATCGATCCTCGGTAATGGTCTAGATTCTTGATCGTAACCACTGTTGCTGTCTATAGATATTTTATTGAAGGGTCTTGTCCGCTGCTTCTTGTAAGCAATTAGGCTCCCATGGTGAGTGCCAGGTCTAATGAACCCCCCTTGTCCAGTAGCTCTGTGTTTGGACTCGAGTTCCTGCAACTCATTGGTGCCATCCTATGCGAGTCATAGAGATGGGTGAAGTACCTAGGGTGTAACGTCTTAGAAGTCGTCATGGGTAGTCGGTGGCTCATCTGGAAAAACATCATATAGCATACTACTGGGTAGATTTAAGTCCGGTCTCTCCTCATCTAAGGTAGGCTACGCTAGCCAACCGCATTAGCGTCCACGACACCTAGACTCGTATCTCTTGTCAGGCGAAATCGTACTTGTCTCACGAAACACCACGATGCGAGTCACGGTGTAGAGCGGTAACCCTCCTACGCTCTATTCGATAACAACCACCGTAGTGTCGGCCGATCCATCCCGAGGATGACGTCGAGCCGACATGTCCATGATCCTCGGGTCCGCGTAAGTAGAGTCCCAGGATCTCATTTCCCGAAACCTCAGCATATCATCCTATTCTTGCCTAATACCTGGGGAGAACTCACATACAACGGCTCCTCTAAGGTGCCAACCTCTAAGCCCAGCTCGATCCACGGTGATCTGCGGCCGTGAATGAATCTCGGCCTTATGGGAAATCCTGTAACACTCTGCCCGTAGAGCGAGATAAGCATTACCTGTATAACTTCTTGTCTGGCATTTCGGCTGGTGTGGCCAGTGTAGACACGCCCTGGACCCTTGGTACTTTACTTTGTGGGCCGGAGTCCTCTTGCCACTGCACGTACTCTCGGCCTCTCGGGCCTGCGTGAAATGTGGGCGCAGGTGCTTCCTAGCGGGGCCCGGCCCTCGGCGCAATGCCGTCGCGTGGAGGAATGTCACGTATCCTCTCTGTCCCTCTGCGACTAGGGTTTGTGATGTCCCTGAACCACAGGATCCTGTCTCTAGGGGCAATCCGGAGTCTCATATTGTCAGACTCTGCGCTTGATGGTAGCACACCATCTGTCACTTTGTTTGGCAACTCTCTCGTCACACTTTGTGTGTGACTCGTATACTGGCAGGATGGCGGTGACTGGGACCCTCGTGAACTAGAGGCTCTACGCCTCTTCCCACTGGCCCCGGAAGAAGAGTGTATCCTTCCTCTTACCTAACACTGCGCATCCGTGTTGGCGCATCCTCCGTCTCTGCTCTGTAGTCGAGAATTCGTCGACCATAGATCCGTATCACATGGCGTAATCCCCTACAATCCACAGCACGAATGGACAACTTAGGTCCATTCTCGAATCTCAATAGCCTTGGCCGTCGTAGCCCACGTGGTCATCGGCAAATCTGCTTGACTACGTGAATCGGGCCACGTAGTCCATCCTTGTCATCAAACCACCTAGCCCATTTCCCAGGAACTCGAGCTTTGGCATGCCTCGTAGTCTCTGGGAAGTACTTACCCACCCAGAGCAGCTCAAAAACTCACCCGCCCTGCGTCACTTAACCTCTAAGTCTCTGAAGTTCCCAGCCCGTCTCCACCATACACGGGCCTCGCCTCTGGTTGGAATGCGGTATGCGATCTGGTCGTGTCGGAGGTGATCTCAGTAGCCTCCGTCGTTCTCGATCACAATAAACAGTAATTACCTTATGCATCCGGTCTCTCCCCACAGGGCATTCGGAGGATGGTGCGCTCACAAATCTCTAGGGTTCTTGGGACCCCTCCACGACTACTCGCTATACTTTCGCTGGCAATGCTTGGCCGGCGCGATACCCTGCGCCTCAGCCCGAGGCTGTGATCAAATACGGCGGTGGTCGAGATGTCGGTGGTGCACGATGTGGCCAGGTGGAGCTACCTCGGCGTCCTCGCTCTCTACTAGCCATCTACACAATCAACATGGCGGTCCGATATCACGTCTGATATCTCAGGCATCAGCGACCCTAGGAGACACCTGTCGTACCTGAAAACCGGGCGTATATATATGGGTTCCTACATTTTATGAAGCAATGCAGGACCATTTGTCCCTGTAAATCAAATCGTTTTGATCACAAAAATTTATTTTGAAGAATTTCATTTTAAAATTTTATTTTAATTTTATCCAAATTTGATTTGATTTGATTTGATTTTTATTTAATTAAAAAAAAAATTTCGAAAATTTTTGTGATGAACAGTGTTCATGAACCGGGTTCACGAACAATGTCTAAAAATTTGACTCCGAAAAAATCACAAGATCAAGCAAGACCCAAAAAGCAGGCCCGGTGCACAGTGCACGACCACAACCATTACGTGCCCGGTGCCCGGTAGCGCGCCTCTGCCGCGCCCAGCGCCTCGCTCCGCGCTATTTGCTGTGGCGCGCGCTTCGCGGACGCACGATCACGCTTGCGTGCGCTCACGCAAGCGCGGTCACCGATACCGTTGAAGCATTAGCCCGCAGTGCGCATCTAAATTTTTTTCTCTTATTTTTTTTTTCATTTCCTCGGTTCAATCTTGGAAAATTTGAAAAAATTATTTATACATATATTTTCTTTTATTTTATTTTCTCATTTTCCATACTCAAATAAATTTATAAAAATTTATTTTCTCGATTTCTTCAACTTAGAAAATTATTTTCATACTAATAGGCCAAATAAATTTATAAACTCTATTCTTTCTCATTTTGTTCAGTTTGTACCTTGTAAAAATTTTCAAAACTTTCCACTACACCTGAGTGTATTTTTTCCCTAAGCATAACATTCACATAACATGACATGGGTATATATACCATTCATCAAACGTCCACGCAACCCATTTGTCAAATCACACAAAACACACAAAACACGTGCATGTAATTGTCTAGTTTTGTCCGTGATTTCCTAGGTAATCTCGTACCTACGCTCAAACGTGAACCACACCTAGTGGTGATGGACCACCCCAACACAGGCTCCTAGGTATTCGTATACCTAAGCTCTGATACTAAGCTGTGACACCCCATTCCTGAAGTCAGTTGACTGCATCTGACCGTGAATGCTCGTGAATGTCGGTGTGACATTTCCTGAAAAATGGGGCGAGTCTCCTTTGTGGGAGCTCTCTTACAGAATCTGAAAACATGCAAGAGCTTACTATCCTGTCCCCGAGGCTTGATTGCAATATAGTCCAATATATATCCAATACGGCCACTTGGGCCCATAAACAATACTCAATATGCATACCAACTATGAATCGACTATATATCCTATAGTTACAGAGTTACAATATTTTCACTCTTAAACAATACATATATTAAACTAAAAGAGTTCTAATACATGTAAAGCCACAAAGCCACATTACGGCTTTCTTCTAGAACTGACCTCTAGGACGATAGTCTCCTCGCACTCTCCACCATTACTGTAAAGGGGGAAGTCCCATGATGAGGTGAGCTAATGCTTCAAATAGGAGGAGAATCGCCCAAGTGGGCTACTGGGCTAAGTGCGGTCACAATGTTCCAATTTAAACACATTCAAGCAAATGCATGATCCTACTTGAATGTCTACATGACTGACTTCGGATCCCGAGTCCTCACCAGACTCTCACACTCTTTAAGCCTCGTGAAATTATTGTTTTGTTAGTTTGTGTGACCTCGGAGTGAGTATATATATCAATTGGAGCGCTCAGACGATTGTTATATTATTTGTTTAATGGACTACCCTCCGATAAATATCAATTGGGCCGCTTGACTGATTGATATTTAATTTGGACTACCCTCCCGGAGTAATTAATATTTACAGACAACCATCGAGCCATTTTACTGGAGCACAAATGCCGTGGCACAACTCTATAGTCCTAGGATGTTCCAGTGCATATGGAATGCAAGTATGCCATTTCCAATACAGTCTATTCACATGAAAATATGTAAACATGCACATATTCACATAATATCCAATCACACAATCATGTCATGTAATTATCATTTCAAAAATCAAAATTAGCTCACTTGGGCTAATGATCAAACACGAGCAATTTAATTTAAATCACTTTCGGTCGAACACACATATTTTCACGAAAATATATTTTGAGAACACTATTTTGGGAATGAGTGAAACCTCGTTTACTATTCTGGGAAAAATCCTAAAACATCGGTTCACTTAGTGAACCGGGTTTCTGACCATTCGACCTTTTTCATCTCAAGCATAAATTTTAATGCACAATTCAAACATTTCACAAGCGACCCATGAGGTACTGCGGTACCACGGTGATAGAAAAATCCCAAAAATTCTAACAATTCGGTCCGAGTTTTAGGACCGATTAGGCGGCCTGCGGCCTCATTCAGCTGAGCATTCGTAAAGTAGTTAAAATGGAATAAAACTGAAGTAGGGAGAAACTACCTCGAGTTTAGAGAAACTCCCTAAATCGTGCCCACAAGCCTGCCTCTCGCGTGGCGGCTTTCCTTCTTGCCAGAAGGCTGAATGGATCCGGATCGCGCGTATTTCTAGAAGTTCTCTCTCTGTCTAAGAAAAACTCTCTCAAAGCATGACTCAGCATGCTTGCTCTCGTGTTTTGGCTCATGTTTTAATTGGGGAAGAACTATTCCTTGTCCTTTGTGCCACCAATCAAATTAAATCAATTAATTCCCTTCTTTCTCCAGTTTTGACATTCGGCACTATCTCGGCCATCTATTTCCATCATTTCTCTACTCATACCACTTATGGTACATGAGTACTTGTTATATGTGACTTTCGTCGCATCGAAAATCGTTCTGACACGAAAGCCTGTCTGCTTGAAAAGCGTGCCAACTGCGTATCTCGGAACATTTACAAATTTTAAGTGTAACTAGATTTTAGAGCGATTCAACTGATAATCCGTTTCATCATTTGAGATCTAGAAGAATAAATTACGGATTTTTTAGCTGAAATTTCAATTTTATGTGTCAGTACGATTTTACCTTATTCCATAATTTGGAATTTCTCGGGTCTTACATTAGAGCAAGTGTAAGAAATTCGGGTGATGACTAAGTGCGAGATGGTCAGTTAGACATTCCAAGTAGGATCATGCATTTGCTTGGATGTGTGTTTATTTGGAGCATTACCTTTAACGCTTAGGTGGGAGAGTAACCCTTAGGGTGATTCTACTGCGAGCATTAAGCTCTACAATCGAGGATACTATTTTACGGGTATAGGGAGGAGCGTGCGAGGGCAGCTCGTCTGAGATTGAGGTTTAGAAGAAAAGCGGGATTGTGGCTTTGGGTTATGATGTATTACATGTATTAGAATTCTCTAATTTTAATATATGTGTTGTATAAAAGTAAACTTTGAACTCTTGAACTATGGTTGGATAGTTGGATATATATATACATTGTTATGAAGTATTGGTTTATGAGCAGTGGCGGGTTTAATCATAGACCGTTATATTGGAATTTGGGACGAGGTTATGCGGTGTTGTATTTGGGTGGGGCTCCCAGTACAAGGGCCCCTACTGCCGGGTTACCTGAGAAGTGGCGTCGGGGTAACCGACATCCACTTGTGTCCATGGGTTGGTGGTCAACGGACCCAGGGAGTTTGGGGCGTCACGGCTTGGTATCAGAGCTTAAGTATACGAATACCTAGGAGCTCGGGTTTGGTATCCATCACCCTTGGGTGGTTGATGTAGGGTCCCAGGTATATGAAAACCTAGAGATTTAGGGCTTGGGCTTAGGCCATGATCGTGTAAGAACATCACCAGGTGTGGTTCGATGTTGAGTTTAAGTATATGGGAATTACCTAAGAAATCACAAGAAACAAAACTAGGACCTTCTTGCATGCATGTGTTTGATGTGTTTTGTGATTATTAAAAATGTTGATCATGTATGTATGATGTGAATGTTTGGGTGCTTAGGTAAATAGCACATAGGTGTGTTGGAAAACAAATTTTGGAGTTCACAATTATATGGCTAGACAAGAATAAAAAATAAATTTACTAGATTTATTTGGTTTAAGAACAATGAAATAAAATTTTAAATAAATTTTAAAGTAGACTCATAAGATTAGTGAGTGTAGGAGTGCAGTGTTAAACCCTTTGCATGTAATGGAAATATGAGAATACTGAAATGAGAAATATATATATATATATATATATATATATATATATATATATATATATATATATAGCATATATATATATATATATATATCTTGGTATATATGTATATAAGGTGGAGAAATTTTTTTTTTTATAGTGTAAAACTGGAAAAAGAAAGTAAAGAAAATAAATTTCATAAATTTATTTGGTTATGAGGAGGAGAAAATAATTTTCTAAGATTTTACAAGTGGTAAAATTGAAGAAAATGGAGTAAAATAAATTTTTTATAATTTTTTAGTGTTCAAAGAAAATGAAAAAAAAAAAAAATTTGAGATTTATTTTTCATTCTTTGGAAATAAATGAAAAAAATAAAATAAAATAAAATAATGAAAAACGAAAAAACAAATTTGGTGCAGAAAATGATTTGGGCTACTGCCCAATTATATTGCAATACATTGATTGTATTGCAACCTGGGTGTGTAGTAGTCCTTGGTGTATTGCAATAGGAAGGCTAAATTGTATTGCAATATGGTTGTTTACTAAGTGGAATGTGAGATTGGATTGTCTGGTTTGTATTGCGGTAGAGCTTAATTTGTTGAGTGTATCTGTATTCTCTTCAATTTGTGTGTGTGAAATTTGGTAGAACATTGGGGAGGTTTGTATTGCAATACAAGTTGTATTGTAGTCTTGGAGCGGGAGGCGGGGCTACTTTGTGTTGCGAGACTGACGGGTTGTGTCGCGACACGGGGTGCCTTGACACGGCGCGAGAGGTGCGTGTGGGCTTGTGTGGTGCGCGTATTGAGAAGCGGCCCAGGCGTAGCTGAGGAGCACTAAGCGGGGCGCGCTGGTATGTGAGCGCGGTAAAGGCGCTGAGGGCCAGGTAGGCGCGCAACCTGCAGCTGCTTGAGCAGCGCACAGGCGTCTTCTTTGAAATTGGAAGGCATGCCTTAGTGCACTGCTTTGTACTGACCGGTTTGACTCATTGTTCCCCGAGTCAATTTTGGACATTGTTCGTGAGCAGTTCATGACATTATTTCATAAAAAAATTCGAAAACAAATTTTTATTAAATTAAATAAAATTTTTGAAAAATCAAATAAAATTAGACAAAATTTTCGAAAAATAAAATTTTCAAAAATGCAATTTTTGTTGATGAAATATTTTAAATGCATGTCCCGATTGCCTTGCATTACAGCAAATGTAAGGGCGATGTGTATCTATTTGATTTATGTGTATGAATAGTATCTCCGGGCTGTGTTTATGCCTTAGATTTACTGTATTGAGAATTAACTTGCCATTGAATTGTGTAAATGGCTAGTAGAGAACGAAGGGCGTAAGCGTCCATGAAGTGCTGGTCGAGCACCGGCATTTGACCCGACCACCGTATTTGATCGGCGAGCCTTTGTAGACTCGTAGGTATTGCGGTGGCGGCTATAACGCGGTGGTATAGCGAGGTAGTCGGGGAGAGATCCGCAAGTAACCTCCCGAGGAAGTTTCGGGCGCATCATCCTCAGGCATTCACGGGAGGAGATCAATGGTGGCCAGTAGACGGATTGTCTGAATCGAGAAAGGTGTTAGAGGCTATGGAATTACCTCGACACTACCGAGGATTGAACCGGTGTGTTCCGACTAGAGTGAAGGCCCGAATATGGTGGAAAGGGCAAGGTTATCTAGAGACCTTAGAGGAGCCTTTGTAAGTGAGTTCTCCCCTAGAGATTAGGGCGAGAATAAGGATGATATGTCGAGGTTGCGAGCTAGAGATCTCGGGGACTGCTCGCTGATGGACTTGAGGATCATGGACATGTCGAGTTCGATGTCATCACGGGAATGGACAGGCGCGACTACCGGGGTCGATTGCTCCGATTGTGGCGATAGGAGGGGTTCTACCTTTACCACGCAGACGGTACACGTGTGGTATTTTAAGGGGATAAACATGACATTTTCCCCGAACGTTATCTGATCCGGGTCGAGAATAGTTCTTAGTTGGCTAACGAGCCTTACTAGAGGATGAGGAGGAACCGGACTTGGATCTACCTCGGTGGTGTGGAAATTATGTGGATGTTTTCCGGATGAGCTGCTTGGACTCGCGAGAGGGTAGTAAACCGGTATCGAGTTACACCACGGTATTTCACCATCTCTATGGTCTGCATAGGATGGCGCGATTGGTTGCATGAACTCGAGTCCATTCTGAGAAACTCTTGGACAAGGGTTCGATGAAGCCAGAACTTTACCATGGGCGCTGGGTTCTGTTTGCGAAGAAGAAGGGCCAGAGACCCTTCGATTGTGCATTGACTACGAGCGGTTGAATAGAGATTCTGATCGAGAATCGATACCCATTCTTAGAGATTGATGATTTGTTTGATCGGTTGAGAGAAGCGCGAGTCTACTCGAGATGAACCTTCGCCTTTAGTTACCATTAGGCGAGGGTTGGGAGGCGGATATCTAAGGCGGCGGCTAGGGCCAGCGTTATGGGCACTTTGAGTTGACGGTGATGCCACTGGATTGGCGAATGCACCGTGACATTCCACGGATCTCATCGTAGGGTATTCTAACCTTATCCCCGAATCGGAGTTTGTCGGGTCTGCGTGGGGATGACATTTTGATCTCAGTCAAAGTGGGAGCGCAGGTATCGCGAAGTTATTATTCTGATTGCGAGAGACCATCGGTATGCGCTAAGTTCAGTAAGTGCGAGTTTTAGCTTACTGAGGGGAGATTTTTAGGACACGTGGTGCTCCTGACACCGGGTGTCGGTGCGACCTAGAAGGTTGAGGCGAGTGATGAGTTGGGAGGCCAGAATGTCGATCTTCGAAGTCGTAGTTTCTTGGGATTGGTTGGGTATTTCGGGGATCGAGAATGGAAATTTGAAGTTGTCCAGTCGACCAGATCGTAAGTTTCGCCTGCGGGGCGTGGACTCCATGGTTGGAGACGTTGCAACCATAGAGGTCGGATCTTTCGAACACTCGGGATATGGGTGTTGGTATTTATCAGAGGAGGATCGACCTTCTTCTAGTTCGGGAAGAGCGAGAGACTTACGCTTCATAGGAGTTTAGGATGAGGGCTAGGATTGGGCATGTGAAATGGGATTGCCCTAGAGACGGGGATCCCGGGGGCTTTGGAACGGCCAGCGATCCCTGGATAGCTGTAAACGAGGAGAGTATACGGTTTATTCTCTACACCTAGTGCGAGATTCGAGGAACTAGTTTGGTTGGGATGCTATACAAGCACTCCCGGCTTGACCTGAATAGACGGAGGGGCGGTGTGGAGTCGAAGTGAGGGGACGAGATCAAAGTTGCGGCGAGCATGGTGGACCTTAGGGTGGTAGACTTTATTGGTTGTGGATGCGGGCATGACATGGATGAGTTGACGACCATCGGGTTGTCGAGTAGTGGGATTGTAGCGGTTGTCATACGGAGCCGACCTTAGTTTGGGCTTGAGGTTAGGAGCTTGGTGAGTCGGTGAGGACTCGGGTGAGATGATCGAGTTAGACATTCAAAGTAGGATCATGCATTTTCTTGGATGTGTGTTTATTTTGGAGCATTTACCTTTGCACTTAGGTGGAAGTAGCCCTTAGGGTGGTCCCCCTTTGCGAGTGCTTCCTTTATCAAGGATACTATTTCACAGTACAAGGAGCGTGCGAGGGACGCTTGTCTAGGGCGGAGTTTAGAAATCCCGGGATTGTGGCTTTGGATTATGATGTATTACATGTAATAGAATTCTCTAATTTTAATATATGTGTTGTATAAGTAAACTTTGAAGTCTTGAACTATGGTTGGATAGTTGGATATATATATATATATATATATACATTGTTATGAGTATTGGTTTATGAGCTGAGTGGCGTTTAATCATAGGCTTGTTATATTGGATTTGTTTGGGGCAGTTTATGCGGGTGTTGTATTTGGGTAGAGCTCCCCTTACAAGGAGACTACGTTTGAGTGGCGTCGAACAACTCGGCGTCCACTTGTATTAGCGGGTTGTGGGTGGTCAGGACCCGGGTTTGGGGGGCGTCACGGACGAATAATAAATGATACTTGCAGTGCAATGCGTATTGACCGGAAATCGAATTGAGCCTCCTCCCGAGAGAACGAAAAAAATAAATCGGACTCCCGGTGAGTAAAAGGTTTTGATTAGGGCTTTCTCATGAGTATTGGAGAAGATGGATGTAATGAGATCACAAGCCATATATCCAGCAGAAAATGGAATAAGAAAAAATGAAAAGAATAAAGAAAAGCAGTATCTTCGAGGGGTTATGTTTCGGTGAAGAGAAGTCTCATGTTTTTTTTTTTTTTTTAAATCAGAAGCTACTTTTTCACTTGTGCAAGACAAGTAACAAATAAATAAATATTTATTTATGTAAATAAATAAATACGTAACATTTAAATAAATAAATATAAAAAAAAATCAAGTAACAAAATAAGTTTTGAATTAAATATTTTATTATCTATAAAATTATTTAAACACTTAAAGTAGATTGGTTTTTACTAATAAATGATTGAAATATTTAAATTTGAAATGAAATCTTAAAATTTGATGGTCTTTTTAAAGAAATTTAACAATGAAATCGAAATGCGAAATCAATTATCTGTAGAGAGGCCCTTTCATAGTTTTAGCCCAACACAGGTTACGTTTATTTATAGTTTTTAAAATTATTTTTATTTTTAAAAATAAAAACAAAAAATTTAAAAACACTTTGATTTTTAATTTTTTTTCAAAAAACACAAAAGACAAAAACACGAGTTTAAAAGAGTAAGGGTTTTTATAAAACTATTATAATAAATAGCGTTAACAGCTACCAATCAAACCTTAGTTTCCTCTTTCTATTTTCTATCTTCAATTTTCTCCGATTGTCTTCGTTCTCAGATCTTCCTGAACCACTAGCCACACTTTCGAAAACCACTAACTACGATTTTGATCCCTTCATTTGTTTTTTTTACGTGTTCATGTTGGGAGAGATTCGTGATTATCGGTTGACCTGACGGAGTGCTCGGTGAGGATCGTTATGGTTTATTTCTTCTTGTTTAGGAGTTTTAATTTCGTTGGTTGTTCCACGGTTGATTTTACCTTGGTTAATGAAAGAACGAAAGGGTGGTAGAGGAGGAGAATTTTGAGGGTTTTGTGGTGTGATCGCGTAAGTGTCGATGGGAGGCGACGATTGAGCTTTGTCCTTAGGGTTTCTTCTTGAAACGGGCGGCTTTCGCGGGAAGACGAAGAAGGATGAATCAAATCGAGGGAGAAGCTGGCTTGATACTGAAACACGGCAGCGATTCTTCGCTCACATTGATTTTCGCCTGTATGAATTTTGTTGTCTTAAAGCTGATTTCTTTATCTATTTTGAATTACTATGCTTGTATGTATTTGTTTTTGTTTGTTTTTTTTCGGACTCGGACAGACGGTGGAGCATTATTTAGGCAAAAGTGGTTTTCAGTGTCCTGATGTTAGACTGTAAGCAATTTTTCCTTCTTGTTCTTTATTTTCTATTGCACCTCTGTTTTATGTGTTCGTTTATTTGCCCCATTTGGTGTCTAAAAAAAGCCGAAGTTTTTTATTTTATTGTTTCTATTTTATTTTAATTCTATTAGTATTTTTAATTCTATTGTTTCCAAAATTGCTTTTGAAGGATAAGCCATTGCCTATATTAGGTTGTATTGTTTGTGTTGTGATCAAGAGTGATGAAGTTCGCACTTTGTATTTTTTCTTCTTTCCTCATAGACATGGCAATGGATTATGTGTCCATTGCCATGACAATTGAAAACTTGATCATAACAGTTGCTTATCCACCCATTTTAAGGCTTTTTTTTATAACTTATTTTAAATCACCATCTTATAATCCATAGGTCTACTCTATATTTATAAGTTTTTTGAACTCTTATATTTGGAAATTTTGCATAACAATTCAACATTATAGTATCATGTAATGCTCCATTATTTTGAATTTACTTTAGTAGATTCACATTCATGGGCTGCTTTTCCAGGAAACATAAGTTTTAATGATTATTGAGAGAGTTCAGATAATGTTGCAGCCAATGTTTTGCTCCATAATCATGCTTACTTGATATTGTACATGTGGCGTAAACAATGTAGACTAGAAAATCGTCATGAGATTCGAGAGTAGGGCGTGGCATTTCACCTACTTGTCCACTTAATTTGATTTACGTTAAGGAAAAATTCGAGACATATGCGCACAAAAATTGATTTGCTAAGTCGGGATTTGCTATTTCTTTTCTTATTTTCCTAATGTCCCTCTATTTTGGTCCATATGCATCCCGTCTTTGTCCACTTGAAACTTTCATATAAGTTAATGAATTAAGTTGTAGGCTGCTCAAATTTCTATTACCACTAAAATTTTTTGATTTTCTGAATTCTTGTTAGGAATCTTTGATAACTTCATAATGAAATATTTTGGTTGTGGCTTTGTTGGTTGTGTTATTATTTTCTTTTCAACCGGAAGACTTAGACACTACCATATTCTTTGAAATAAAAAAACAAAGTGCAATTTGTAATTATTTTCTTTGGTGTAAGTAAAAAGGAAATTAGTGAGTTATAACCTACTTTGGAGGATGATTATTTTTTTAAAACTAGAATTAGACTTCCTTGATATTTGTCATGTCAAATTGGATTAATTCTTCCTTTGTTTTTGCGAAATTGGAGACTAATGGCTGTTGCCACTCAAAAGTTTGTTGAGAGGTTCTTTGGTGAAGTCTGCTAACAGTATGTTTAATTCTAGTTTTTTTTGATACGGACGTGTCTGAATTGTAGTTATGCTTGTGTGATGTAATTTAAGGCTTTTCTATTGTATGGAACTATGTTCATGGATGCCTAGAAGAACTTATGTTTTCTAAAAGAGGACTAGGGAACTAGTGGTATGTGTGGGGAAATTGTGGATGTAAGTCATTTTTTTTTATGTAGGGTTCTTGCCTTATCAATGGGAGGCGAACCTAAATGAGATGGTGAGAGTCTTAACATTTTAAGAGGAATGGGTGGAGTAGAGTGAGAGGTAAAGGAGTGGAGAAAATGGTAGTGAAAACTAAAGCTTGAGATTGGGGAAAATCTTTTCTTCTTTTGTTGGATTCTAAAAGCCTTTCTATATTGTTCCAAAATAGTAATTTCTATATTGTTCCAATGTTGAGATGCATTAAGTCCATTTCGAGTCTCTTGCTTTGCTTCAATATAAGTAGATTTATTAAAGTCTAGGTGTCACATTTATGAGGTGTGAGAATTATTTACTAAAAGTATGATGAAGGAAACATCTTCCTCCTGATGGGGCAAAACCACAAATCCTCTTCATAGCACTAAATACGACCTTCACTAAAAGATAAGGACAAACTTCTGAAGCATATGCCATAGGCAAACATTTATGTATCCACAGGTATCGGGTAACCTACGATACCTTTGGGTTATGCTGTTGTCGGCCGTGTAGCGATATGCAAAGGAGCTATGTGAAATATGGATATGTTTCAATACCTTGGAGATTACATGTGGGATCTTTGTGGCGCCCCGAATCCGAAGTCCGTTGACTGCCGAGTCAACCCCACGAAATACTCGTGAATGTCGGGTGACGAGCATTTTCACGAAAATCGAAGCGAGTCTTCTTTGTACGGGGCTCTACCCAATTACATAACACCGCATAAATGCGTCCCAAACGGTCCAATGGCAGTTTATGATTTAAAGCAGCCACTTGGGCCCATAAACAATACCGATATACGTACCCGACTATAGTCAATATATATACCCAATAGTTACAAAGAGTTAATATGTTTTACTCTTATACAATACATACATTAAACTTAAAAGTTCTATTACATGTATACATCAAAGCCCACGACCCGGCTTTCTTCTAATCCCTTAGGTCTCTAGGGACGGGCGTCCCTCATACGCTCTGTGCACATAAAATAATATCCTCGACAGGGTGAGCTAATGCTCAGTGGTGAATGCGCTAGTGGAGCTACTCACCACCCCAAGTGTAGTTCAATGTTCCAATGGCACATTCAAGTAGTCATGATCTACTTGAATGTCTACATGACCAACTCGGATCCAGTCCTCAGAGCTCCATCACACTCGCCTAAGTCTCGTATGAAAATTATTATTTTGTTTGTTTGTGGACAACCCTCCGATGTGTATATATATCAATTGGGCCGCTTCGACGATTGATATATCATTTGTTTGTGGACTACACTCCGATGAATATCAGTTGGGCCGCTCCGACGATTGATATTTTTAATTTGGACTACCCTCCGATAAGTAATATTTTTAGACAACCACTCAGGCAGTTTCTACAGACTCATACCATGCCTTTGCTCCTATAGTCCTAGGGTGTTCAATTGCATATGGAATGCATATCATAATTATCTGATCTAATTCACGGAGTAAATATATAAACATGCATATATTTACAAAATTTTAATTCACACAATCATGTCATGTAAATTAATTAATTCATACATCAGAGTGGCTCACTTGAGCTAATGATCAAACACGAGCAATTACACTTGAATTGCTCGACCAACATATATTTTCAAAAAATATAATTTTTTCAGAATATTGTTTAGGGAATGAGTAGAGCCTCGGTTACTATTCAGAAAAATCTAAATCATCGGTTCACTTAGTGAACGGGACTCACGACCATTTCGTACCAGTCGATCAATACATGATTAACACATGAATGCACACTTAAATCAACCCAAAACAGCCATGGAGCAGTCACGGGCTTCTCCATTTTGGTTCCAAAAATTATATCAATTTGGTCCCAAGTTTTGGGACCGATCAGACGGCCCTTCACGGCCTCATTCAACTCAAACATTTGTAAAGCACTTAAAATGAGAATAAAACTCAAGTGGGGAGAAACCCCTACCTCTCGGAGTTTGTCAAAAACTCAAAAATCCTGTGTCCACGTGTAGCCCTCTCCGCGTAGAGCAGTTCTCCTTCTTGTCCCGAAGGCTGAATGGTCGGCGGATGCCGTATTTTAGAGAGAAGTTCTCTCTCTCTAAATTTCTCTCAGCATAGCCAAAAGTCCCTCTGATTCTGCCCCTTTTTGTTTTGGTCACTTAAATTTTGGGGAAGACGGCACTTTAGCTCATTTGATTAGTTTATCATTTAATCCATTTTATTTATTAATTCCCTTCTTTCACCAGTTTTGACATTCGGCACTATCTCCGCCGTCCAATTTCATCATTTCTCTACTCATACTTATGAGTGCAGTGATCTTGTTATATGTGACTTTCGTCGCATCGAAAATCGTTTTACTGCACCCGAAACGCGATGTCTCGAAAAATGTGCCAACTCCAACTGTCTCGGAATATTACAAAATTTTACGTGCTAACTAGATTTTTCGAGACGATTCCAACGGTGAAATCCGTTTCATCATCTGAGATCTAGAGAATAAATTACAGATTTTTTTAGCTGAAATTTCAATTTTGTAATCGAAATTATGATTTTGCCCTTATTCCATAATTTGGAATTTCTCGGGTCTTACAGATGCACTACATGTTATGTTAGTCAAGACTGGTCTAGAGCATGTGCATCTTGTAATTGGTCCTATCTTAATGAAGCTCATATGACATATATTAACCATGTGGATTTTAATTAGAGCTGATGAAGATGAATTTTTAAGATATACATCAAGAATAATAATTTGTATGTATTGCAATTAGAGACAATTAGGTTTGGTTGCTTGTGTCAGATTAAGATTGTAATTTATTATGTTATTGATGGATGATAATTGAAAATTGTTTTAGGATCTAAAAATTTATGACTGCTATCATGTTTATTGGGATGCTAATAAAGCCGTAGATTGTGTAATTAAGAAAGATATTGGCATTATAGATTCAATCATCCCGAGTCAAATTTATTACAAAGATGTTTCAAAATTATAGTTTTGAAGATTATTATGACTATAGCTGTCGTTTTGGCTTTTTGCAAAGTTTTTGTTCCTTAGTCTCCTTCCATTTGGAGAATTGACTAGGGATGAAGGTCCTTGATAAGAAGGTGGGTGATTTTCATTTTTGCTTTGGTCTTCCACAGACTGACATATTCTTTTTTTTTTTTTTTAAAGGGAGAGAGATAAGAAGGTGGGTGATCTTCATTTTATGTTCTTTTCTTTGCTGAGTTGGGAGACTAATCCTTGGAAAGATTTGTTGTCCTTCACAGCATCCATCCATGTATTGTATAGGAGTTTATAGGACATTGACAACTCTTCATCAGAGATCTCCTCCTCATTCTTCATCACTAGTTTGATCATCATGTGAGATTTGATTGAGGCATTAGGTGTGTTCACATGCCATCGTCAAAGCCTTTGAGGCGACACCATGAACCTACGAATTTGAGGTCCTCAGATTTGTATTTTTTTGATAGAGTAATGAAGGCAACATGTTCATTATTCTCAACCTCCTTGTCGTCTTCAGATTTGTCCTCACTCCAAGTCACCATATAGGAGCGGTTTTTCTTCTTAGTGTTAGCACATTCAACAGATGTGACCATATACCACATTCTGCATTTGTAAATCCCCACATGCAAACTATCGACAATCGTCTAATTAGCTTAAGTTTTGCATTTAACATCTCCATTTTACATACAAATCAAATTATAAGAATAATAGTATAAAAGGCTAAATAATAAAAAAAGAAAAAATATGACATTTTGCATTCTCATCAATTAGCTAGCTTAAGAAGAATTGAAGAAAATTTTGATGGATATACTAGTTTCTACATCATGTTTGTTATGGATGATTCTAGAGACGGATGGTAATTTGGTTTGATTAATGAATGATGTAGACATAGATCTTTATGCAAGCCATACTACCTAGATTGGAGATGGGTATGAGATAGGATTTGTGACAAAAGACACCCAAACTCTAAATTCAGACAGAGTATGGAAGAACCCAAGTAGTCCAAACCAGACTACCTTTCCGCAATTTGATCCATAACTCTTAGTTTGGAAAGTCCAAATGACACACCGTTATTTTTATTCACGAACCCTATCTGACATCCCAACCGAGTTAACCTCATGAACAGGGGACCTCGGCACTCCAATGGATATAAAACTTTCATAAAACCATCGGAATAAAATCCATGGGCAGACATTTACAAATCCTTAACCTGCTCGTTTAGAAAATAATGCGGAGCGAGAGTGGTAAATTTTTTTCTTTCTTTCTTTTTTTAAACCCTTAGATTGCAAAAAAAATTGGCGGAAGTTTCCTCTTTGTTTCGGACTTTCTATTTACAAAACGGTAAAAAGCATTTAAAAACACTTCTAATCTTCCAATTTCCAACCTCAGTTTAGGACTACCATAAATCATGACTCAATCAACACAATATATACCATATACATTTATTCATTTGATCATGAAAACATTTAAAACTCTTGATTCCACATGCACATTTTTATCAAAATTTGAGCTTGGCCAGGACTTAATCGGCCCAGCCCTAAGTAGTTTCATTTCCAAAATATATCCATATATGCATATACATGGCAAATTATTCGACATATAAAATATGCAACTATTTATACCAATGCAGTTCACATGCGTCGTCTCTCGATGGCTCAACTCCTTTGCAAAGGAGGGCAGCTCTGCAGGCCACTTTGTCGAGTCTGAAAATGTTTTTGAAACATATGGAAAAGAATGCGCTAAAGGAGCCCAGTGAGTGTACATTTTCATTAAGATAACATTTTCAGTATATATCAAAATAATACATACTTATACAATTAAAATCCATTTATGCCTTAAACTTTTTCTTTCTTTCTTTCTTTCTTTCTTTCTTTCTGATGGAACCCAGGGGATAAACACCATAAAGCAGTTTCGAGAATGCGATGGTGAAGACAGTCCATTAAGGTCTCTTAACCACTATTTGTGGAGCTACGCTTTACGTGGGTTCAGTCCATAGCACCTTATCACGTGTAAAGGATATTACTCTGGAAGGCGCTAATTCCCTCCCTCGGTTAAAGTAACCTATAACTTTACCCTCTAAATCCTTACACGCTTAAGGTACCTGGTAGATATTAGTCATACTTGAGTCCTTATAGAGGTTGGGGTAAAAGCATAGTAAAACATTTATAAATCCATTTAAAACTAGCACTTTATCATTTATACATTTATGCATTCTTCTTTACATTTTAAACTTCCATAATACCTTAACATATGTACATATATAAACATTTAATATAAATACATATATTTAAACAAAGTAAACATTTATACATTTACTACATTCTTATGGTATCCATATATAAACATTTATATTAATCTTTCTTTTCTCTCATTAAAATCATTTTACCTTTAAAACTCGATTTCAAAATATTAGTTTTACACTCCCGAGTTCAGCTCAATCCCAGCTTGCTTCAGTGGGTTCTGTTCCTTAGATGAATCCTTTTCACATTTTCAAGAAAAACCACAACTAACCATTAACCATGCTTCCAGCAATCCACCATACACATTCATTTCTGACCACATCACATTCACTTAAAATCTCATTTAACCACTTTTAAAAATAAACTAAGGAAATGACCAAATTACCCTTTTTCTTTAAAATGACCTTAATGCCTCAATTCAAATCCTTTTTTTCCTCTATGAATCTACTTTACTTAGAAATTGGAATCATTCAATTGACTCATCAAATTCAAGTTATGGCATTTTCATGCGAAACTAGTCATTTCATAGATTTTACACATCAGGTACATTTGACATACCATTTCCCATGTCTTGACTCCATATTTGACACTGGTTCTTTATACTATTTTAAACTATGAAATTACTAGGGTTTCTCAATTGGAATCCTGAATCGAGACAGAAACTCACTTTACGTCGAAACAATTCGGGCTAATCTATGTTCAAAAGCGGGCAATTTGGCTTGCACATATACTTTGAGAAAATTTTAGGGCATAGAATCGAAGAGCAAACCGATTCCCCCATTTACATATGTTTGAGTCTCATGGAAGTCTGTTTTAACCCTGACTTGAATCCTCAAATCGGATCGAGAAATGAGCAAGTTATGGTCAATCGAAAAAATGGTCGAAAGCAGAGCTGAGCATTTCTGTCTGAGAACCGGGCAGTTAGCACACATGGCCTACTTTGGAAATCGAATTACAGGCCACTTATAATCAGGAATTTGACGATGCCTATTTCTATATGTTTGATTCTCCTTGAAGTCTATTTAACCAACAACTTGAATCACTCAAATCGGATCGAAATAAGCGAGTTATGGCCAAATACAGCTAGTCAAAAGCAAAAAGCGAGCATTTCTGTCTGGAAACTGCTTTGCCAGAGAAAATAGCCCGAATGTGTTTACTCTTCCATTTTTTTCACTCTAAACACTCCAATCTAATGCCTTATACCTCAATTTCACTAATACTTTAGCAATTTCAACATACTACACAAATTTCACTATCAAATCCTAACAGATTCTAAACTCTTTTTTCCAAAGCCTAACTAATCCATTTCCTTTAATTATTATCAAAAATCGTAATTTCAACCTTAAATGCCTGATTAACACCCATACCAGAAAAGTCAAGACATTAGATACAAACATCTCAAACCCTAACAATTCACTCCCGCACTTTATTTTTTTTTCAAAGCTAACCTAATCCATTTATTTCTCAATTGATATCAAAATCATATCATTCTACCTTAAATACCACCAATTTAACATCCACCATCTTTAGAAAATTCAAGACATTAGACATGAAAAACATCAAGCCTAACTTTCCCTACATTAAAAACTTACTTGTTCTTGGTTTCCTTTGGCTCCTCTCCCTTGCTACCACTTGTAGAGCACTTGGAAAGCTTGAAGAAGGAGAAAAAATCACATCTCCCCTTGCTCCACCTTAGCCCTCACACGTTTTCTCCCTTCTCCTTTCTCTTCTTTCTTTTCTCTCTTTTCTTCCCTCTTTCTCTCATATGGCCGTTCAAGCATTCCTCCTCTATTTGAGCAAAGTTCATTTTTTTTGAATTTAGACTTTGACCCTCACACTTGCAAAATTACAATTAAGTCCCTTGAACTTAGCTTTTAACACACTTTGCCAAAGTGCATTTAGGCCATGAATCTCATTGGTCCATTTAATGAGTCACAAACCCTAACTTAACTATTAAGAAATGTTTTGATTGCTCTCACGAAAATATCCCATTTATCATATTTTTTATTCCTTTTAAGCCTTAGGCACTTTTATGCGGAATTAAGCGTCAAAATATTCTATGGTCGTCTAAACTTCAAATTGACCATGAAATATTCTAATTAAATCCTTCAAGTGGATTCAGACTGCGAAATCACCAAATCAGTTTAAAATCATTAAATCGTAAATCAGGACAATAGCGTATTATTATCAGGATGCGATCGCTGAAACTATCAAACCAGGACTCAGTTCCACTCGTTTCAGATTTCGTTAGACTCTATGATTATTCCAGGACATTTCGTATTTTGGCCCAATTTCGAAAAATCAGCAGACTCAATTTGATCCGAAATCACTATTCATAAATCTCCCTAATCTCTTCTAAATATCAGTTCAAAGTCATAGGAATTGAAATTTCTTAAAAATTCCTTTGCAAACCCCTCCATCCGGATATAATAAGAAAAATCACTATTCCTTGGGGCATTCGGTTACAATTTTCGAAAATTCCACTTCATGCCTAAATGACGTCCAGAACGTTCTAAATTCTAAAAACTATAGTTTTTATCCATTGGACCTCTAATCGGTTAAAACTACTATTATAACATTCGATCAGGTTGGGGTTTTACAATCCACCCCTCATATAAAAATTTAGATCATCGAAGTTAAAACATTCGATACTGCATCAGATGGGAATAATGCCTCTTCATCTGCTCCTCGCATCCCAGTACTTAACTTCCTGCCATATGACTCCTCCCTGATGACCTTCACCAACGGAATAGTCTTGTTGCGTAGAACTTGCTCTCGATGATCGAGGATCACCTTTAGTTCCTGCTGTATGTCAAATTCTCACCGTATTTCCAGTTTGCTCGTCAATACATGTGAAGGGTCTAGTATTATATACTTACGGGAGTATAGAAACATGGAAAACATAGTGAATGCGATCGAGGTCGGATGCGACTCAATCGTGTGCCACCTCCCGATCCTTTCCAACAATCCTGTATGGTCCGATATATGATGGACTCGACTTTCCCGTTTCCCAAATCTTAGTACGCCCTTCCATGGGGAAATCCTCAAAAATACCATATCCCTTACCTCGAACACTAGGTCCCTACTGCGATTATTCGCATAACTTTTCTGTCGGTCTTGTGAAATTTTCAGTCTATCCCTTCTAACCTAGACCTTATCACAAGTCACTTGGACAATTTCCGGACCTACATAATTTCCTTTCACTACCTCTTGTCCCAACATCTTGAGTTAAACATTTTAGTCCATAAAGAGCCTCATAAGGAGACCCGCCTGTCTGCGAGATAAGCATTTATTATATCTGAACTCCATCGATGAGTGTTCCTTTGGGGTATGATACATCTTTGTACTTCACGGATGCATAACATAAAGCGGAGAATGGGCTTCCTCCATATCTCTCTCCTCACATCACCTACATCAGGTACACATAACCTCTTGTCCCATGACCACGATACCATCCTCTCTGATGACAAATCCCTCGTTGCCCGAGACTACTTCACCTCTCGACTTTACTATCATTGGATCCTGAATCCCAAGCTCTCTAATTCTGTCTATCAATACATGACGTACATGAAATGTGTGGCTGCCAGTACTCGAATCACATCGGTTCAGTCTCACGCAAGGACCTCGATTCTATGAGTCGAGGAAGATGCCGGCCCTCAGAGTCACGATATGGAACTCATGGGTCTCCCTCACCCAGAGCATCTGCTGCGTTCGCCTTTCGAGGATGATATTCAATGGTATTCATAATCCTTGATCAGTTCAATCCATTTCCTCGTCGTATTTAGGTTCATACAACGTGCGAATCTTTGCAAGCTCTTATGTCCGTAAAAATCTCTGAGGGCATGTAACATCTAAAATATACCCTACTTGATTTCGGACTTGTTTTAGGGTATATTAAAAACTAAATAAAATTTTAGGAAATAAAATAAGAGACCCGGAATTAATAATGAAGCCAAGGGTAAATTAGTCATTTACCACTTAAGGATTTAATTGTCATAAGATGAAAAGATGGATGCCAAAATAGAAATTTAATAAGAGATGGGATTAAAGGCAAATATAGAAAAGATGGAATAGAGATAAAAGAGAAATGGGGGGATCAAAATGAAATTATGAAAACTTAAGTCAAAATGAGTTTTGACTTGGCCAGAACTATGGCCTTAACTAAAGTTGGTTAAGACCAAAATTGGTCTCCAAAGAGGAGAAAAAAACGTGAAGGCCAAAAAGGGAGAAGAAGAGGAAGAGAAAGAGAAGAAGAAGAAGAAGAGAAAGAGGAAGAGAAGCCAAGATTAAGCTAAGGTATGGAACTTTGGATTTTGTATGGAACTACATGGGTTTTAAAGCTTTGAATGGTTTTCCATGCAATTGTATAGTTATTAGTTGTCTCCAAACCTAGGGTTTTTGCTAGGGTTTCATTCTAAACCAATAATCATGGAAAGTAAGGTGAATAAAACCTTAAAGAGTACAAGCAAAGTATAGAATCCTCCCTTTAAGGATGAATTCATGGTTAATAGTAAGTAAATGAGTTAGGGTTTAGAACAAACCCTAACTAATCATCATGTTTGGTTGTGTATGGGTCATAACCCATATTAGAGTTGTGTTGGGGGAAATTCATGGAAGATTTTGAAGAAATATAATTGAAAGAGGATTTGAGTAGAAAAGTGATCATAAGATGAATTTGAAGTGGTCTTGAAGTGTTTATGAGGTATAGAGTTGATTGGGGTTGAAACATATGGGAAAAATGGGAAGAAAAACACATTTTGGACATTTTTCGTGGCATGTACTGGTACAACTTGAATGTACCGGTACATCTTGTGTTACGGTCTTTTGGCCCAGCATGCCGTACATGTTAGACATGTCTTGCGTCTGACCACATTCACATTTTCAGTTTTGACCAGTTTTCGTATTTTGGCCATAACTTTCATTCTTGCTCTGAATTGAGTGATTCAAGTATTGATTAAAATAGATTCATAGAGGAATAAGAATATATATGAATGAGGTGTGATTTCATTACACATCATACTTCATAAGTATATGAAGTGCTATATGTAATAACCATGAAACAAGAAAAATATAGAAAATACAATGTATAAGATATGTTCATAAAACATGAATATGATATTAATATAGGATATGTCATAAGATATGATAGGTATAAGTCATAAATTATGATAAGATATGATAGAACATGTCATAAGATATGATAGTCTAAAGGACACGAATAGTAAACTATATGCATATAGATTAAATGATATGAATAAGCGTGTATGATAGGATTATATGATAGATATACTTAAATGAATAGATAGAACATCTTGGGAACAAATGATAGGAATAAGTAAAGATGTGAGTATAAGATAGACATACCAAAAGGAATAAGATGGAACACGCTAGGAATATATGATAGACAAAACCGTAGAAAAGAATGAATATATCGTATTATAGATATATGAGAACTATCTGAGTAAAGTAATGATAGTATAGTAGCCATAAGCAATTATGAGTAACAATAGTTATTCATGCTTATGAAATATGTACGAGAAAATGTAATAAGTGGTTAATGCCTTAGGACTGGTAGAGGGATAGATAGGCATGCCTATAGGAATACGATTCTTTGCGACATATTCATAGACCGGATATTGAGGCCGTTTAGGTCGATGATATAGATCCCGTTTGGATCGGTGTAGCAAAGGTCACCACAATGAGCCGAAATCACTGTTTCGTGCGGTGATAGTACCTTGGTGCACATAAGACGAGAAATCAGCATCTCGAATGCGGTGATAAGCCTGTAGTACACATAGTTATTTCCCATATCAGCCTAAGGTATTCATGAGACATGAAAACTAACGAGGAAATGATATGTATAAAAATATATAACATGATATAAGGAAGCATAGCATTTTTCTATAGATGAAATCTGGAACAATTACAAGAACAAGAGTATAGTATGGCTTAATATTAAAATAATTATATAACCTGAGAAAAATGCGAAGAAAGTATACAAAAGCCTGAAATATAGGATAGATAGAATAAGAATGTACAAATGTATATGAAGTATAGGAATGGGCTGGAATGTAGGGATATGAAAGTCTGGAATGAGCGCATATAACGAGGAAGGATCACGATGGTACAAGTAACAGAAAGTGAAGAATACGATAAAATCACGAGTAGAAAGATGAAAAAGACATAGACTAGAATATATTGATAAGTATACTAGGAATAGAAAAAGTTCACCGACTGTCACATTAGGAATATAAAATGATAAAAAAATTTAGTTATAGAAATATGTTTAGATATATATATATATATATATAATGCATATGTATAAGCTTATTCTGATGTATTGGTGGTTGTCCATGCTTATGTTCAACTGGCGTAAAAGCAGCACGAGTGTTCAATCGGGTGTAGGTACGGGAGAAGGAAAGCCGGAGTGCGAGTCGATCCACATCGTGGTCGGTCGACACATCAATAGGGGTCCATTGGAAGATTTTGAGTATAATGTATAAGTCTTTTTGTTTCTTTGAAACAATGTAAATGTTGAACACTATTCAAATATGTACATATATAAGTAATTGTATAGTAATGGGACTCGGGTATATGTGTATAAATTGTGATGGACGCATCAGGTGGTAGTTCTTTTGTATATGTACAAATGATTTTTGTTGTCTTGAAATTGTTTGTGCACGATAGGTGCAGTCTTTGACTCACACGAAGAGCAGGTCGATAGAGTCGATATATAGTATAGATAATTATCGCGCCCCGGGACTTGGTTCGGATCATGATCGGGTCGGACGGGATCGGGGCGTGAGCACTCCATATCGTAATGCCTCCCATATCCTTAGAAGCGAATACTATGGAAATTTCTTGCTTCAGTCGTGTGTAAGTGCGATTCATGCTTCTTGATTGCACAGAAGCATATGATCACCTTGTCGTGCATTAATACTGACCGGACTACGCTTTAGAGGCATCCGCGATACAACGTAAAAACCGTCCACACTTACGATGGAAGTGTAAATACTGGGTAGGTCAATCTCCTTTTTAGTTCATCGAAACTCTGCTGACAAGCCTCTGACCAGAAAAACAGTTCCTTTTTCCTTGTCAATCTAGTCAAGGTGTGATTTATCTTGAAAATCCCTCAACGAACTTACGGTAATACCACCTTGAGCCGAAGAAACTTCTTATCTACGTAACACTCGTAGGAGGTTTCCAATTCGAGTATAGATTCGACCTTCTGGCAGTCCCACTATGAGACCCCCTCTCTGTATGTGTCCCAAAACGACCTTGTCGAGCCAAAGAAAGCCGACACTTGCGAGGTTTGACGTATAGCAGGTGTTCCATGATATTTGCGGAGTATCCTCAGTACTCTGCATGTTCTTCTCCATTGCCCAGAATAGATCGATTATATCGTCAATAAACACGATAACAAAGCTGATCTAGTAAGTGGAAAATCCTGTTCATGAGATCATGCAAGCCAATTTGGGGCATTCGTAAGTCAAATAGCATAGCCCAGAAACTGAAAATGCCGTGCGGAATTGTTCACGAATCTTGTCTTGGGAACATCCTCATCATGATTCTCAACTTATCAATTCACTTCAGTATAAGGCTCATGACAACATCATTGGAAGCCTTAAATCAAGCCATTAGCATCCTTAAAGTGAAAAACCCATAATGCCCCTCACATTAGCAAAAATTACATTTATATCTTAATCAATTCTTCTTCTTAAAACATTAATTCTAACACATTCCATTAGGCATTTAATCACTTCCAATTGATTAAAATCAATGGAAACTTCAACTTTCCATACTTCTCTAAAATTGGTCAAATCTACATGTCACATGCATATTATTTCTTAATTTCTTCCATTTTCTTTCAACAAATTACGTTTGATAATTCATCAATGTCATTGATTTACTTAAGCTAATCAAACCAGTATTCAATTACACCTTTCTTGGCCTAACCCTCTCATCTCATTTTCTATTCAACTTTTAATTCCATTAATTCCATTAATTCCTTCAAGCATTTCAAGTAATGTCATTAAACAATTAAAACCAATCAAACAACATCACTTCCATTAACATCCAAAGTTGACCTAAATTGACAATCCTTATAATATCATTCTTTCTTTTCAATTTCTTAGCAAAATCAACCTAGAATCATGTCAATTTAATAGCTAAAGCCTTAATATAACTCAATTTAAGGTTTAGATAACTAATCCATAAAACCCTAATTTAACTTCTTGGAACCTCACGAACCCACGTTGACCTCCGTTTACGTCGCCCAGTATGCGTAGCACAGGATTTAAAACCCATGCTCTCTCACCTATATGCGGCCTGCACACCTAGCCGTCTTGTGTGTGGTATCGATGCTCTTTGTGGTCAAATCTCTGGACTAAGACCTCACGGCAAACCTATTGGTCTTGAGCCGTCCTCAGGCTAAATGGGACATGCGGCGAGCTCGAGAAAAACTCGCTCATAATGCGTCACGGGTGTGTCCCTGCTCCGGCTGAGAACTCCTCGGCCAACCGCATTTACGTAGTGGGTTTGGAACAAGCTTATCTGTAAATTCTTCCTTGGAGCGCCTCCAGGGCACTCCCTGCGGGTATCTCCTCTGACCGCCTCCACCACTCTAATGCATCCCATAGGAGAAAAGTGGAAAAAGTAGCGATCTGCTCATATATCTGCTTTGCATGCCTTATAGGCAGTTCGTTTCCCTCTAACCATTACGAAGCCTTTTCCGGGTCTCCCAATCCATCATAGTTAGTGCCCTAACTCGCCCCTCTTTATAGAAGATCTGGCTCTCGGGGTTGTAAATGTCACAAAGTTAAAAGGCGAGCCATCTTGCTCCTAAGATGTCTGTCCTCCACGACCTCGGGAGGCGGTGGTGGCCTTGTACGTAGTGGCTCACGAGGCATAGGGTCACTATGTGCTAATGGGTGGAGGAACATCATAGACTCATCAACATGTTCCTCGGGTGTTGGTACTAATACCTCGGGGCTCTCGTGGCAATTAGGCCCTCGGCTTGACGCAAAATTTAATATGTCATGCCAATGCATATATGATTTTAAATCACATAATAATTTATACAATTTTAAATAAAACATTAAAACAATCATATGAAAATAAAATTTTCAAATCTTTGCATAACATTTTCAAAGCGAGTAGCTCACGATACCACGTTGGAAGCATCAGGCCGGGATTAACCTCACATGAACGGGACCTCAGAGCACTCAATGGATATAGAAACTTTTCCTGAAACCATCAAATAAAATCCATGGAAGCGAACGCTACAATCCTTAACATATCTTTTAGAAAATAATGCGCAGACGAAGTGGTAATTTTTTTCTTTTCTTTCTTTCAAACCCTTAGATTTTCGAGAAAAATTGGCGAGTTTCTTACATTTGGACTTTCCCAAATTTACAAAACTTTGATAAAAGCATTTAAAAACACTTCTAATCTTCGATTTTCAACCTCAGTTTAGGACTCCTCGTCCCATGACTCAATCAACACAATATATACCATATACATTTATTCATTTCAATCATCAAAACATTTAAAACTTCTTGATTCCATGCACATTTTATCAAAAAAATTTGGGCTTGGCGGACTTAAGCAGGCCGCCTAAGTAGTTCATTTTCAAAATATATCCATATATGCATATATACATGACAAATTCGACATATAAAATATGCAACTATTTATACAATGCGGTTCACATGCATTGTCTCTCGATGGCTCAACTCCTTTGCACGGGAGAAGTACTCTCACAAGCCTTTTTGTCTCGGAATACTGAAAATGTTTTTGAAACATATGGAAAAGAATGAGCTAAAGGAGCCCAGTGAGTGTACCTTTTCATTTAGATAATATTTTCAGTATATATCAAAATAATACATACTTATACAATTAAAATCCATTTATGCCTTAAACTTTTTTTTTCTTTATTTCTTTCTTTCTTTCTTTCTTTCTTTCTTTCTTTCTTTCTTTCTTTCTTTCTAATAGACCGGGGATAAACACAAAACCGATTTAGAGATGCACGATGGTGAAGAGACAGTCATTCATTAATAACCACTACGCTGTGGAGAAACTCACGCTTTGCATAGGGTTCAGTCTTAGCACTTATCACGTGTAAGGATATTACTCTAGACACCCTAATTCCCTCCCTCGATTTAGTAACCTATAGCACACCCTCTAAATCCTTACACGCTTAAGAGTACCTCAGCCGATACTCCGATCATAAGTCATATGGGGTTAGGGTAAGCATCAGTAAAACATTTCTTCCAAATACATTTATAAATTCATTTAAAACCTTTACTTTATCATTTATACATTTATGCATTCTTCTTTACACATTTTTAAACTTTCATAATTCCTTAACATATGCATACATATATAAACATTTAATATAAATACATATATTTGAAACCCAAAGTAAACATTTATACATTTACTACATTCTTATGGATATCCATATATAAACATTTATATTAATCTTTTCCTTTTTCTCATTAAAATCATTTACCTTTAAAACTCAATTTTCAAAATATTAGTTTTAAACTCATAGTTCACCGCTCAATCCCGCTTGCTTCCCGTCGAGTTCCCGTTCCCTTCCGATAGTCCTTTTCACATTTTTCAAGAAAAACCTGTAACCATTAACCATAACTTCATTTAATCCACCATACACATTCATTTTCACTGACCACATAAAATTCACTTAAATCTCCATTTAACCACACTTAAAAATCGCAACCAGAAATGACCAAATTACCCTTTTTCTTTACAAAATGACCTTAATGCCCTCGATTCAAATCCTTTTTTTCCTCTATGGTCTACTTTACTTAGAAATTGGAATCATTCCAATTGACTCATCCAAATTCAAGTTATGGCATTTTCATGCGAAACTAGTCATTTTACCGATTTTACACATCGGGACTGTTTGACATACCAATTTTCCCATGTCTTGACTCCATATTTGACACTGGTTCTTTATACTATTTTGAAACTAAGGTGCTAAGGGTTCTTCTCCAATTGGAATCACCCAAATCGAACAGAAACTCACTTTCGTCCCAGAAAGCTCGCCAAGACTAATCTATGTTCAAAAAGCCCGAACGAAATTTGGCTTTACATGGCCCTACTTTGAGAAAATTTTAGGGCCACATAGAATCAGAATTCGACAATTCCTATTTCTATATGTTTAATTTTCCTTGAAGTCTATTTTAACCAGCAACTTAAATCACTCAAATCGGATCAGAAATGAGTAAGTTATGGTCAAAATATGACAAATGGTCGAAACAGGAAAACAGAGCATTTCTGTTAAAGAGAACAGACAGTGAAACACACATGGCCCTACTTTGAGTAAATTTTTAGGCCACTTATAATCAGAATTTGATGATACCTATTTCTATATGTTTGATTCTCCTTGAAGTTTATTTTAACCAGCAACTTGAATCACTCAAATCGGATCATACATGAGCAAGTTATGGCCAAAATAAAAAAACTGGTCAAAATAGAAAAACAAAGCATTTCCTGTACCGGGACTGCTGCCCAGAAAATGACCAGAATGTGTTTCTCTTCCATTTATTTTTCACTCTAAACACTCCAATCTAATGCCTTATACCTCAATTTCACTAATGCCTAACCAATTTCAACATACCACACAAATTTCACTATCAAATCCTAACAATTCCCTCACTTTCTTTTTCAAAACCTAACCTAATCCATTTCATTCTCAATTGATATCAAAATCAGCATCATTCAACCTTAAATACCACCAATTTAACACCCATACCAGAAAAGTCAAGACATTAGAAATGAAAAACATCAAACCCTAACAATTCACTCACTTTATTTTTTCAAAGCCTAACCTAATAATGTCATTTTTTTTCTCAATTGATATCAAAATCTTATCAATTCAACCTTACCACAAATTTAACATCCATACCGAGAAAATTCAAGACATTAGACATAGAAAAACATCAAACCCTAACTCCACCATTAAAAACTTACTTGTTCTTGGTTTCCTTTGGCTCCTCTCCCTTGCTACCACTTGTCGAGCACTTGGAAAGCTTGAAGAAGGAGAAAAAAATCACATCTCCCCTTGCTCCACCTTAGCCCTCACACGTTTTCTCCCTTCTCCTTTCTCTTCTTTCTTTTCTCTCTTTTCTTCCCTCTTTCTCTCATATGGCCGTTCAAGCATTCCTCCTCTATTTGAGCAAAGTTCAATTTTTTTTTTTTTGAATTTAGACTTTGACCCTCACACTTGCCAAAATTGCAATTAAGTCCCTTGAACTTAGCTTTTTAACTTACACTTTGCCAAAATTGCATTTGAGCCCATGAATCTCATTGGTCCATTTAATGGAGTCACAAACCCTAACTTAACCATTAAGAAATGTTTGATTGGCTCTCACAAGAAAATATCTCCATTTATCATATTTTTATTCCTTTTTCGCCTTAGGCCTTTTATCTGGAGTTAAGCGTCAAAAATATTCTGTATGGTCGTCTAAACTTCAGAATTGACATGAAATATTCTAATTAAATCCTTCACGAGTGGATTCAGACTCGAAATCACGAAATCGGATTTAAAATCGATAAATCGTAAATCAGAACAATAGCGTATTATTATCAGAGATTACGTTCGGATGGCACGAAACTATCCATGGTTTCAGTTTCACTCAGTTTCAGTTTTCGTTAGACTCTATGATTATTTCCGGACATTTTCGTATTTTATTTAATTTAGAAAAATATCATTGTGACTCCGAATTCGGTCAAATCACTATTAATAAATCTCCTAATCTCTTTCTAAATATCGGTTGAAAAGTCATAGGAGCCCATTTCTTAAAAATTCCTTTGCAAACCCCTCCATCCTGATATAATAAGAAAAATCACTATTCCTTAGGGCATTCGGTTACAATTTTCGAAAATTCCAATTCATGCCCAAATGACGTCCAGAACGTTCTAAATTCTAAGCTACCCTCGTTTCTATCATTGGACCTCTAATCAGTTCAAAAACTACTATTATAACATTCAATCAGGTTGGGGTTTTACACCCTAACTCATATACCTTTCCAACCATATAGGTCACACATATTAGAAATACTTGAGTCAAATCAGTTTATTCTCCAAAGTTGACCAAAAATCTGCACTGTGGTGTTCCTTGGGTAGTAATTTTAATGTTTCGAGTGTAAATTTATTTTAGTTTTGAAATAAATCATAAAAATAAATGTTTTAGGTTAAATAACATTAAAAATGAATCCAGGCGTGAAAAATATAAGGTAGTCATATAAATCAAATTGGAGATTTTAGTGGCAAACCATAATTTTGGAGAAAACGAAAGCGACCCATGACGGTGAAATTCAGGGCGGTTGTGTTTAAAACCCATTTTCCTCCATTTTCCCTCATTTCTTTCCTCATCTCACCCCACACCTCTCTTGGAACCACAGAGATCATTAGAGAGGAAGAAAGGAAGGGCAAAAAGATTGGGAGTGGTCGAGACCAAAGTTCAAGATCTTCATACAAACTAAGGATTTAAAGTAGGGGTTTTCTCTCATTCACTTACATTGAGGCTAGGATAATTATATATATATATATGTTTTGGGCTATCAATGTTATATATTTACGATATGAAATCATCCTCTATTAGTATTTTTACAAAGATTACATGCTTGAGAGCAAGTTAGGGTTGGTCTGTGAAATCTTTTCTTGTCTAAAAAACCACAGTATTTGAAAATGATGGATTTTCTTCTTGAATGTGTTCTTTGTTATTGACTTCTAAATCATAGTGATTTGTGTTTAGTAGTAAAATGACATGGTTACGATCTCTTGTATTTTCCAAATTTTTTATTGAAATTACCTCATAATGGATTTGTGGATCTTTAGAAGAATTGCTTGTAAATTGGGGATTTATGGAATTATTTGGTTATAGGTGATTGTTGGTATGATATGTTCTTGTATAGTTATTGGAATGAACATGGGTGAGAGGTTCCTTGTAGGGTAACCATTCCTTCTTAAGAGGTTCCCGGTAAGGATGCTTGGGAAACACTACCGTGATGAGTGAGAGGTCCCTTGTAAGGATGCTCATTCATTCTTAGGAGGTTCCTTGTAAGGATGCTTGAGAAACAAAGATAACATGGAGGGGGTGGAGGTTATTGTTAAGTATGCTACACCTTGAAGGCAACGGTGGAGGTTCTGGGTTAAGTATGTCGATGCGCCCCAGACTTGTTGGGGTGTTTATGGTGGAAAGCAGGTGTATTTTCTGTGGTGCTCGTTGATTCATTTAATTACTGTTTTTACATAAATCTGAGATCTGTTTGAAATGTTACTGTTTTATGTCAAATTGTATATCTATGTTATGTTGAAAAAAAAGACCGACCATTTTCCATACTTTTCTAAACCTTGTTCAAGTTTGGGAGGATTTTCCTATAGAGCTTCATGCTTACCCCCTACATACAAACCTTTTGATTTTACCCTTGAGGGAGGTGGCGAGTCGAGGAACCCAGTGCATTGGGAGAACCCACAGAAGATCTAATTCCCAGGAGTGAACATGTAGAGCTTTCAGTTTCTTTTGTACTAGACTAGAGAGATTATTTTGAAATCATGAAAAGTCTAGTATTTTGTTATTCCACTGCGTTATCATAGTTTAATTCTTTGGAAATGTAAATGCCATTGTTGGGCATATTCTTTTGATATTGTGGCCATGGTTTGACTTATTCTTGTGGAAGGTTAGTGTGGGTATTACATACGGTGAATGGAAATATTTTAGGGATAAATGGACCCAAGGTGGTTGATGTAGTATAATTGCACAGGTTGTGTTTTGGGAAGAGCTCCCTGAACAAAGGGGCTACGCCTGAATTTTGTAAGTCAAGGACCTCGGTTTATGGTTTTGTGGCCCCCGAGCAGGTTCGTTGACTACCCGTCGGCAGCGGAATACAGTGGAGAATTCGGGTTGTGTCTGCAGAAAATCGGGCGAGTCTCCTTTGTACGGGGAGCTCTACTAAAACACATATCTATCTAAACGTTAATATATGCAATATATCCAATATGGCCACTTGGGCCCATAACGATACTCATCACATGCCGATATGAATCGACCATATACCCAGTAATTGAGAATTTAATATGTTTGCTCTCATCTGACATATATTAAATAACTTCTAATACATGTATACATCAAAGCCACACCCGGCCTTCTTCTAATCCTCGGTCTCTAGGGCTGACCATCCCTACTTGCTCCACATGCACCATACAAATAGGGATCCACAATGAGGAGTGAGCTAAAGCTGATGGGAAAATGCTACTGAGTGGGCTACTCACCCACCTAAGTGCGGTGTGTTCCAATTTAAACACAAATTCCAAGCAATGCATGATCCTACTTGAATGTCTACATGACCAACTCAAATCCCGAGGTCTCACCGACTCTCACCACTTTTCGCTGAAGCCTCGTATGAGAATGTGTGTTTTATTTGTAAGGCTACCCTCCGGTATTTATAGAATTGGGGACCATCTCCGATGTTATATTTAGTGGACTACCCTCAGAGATATATCAATGGGGTCGCTGACGATTGATATATTTAAGTTGTTTGTGGACTGCCTCAGATGAAATCTCTGTCAAGCGAAAAACTCAGGCGGTTGATATATTATTTGTTGTGGACTACCCTCAGATGAATATCAATTGGCGCTCAGGCGATTAGTATTTTTAGTTTGGACTACCCTCAGATAAACTTAACATTTTTATACCCTCGAACCATTTTCTCTAGACTCATCTCATGCACCTTTCTATGAAATCCTAGGATGTTCCAGTGCATATGGAATCACATGTATGCCAGTTCAATCTGATCCCAATCATGCAAATATATAAACATGAATATACTACTTTCAATATCGATCACGTGTATCATGTAATTAATCAATTTCCAACGACATCAAGATTAGCTCGCGGGCTAATGATCCAAACCACGGCGATTTAATTTAAATCCTTTCGGCCAAACACATATTTTCACCAAAATATTATTATTTTAGAACAGATTTGGGAATGGTAAAACCCTCGATTACTATTCAGAAAATCCTAATTCAACGGTTCACCTCATTGAACCCGCCAATCAAACTGTTCCATTTATTTAATGCATACCAAGCAACCATTCAATACACAATCAACACAACCTACGCAGGCAGCGTACCCGCAGTTCTGAGCGCTCCACATCTTGAAAATATTTCGATCATTATTTATGTTTTGGGACGATCCATGGCCCCTAACGACCTCAAATTCAGCGGCGAACATTAGTAAAACATTTAAAATGGGAATAAAACCCAAGTGGGGAGAAAATCCTACACCTGAGGAGTTTGAAAAACTCCCAGATCCAGTACCTTTGTGCTTTACCCAGCGTAGAACATTTTTCCTTCTCGCCCCGGCTTGTAGACGGTCGGATCTTGGGATATTCTAGAGAGAAGGGGACATCCCTCTACTTCCATTGTTGGCTCTTGCAAGCCCCTCCCTCCCTTACCGCGTTTTTCCCTCTTAGCTTTTGATTTAATGAAGATAGTCTTGTAACTTCATTGTCTTTATTCATTTAATCCTTTTAATTTAGTTAATTCATTTCTTTCTCAGTTTTGACATTGGTACTACCTCGGCGGCCATTTCATCATTTCTCTACTCCTTACCACTTATGGTACATGAGTACATGCTATATTGCCTTTCGTCGCATCAAAATCATTTCTGGCACCGTAGCGATGCCTCATTAAAAAGCGTGCCGACTCGACTATCTCCCGGAAAGAATACGAATTTACGTACTAACTAGATTTGAGGCGATTCCAGCGATGCAATCCAGTTTCATCATCGAGATCTAGAGAAATTAATTCACAGTTTTTAGCAGAAATTACAATTTTGTAAATGAAATTACGATTTGCCCTTATTCGGTGGAATTTCTAGGTCTTATTCTCCTCAGCAAAAGGAATTTTGTCCCGAAATTCGAAACGATCTTTATCAAACACATGCATATGCAACATGCACCCTACCATGCATATAAACTAGTCATTTAAATCTTAACTGACCCAAACCACGTTACCTTCATCCCTAAACAGAAGGGATAGGTAGCCCGCATCGTGTCCTCGCACGTTGACTCCTCAGCTCCAGTCGCCATAGCACTCTCACTAGCCTCGCGGTCTTGCGTCCCTGGCTTGATCACGGCTGCAAGCGATGCACCACTGGTCCTCGCCGAAGGTCCAGTCGGTGTCGACCTCGATCGTCCCCCGATCCACGTGAAATTGGATGCGGAGTATATTTCAGTGTGGGCGTTAAACTCCTAGTGGACCACGATATCTTTTGGTATATGTAAGTGTAGCCGGTGCCATCCTCTCGAGTATCTCGAAGCCAATGTCTCAGGTGGTAGCTGGCATAGGAACTTGACCCTCCTCTGCTTAGGATTCGCTTGAGAAGCGTGATCTCGATCTCGAACTCTAAGGGTCGACGTCGCACATTAGCATAGCTCTTCAAATCTGGCGAGAAAGGCTATTACCTCGATATCAAGCTCACCTTCTTAGAGTGTCTCTAATCGGTCGAGGACCAGTGATGGGCTCTCTTTCACCCCTCGGTCCAACATAGCGGTGATCTCATGGCCTCCCATACAATGCCTCATATGGTGCCATTCGGCTCTCGATAACTATTGTTGTGGGCGGAATTCACTAAGGGCAATTTATCCTCTACCCTTATGATCCACAGACACATCATTGTGACATGCCCTCCCAACACCCGTATGTAATTCATACTGCGTAACCACACACAGCCTTGCTTGGTGTGTAACGCTAACCTCTCCCGGGTCACAATCAGCGACAATCCGATGGATGTGAGGAGCCTTACCCGACAGCAACATCGATCACGATTTCGAAGATTATCGAGCCTACTCGGGAGTCACCCCAGGCTCTTATCATCATCTCAGTTCTGGTATTAACTTTGTGATATGTTTTCATCTCGATTACATAACTTCTCGAAGCTTACGCCGGGCCTCTTACATTTTCACGATTCAAGCATGAGTCTCATTGGGCGTAGTCTAGAGACAACTCAGCCCACACTCACCTGCTTAGGTGGTGAATGACCACATACGTGCACCTCAGGGCCCATGAGACGGGAATCTTAGAGATCTCTCGCTCCTTAATCCCGACCTATGATCCAACTCTCCCCACACCACTGAAGAACATCTATACTTGGCTTCTCTAAAGGCCTTAACCTCTATTATGGCTCTAATAGTGTCGAATAAGCAGCAGGCTAAGGTGTCAGTGCCCAGCAAGCCAATGTTTGTCATCTCATCATGTCGAAGCGACATCAACTGGCAATATCTACCACCCCAGGTGCTACGCTTTAGGCTGCGTAACCACCGATCACATCCTGACTTTGGCCGCTCACGGCCCCTACGGCTGTCTACATTCTTCGGAAGTGCTCGTTTAACACTGCAAAGCGGCGGTTCCTCAGAGCGTCTTGGGGTGTGGAGGAATGAGCTAAATATACCCACTCTGCTCTACGGCTAGCGGGAATTTGGATTGTCTAAGTCTTAGGATCTGTCTGCAGGGCAATCCGTCACTCATGCTCGATCACATTACCCCAGTCCGAAGCTAGTGTGACGAAGTCTTACGCCTCTTCCACGAACTAGGAGAAAGCTAATCCTCCTCTTGTTACGACACTAGTATCAGTGTTCCCGGTATCCTCGATTTCTCTCTATGGCGTTCAGGCATTCCCAACCATGAGTCCATATCAGTGGCGAAGTCCTGCGATCACGTCTGGATGGTAGCCCATTGATCTCATGTCTCGTAATACCCGGCCAATCCCGAGAACAACGTGTCTCGAAGATTGACATTCGGTCTCCCGGCGCGTCACGCACCGGCCTTCTGGAATTAAGCGATACTCTGGTCGCGACACGTATCCCGAAATCTCACCTCGGTGAAGCCAAAACTGGCACTTCTTGAACTTAGTGTACATTGATGGTCTCTTAGCGGTTGTAAAACAATCCTCAGTGATACTCATGCTCCACGCTCTGTTTGGGAGTAGATTAAGATGTCATCCCATGAAGACTACGACAAGGCGATCTGAATGAGGTTGGAATACCTATGCATGAGATCCATGAATCTTTGTTGGCGCATTCGTCGATCAATGGGCATCACGAAGTAAGCTTCAGAAGTGCCCATAGCGCGTCCTAAACGGCACCTTAGGGATATATGTATCCCCTAACCCTCGGTGATGGTAACCGGTGCGAGAGCTATCTTGGAATAGACCAGCTCCTCTCAGCCCAGTCAAATAAATCGTCGATCCTAGGTAATGAGTGCAGATTCTTGGTAGTAACCCTATTCAGCATGCGTAACCAATGCACGATCGAAGGGTCTTACCCCTGCCCGCTAATTAGGGCAGGCCCCGGCGGTGAAGTGCTCGGTCTAATAAACCACAGCCCAATCGATGGCTCTTGTAGCGGACTTTGAGTTCCTACGACTCAACTGGTGCCATCCTATGCGGAGTCATAGAGATGGGTGAAGTCTAAAAGGTGGCTTCGATCACGAGTCTACTACCCTCTGTGAAGGTAGTCGGGTAAGCTCATCCCCGAAAAAAACATCCTTATATTTTCTTATTAGAGGTAGATCAGTCACGGCCTCCCCTGCGTCATAGGGTAAAGGCTAAGCTAGCCAACTTAGCTAATTGTCCACGATACTTGGACTCGTATGTTATGCGGTGCAAAATGTCATACGCCTTGAAATACCATACGATTCACGATCTGCGTATAGTGGTAACCCTCACTGCACTCGCGATCGATGCGACCACCATGACTATCGACCCGATCATCCTTAGGATGACCTCGAACTCTGACATGTCCATAATCCTCAGGTCCACTGTGAGTAGAGTCCTCGAGATCTCTAACTCGTAACCTCGACCTATCATTCTTATTCTGGCTCTAATCCTAGGGAGACTCACGTGCTTGGCTCCTCTAAGGTCTCTGAGGTCCTTGCCCGTTCCACCATATTTGGGCTTCATTCTCTAGCTAGACGCGCTAGTCTAATCCTGATTAGGTAATCGAGGAGGTAATCTGTGGCCTCGCTTACCTTCTCGCTGCATAAACCAATGGTCTGTCACCATCGGGTCTCCTCCCTCTGTGAATGTCGAGAGGATGATCGTCTAAACCTCTGGGGTTACTAGGACCTCACGACTACCTCTTATGCTGCTTTGTGCGATGCTCGGCCACTCTGACACTACGACCTCTACAAGGCCCATTTGTTCAAATGCCGCGATTGGTGAATGTCGGTGGTGCTGACCCAGTGCCAGTGGACGTCCTCTACGTCTCGTCTTCCTCTTAGCCATCTATCTTAGTTCAATGGCGGTAAGAGTCATCTAATTTTCATTTCGATCGACTAGTAATGCGAATCTTTGATTCTTACTAGACTTGACAACCATGTTGACGTTCATTTCTAAGTGGTATTAAATTCCAACCACTCCAATTCATTTACTACGATAAAATTCTAAGCTTTCTTGTTCATTTCGATTACCCCAATCCTAGGTCATAATTTCCTAACCTTAGCATTCACCCTTTTCTATCACCATATTACACATGCATATAATTTTACATGCGTAACTACCGGCGCAATCACCATTTCAAATGGTAGACGTCAATACGTTATCTCTAAGGCATAACCCACGGCCGAGATACTAATCATACCACATAACTGGAGTGTATACACATTGTCTTACTTCAGTGTGACAATCGATTCATTTAAAATATTGTTTCAATGAAATTTTATTTTTCAAAAATTTTATTTTTGAAAATTTTATTTTTTTCGACATTTTATCAAATTTTATTTGATTTTATTTTATTTTAATTAATTTAATTAAAAAAAATTTTAGATTTTTTTTTTTTTATGAGCGGTGTTCATGAGCAGGAGTCCAAAGCGGTGACCAATATCATCTAGTCGAAAACGTTCGGCAAGCCCGGATGCACAAGCACCAGTGGCCCGTGACCGCCAGTGGCCCGGAGCCCAACCGCAGCGCCGCCTTGGCCGTATCGTGGGGCCCGGGGCCTGGCCCGGAGTGTCGTGTAGGAGCCTGTAGTATCGCGACCCAGCCGTCGTCCCTTGGCGCCCAGCGCCACTCCCTGTGGCCGTCTTGCCAGCGTCTTGCCCCGCGCCCCTGCGCGCCTTGCCCCGCTCGTGTCGTAGGCCTCCATGGCCGTATCATGAGTGCCGCATTTCAGATGTCGTGGCGCCGGTAAGCGGAGTGTCATGACGCTCATGTGGCGTCTCGCCTGCGGCGCCCGACTGCCCATTTGCAGCCCGATACAATTCTTTTGTATTGCAGCCAAAAACTAGCCAAACCAGCCACCTCAGTCACGATACAATTTTTGTATCGTGACACTGCCTTCCCCAGCCTGCAATACCCCTCTAACCTTGCAATACAAATCCTGCCTATTGCAATATAATCCCTCCTTAAACCTTGCAATACAAAAATCTTCCTGCAACCTATTGCTTGCAATAAAATTTTAATATTGCAATACAATTTTATTTTTTCACAATATAAGCGAAGCGTGTAACGATTGCCGAGAATTTTTTTTTTTCATTATAATTATTATTATCATTTTTTTCATTATTTCCCGGCAATATGAAAAAATACCAAAAAATCACTAAAAATCATTTTTTTATACTCAAATAAATTTATAAAAATTTATTTAACCCCATTTTCTTAAATTTTACACCCCATAAAACCTTAGAAAATTTTACACCCCATTTTAAATGTTTTACTAATGTTTCGGTTGAATGAGGCCGTTAGGGGCCGTTGGATCGGTCCCAAAACATGGGGCCGAATGATTGGAAATATTTTCTTTGCCATGGAGCAGCCCGTAACCGTGGGTATGGGGTACGTTTGGAAGTAATAGGTGTGTTGATTGTGTGATGAATGGTTGCTTGGTATGCATTGGGTAGGGAATGGTAGGTGGATTGCTGGTTCCACGAGGTGAGCGTTAATGATTTTTGGGAATAGTAATCAAGGTTTCACTATTCTGAAAGCGATTAATTACAAATAATATTTTTGGTGAAAATATGTGTTGGTAGTAACATGACGAAGCGATGGCGTAGTGATGAGTGAACAGTTTAAATTAAATCGCGTGTTTGATCATTAGCCATTGAGCTAATCTTGATGTGAAATTGATTAATTACATGACATGATTATGTAGATTGGATATTATGCAGTATATTCATGTTTATATATTTGCATATGATTATTTGTATTGGAGGCGCATACATGCATTCCATATGCGGAACATCCTAGGACTATAGGAGTTAGTGCATGAGATAGTCTAGAAAATGGTTCGAATTGTCTAAAAATGTTAAGTTATCGGAGTAGTCCAAACTAAAAATCCAATCGTCGGAGGCGGCCCAATTGATATTCATCGGAGGAGTAGTCCACAAGCAAATAATATATCAACCGTCCGGGCGGCCGGTTGATATATATTCATCGGAAGGTAGTCCACGAAACAACAAATATATCAATCGTCGAGCGGCCCCTAATTGATATATCTCGGAGATGATCCACTAAATATAACATCGGAGATGGTCCCCCGATTTATAACATCGGTAGCTAGATAAAACATAATATTCTCATACGAGGCTTAGGCGAGTGTGAGAGAGTCGGTGAGGACTCGGGATTTGAGTTGGTCATGTAGACATTCAAGTAGGATCATGCATTGCTTGAATGTGTGTTTGAGATGAACATTACTTGCACTTAGGTGGTGGAGGTAGCCCATAGGGGCGATTCTCCTCACGGGCTTTTAGCTCGCCCCAGTCGTGGGATCCCACTTTATTTCACAGTGCGGGAGGCGTGCGAGGGGATGGCTCGATCTAGAGGTAGGGATTAAGAAGAAGGCCGGGTGTGGCTTTGATGTATACATGTATTAGAATGCTTTTCATTTTAATATATGTTGTATGAGAGTAAAACATATTAACTCTTGTAATTATTGGGTATATGGTTGGATTCATAGTCGGCATGTATATTGAGTACTGTTATGGGCCCAAGTGGCCATATTGGATATATATTGCATATATTGGACTGTTTGGGACAGGATATGCAGGTTTTGTATTTGGGTAGAGCTCCCCGTACAAGGGCTACGGGTTTTGAAGTGGCGTGGATGGCGAACCTCCATATATTCAGCGGGTTGATGGGTAGTCAACGAACCCCCGGGTTTTGGGGCGTCACAGATTTTATTAGTGCTCTCATGGTGTAAATGGTTGTTAGTATGTAATGCGGAGTCGAGGGGGTATTTGGGCGATTCGGTTGATCCTGCTTTTGAATTTGCCCTCCATGTTCTCAAATGAGATTTCATTCTTTTCTCCATTACTGTCCCATAGAGTCCTAACCTCCTAAAAAACTGGAGCAGGGACTGGACGAGTCTGAATATCTGTTGAGATTTCTTCTAGAACTTCCTACTTTTAACCTCCTGCTGTTATGTTTTTCAAGTGGGTGATGAGTGCAACTAGTTCACTGATGTGGTCTTCCACTTCCTTGCTTTCTTTGTGGATTACTTGCAAAGTGTCCCAAGCTTCCTTTTCTTGGAATTCAAAGTTACGGTGAGGCTAAAGCTGACCTGGAATCCACACCATATTAGATAGCATTGAGAGCCATCAAATTGCTGGTTGCTGATTTATCTTCTTCACCAGTCCACTCTAACTTAGTCTTGACCATCGTTTTCCCATCAACATCTATCTTGGTTGGAGGACACCATCCTGTCAATACTAATCTCCAAGCTTTCATATCAAGAGATTTAATGAAGACAAGCATCTGAACTTTCAAATATCATATGATCCATCAAGTAAGGGAGGACAACTTGTAGATTCACCTTCCTTTAATAAATCCATCTCAAACTCACACACAAACTGTTAGAGTAGACACAAATGCACTCAGTAACTTAGAGTGACTCGCTCTAATAGCAATTGAAAATTATAACTGTGAGTTAGAGACCTCGTTCTAACATTGTCTATGGCAGTGTTCAAACGTGATGTAAAAGATTAATAAATCAACATGAAAAGCAACCACAACACACACGGAGATGTTTACAGGGTTCGGCCATGCCAACATCCGTGGGGCTATGCCCAAATGTAAGGATTTCCACAATTTTCTGAATAGGTTACAATTAGTCTTACATGGATGGGATCTGCCCCTTAACCCAAGACCCTTCTTTCACCTATTCACTCCCCAATAGAATTTAGAACCACCCCTTGTTCCCCTTATTTTATGAGCGGCTTCCTTCATACATCAATTAACAAGATATAAAAGAAATCATCTCTCATACGTGAGAAGCTTTTAACGTGCAATGCTTTAGAGAGTATCTTCACTTCGCGCCATTCAACATGCCTCTTTTGATATGCAATTTGTGCTCCTTTGATATGCAATCATCTATGGTCGTCCCATGCATCCCTTTAATTGGCTTTATAAAACTTGGATTTGAGGACTCTAGATAATATTAGACTTTTATCAGATTAAAAAGTCTCAGATTGACTTTTCCGGATCTTAAGCTAGTCTGACGATGTTATCACAATATTCTGATTAGATTGGAAAGTCTAAGATTGAGCCATAGTATTATTACGATCTCCTTATTAAATTGGATAGACTTGATTATGTTGGATCAATATCTGATTTGGAATACTAATATTATCCATTTCTACCAATAATGATTACTATTCCTCGACAATAGGAGTCTTATTGCACCAATCCTCCTTATAATAGAGTCCTTGAACTCAAACAGATAGAATAGCTTAATTTCAACGCCAAAAGGACTTTATCTGCCGTATACGAGCCTTTTGGTTTTAGATAATTCCTTCTTTTATTTTAGTTTTTATCTCCACATGGAATTTAAGCTTAAGGAAGTCAAATCAATTGGAATCTTCTTTATGGATTTCCAAGTGTTGTTATATCGGCCTCTAGAGACGGTGTCAGAAACTGAAAATTTATCAGTTCTTCGAAAACTTGGTCTTGATTTATAAACTTGAGGCATTAATGACAATGCCAATCTTGACCAAATGATTGAACTAAATTTTAATCTATTTGTAATCCGAAAAACCCTAAAAATAGAAGATGTTGAAGAAGGAAAACGCATAAACAAAGAAAAAAATACAAATCCAAATTTTATATTTTATTTTATACTTTGAGGTTAAATTAAATATTTGCTTTTATATTACTACTTTTAATCTTGTTTTTATTTTCTTTTTGACAACAGTGTCACGCTTTATTCAGTTTTATAACGGAAGGAGATTATATAAGAGACATTAGATGACTCAAATATTGAAATATTGAATTATTATGCCTTGTTAATTCCTCCGGTATCAAGCATGTCAAACATACATTCTTTTTTGTTGAATGACTTGAATTTCATAATAACGTTATTTAGAACTTGAGTACTAAGTGTTTAATTGTCAAAAAAAAAAAAAAAGTACTAAAATAATAAACACAATAGAAGGTTTATAAATTTTTCATTTCAGGGATAATGTGCACAAATGCCCATCGACTTTTGGTTGTATGTCTAATTTTATATTTGAATTTTCTTTCAGTCTCAAGATATCCCTAACGTTTATTTCATAGCTTAGCCATGCCTCTGCTGTTACTTAATTGCACAAATGGACAAATAGACATTTAATGCCGGCGATACTAAGTACCATGTGTATATCTCTTTGCTCCTTCTTGATATCGAATTTCGATATTTAGGGTTTTCCTCCAACTATACCATAATCTAAGATCGAAATTAAAGGGAGAAAAACCTTAATTATGAGATCAAAATTAAGAGGGAAACTTCCCCCAATTTTACCCTAATCTAGTATAAAAAAATTTCCTCTTAATTTTTTAAATGAGATAGAAATTAAGGGGGAAAATCCGATTTGGAGTAGAGATTTAGGAGAATGGAATGGGAAAAAATCCAAGGGGGGAAAAATATAAGATCGAAATTAAGGGGGGAAAATCCAATTTGGATTCGAGACTGAGAATGGATTTGAAAATTTTTTATTTTACCCTAATCTAATTTGGGAATGGAATGGTGGCACTGCAAATGATGTTAGGACTGAGAATTTTTAATGCTAGTTGGTGCCCAGATTTGGGCATAAAATAAAGTCTTTAATCTTAAGTTGTCATTTCTAATCATCCAACCACAACTGATCTCGAATGTTTCTTATCTTACTACCTTTTGTTTTTCGATCCTTCCAATCCAAACACCTTTTGTATAATCCATTGTATTTGATTAGGATAAAATAGAGAAAAATTTTCGATATCATATTAGGGATAAATTGGGGAAAATTTTGTGACGCCCCAAACCCGGGGGTCCGTTGACTACCCGTCAACCCGCGGAAACACTCGTGAATGTTGGGTGACCCGACATTTCTCACGAAAATCGGGCAAAGTCTCCTTTGTACGGGGAGCTCTACCCAAATACAAAACCTGCATATACCTATCTCAAACGGTGCAATAGATCCAATATATCCAATATATTTAATCACATGAGTATCTGACCACTTGGGCCTAAGCGATACCGAAATACATACTAACTATGAATCGACTATATACCAAATAGTTAAAGGGTTACAATATTTTCACTCTTATACAAGCGCATATATTAAAATTAGACATTTCAATACATGTATATATCATCAACGAAAGCCCTGACCGACTTTCTTTAATCCTCGATCACCCCAGAATAATTTGTCACACTCGCCACGCTCCTGTGCACAGTAAATAATATCCTAAATGAGGAGCTAATGCTCGATGAGTGTCGCCCTAAGTGGGCTACTCTCCCACCTAAGTGCAATGCAATGTTCCAAAATAAACATACATTCAAGCAAATGCATGATCCTACTTGAATGTCTGCATGACCCGACTCGAGATCAAGTCCTCATGGAGCTCTCTCCACGCTCCTTTAAGCCTCGTGTAAATTTATTGTTTTGTTAGTGGACAACCCTCAGGTTATATATATATCAAGCGGAGCCGTCTCCGACAGATTGATATATTATTTGTTTGTGGACTACCCTCGGAGTGCATATCAATTGGCGATCTCAGACGATTGATATTTTTTTTAATTTGGCTACCCTCCGATAATTAATATTTTCAGACAACCTTCTGAACCATTTTCTCTAGACTCATCTCATGCACTCACTCCTATAGTCCTAGGGTGTTCCAGTGCATATGGATTGCATGTATGCCAATTCCAATACAGTCTAATCACATGCAAATATGTAAACATGCACATATCCACATAATATCGATCACACAATCATGTCATGTAATTAATCAATTCATACATCAAAAAATTAGCTCACTTAATTCAATGATCCAAGCTCTGAAACAATTAGGCTCGAATCACTTTCGACCATACATGTTTTTCACACAAAATATATTTTTTTGTGAACACTATTCACAGGAACAGTAAAACCCTCGTTTACTATTCCCAATAAGAATCCACAATCATCGGTTCATACATGAACGCATTTCTGGCCATTCGGCCCTAATTTCAATCACTACATGATTTAACATATAAATATACAATTTCACGCCCCAGCGTAGTGGTCGATCGCGGTTGCACCATTTTGTTCAAATTTCGTATTAATTCGGTTCCAAGGTTTGGGGCCGTCGAAGTGACCTAACGGCCTCGTCGACTCAAACATTCGTAAAGTACTTAAGGGAATAAAACCCAAGTAGGGAGAAACCCTACCTCAAGGAGTTTGTCTAAAGCTCCTTAAATCCCGACACCCCACGTGAAGCCACTCTCCGCGTGGCGACTTTCCTTGTCTCGAGACTCTGGCGGTCGGATCGCCCGTATTTTTAGAGAGAAGTCAGACCTTCTCACACTAAAAAATCGCCATTTTTGCTTTATGTCAATTTTTTCCTTGCTTCCCATTTTTTTGGCTCATTTCCCATTTGTAAGGGACGAGTACTGTAGCAATTTTGTCATTTAATGACTTAACAACTTCCAAAATGACCATTATGTCCCTTCATTTCCCAGTTTTGACATTCGGCTCTACTTCGGCAGTCCATTTTTATCATTTCTCTACTCATGCCACTTATGGCACATGAGTACGTGTTATATGTGATTTTCGTCGCATCGAAAATCGTTTTTGTTTACCGGCGATGCCTCGAAAAACATGTCAGCTTCCGTATCTCGAGGAATTCTCCGAAATTTTACGTGCTAGCTAGATTTCACGAGACGATTCCAATGATGAAATCCGTTTCATCATCTGAGATCTAGAGAATAAATTCCGGATTTTTAACCGAAATTACAATTTTGTAACCAAAATTACGATTTTGCCATTTTTCCAAAAAATGGAATTTCTCGGGTCTTACAAATTTCCCTCTTAATTTCGATCTCATATTTAGGGTCTAAATTTAGGGTTTTTGTTTTTCCTTTTAATTTTGTTCTTGGATTAGGGTAAATTTTAGGGAAAATTCGATCTTAGGTTAGGAACAAAAGAGATATACACGTGGCGTTCCATGTTAGCGGTGTTAAAAGCTGTTTTCATTGTCTGATTAAGTAACAACATGTGCATAAGCGAGCTAGCATGGAAGTAAGTGTGAGGATATCTTAGGATCGAAAAAAGTTCAGGTGCGAAATTGGACATACAGCCAAAAGTCAGAGGCATTTATGCAACTTATCCTTCATTTTCATATCGTAACAACCGGGTTATGCGAGGACAACATATGGTTATATACAATATAATATTAGTACTAAATGATTAATAAATCAGGAACATGATTTAACATGATAATAATAATGATGTCATAGCCTAAATCACTAGATGATCAAATTGTGATTTGATTTATGCACTCACAGGTGCATAATTAGAGATCATTAGCGCATGATGCAATTGAACTTGATTTTCTTAACAATCAATAACCAACAACAAAATATACGAAGATTAATTGTTGCATGATGACTATATAACTGTATGAATTTTTTTTGTTGTCTTAAAACTGATTTTTTTATCTATTTCTTGAATTCTTATGCTTTTCTGTTTTTTTTTTTTTTTTTTTTTGAGATTTGGCCCAGTGGAGCATTATTTAGGCAAAAATTGGTTTCGGTGTCACGATGTTAAACATTAGTAATTACCATACTTGTTCTTTATTTTCTATTGAACCTATGTTTTATGTGTTCGTTTATTTGCCACGTTTGTTGTCTAAGAAAGCAGGATTTTTGTTCGTTTTATTGTTTCTATTTTTATTTGTTTTTTAGTGCAATTGTTTCGAAATTTCTTTTGAAGGACCCAGCTAAGTCATTGCACAGTGATAGGTTGTATTTGTTTGTGTTGTGATCAAAGAGTGATGAAAGTTCACCACTTTGTATTTTTTCTTCTTTCCTCAAAAACATAGCAATGGATTATGTGTTCATTGCCATGACAGTTGAAAACTTGATCATAACAGTTGCTTATCCACCCATTTTAAGGCTTTCTTTTATAACTTATTTTAAATCACCATCTTATAATCCACTTAAATTACACTCTATATTTATAAGTTTTGAACTCTTATATTTGGAAATTTTGCATAATTCAACATTATAGTATCATGTAATGCTCCATTGTTTTGAATTTACTTCCAATAGATTCACATTCATGGGAGTACGCTTTTCAGGGGAAACGAAAATGAGATTTGTCTTATTTCCTTCCGGATCTGAAGTTTTAGTGACATCTCATTTACCCGCGAAAGTTTTAATGATTCTTGAAGTTAGGATAATCTTTGCGATAATGTTTTGCTCCATAATCATGTTTACTTGATATTGTACATGTGGCGTAAGCGATGTAGACTAGAAAATGCGTCATGAGATTCGAAGTAGGGTTGTTCTTTCACCTACTTGCACACTTGATTTTATTTACTTTGGAAAAATTCGGAACATATGCATGCAAAATTGATTTGCTAAGTCGGGATTGCAATTTCTTTTCTTAACCTAATGTCCCTCTGTTTTGAGTGCATGTGCATCCAGTCTTTGTCCACTTGAAACTTTCATATAAGTTAATGAATTAAGTTGTAGGCTGCTCAAATTTCTATTACCACTAAAAATTTTTGATTTTTTGAATTCTTATTGGGAATCTTTGATAACTTCATAATTAAATATTTGGTTGTCTTATCACTTTCTTTTCAACAGAAAAACTTAGACACTACCATATTCTTTGAAATAAAAAAACATAGTGCAATTTGTAATTATTTTCTTTGGTGTAAGTAAAAAGGTTATGATTCAATAAGTAAAAGGAAATTAATGAGTTATAACCTACTTTGGAGGATGATGATTTTTTTAAAACCAGAATTAGACTTCCTTGATATTTGTCATGTCAAATTGGATTAATTCTTCCCCTTTGTTTTGCAGAATTAGACTAGTAGTTGTTGCCACTAAGAAGTTTGTTGCAAGGTGCTGGTGATGCACGGCAGTATGTTTCTGAATTCTAGTTTTTTTTTTTTTTTTATACGGATATGTTTGAATTCTAGTTATGCTTGTGTGATGTAATTTAAGGCTTTTCTATTGTATGGAACTATGTTCATGGATGCCTAGAAGCACTGATGTTTTCTAAAAGAGGACTAGGAGACTAGTGGTGTGTGTGGGGAAATGGTGACGGATGTAAAGTCATTTTTTATGTAGGGTTCTTATCAACGGGAGGCGAACTAAATGAGATGGTGAGGTTCTGACATTTTAAGAGAATGGGTGGAGTAGAATGAGAGGTGAGAGGGAATTGGAGAAAATGGTAGTGAAAAATAAAGAAGAAAACTTAAGAGATTGGAAAAATCTTTTCTTCTTTTGTTGGATTCTAAAAGCCTTTTTATATTGTTCCCAAAGAGTAATTTCTATATTGTTCCAATGTTGAGTCCATTTCGAGTCTTTTCCTTTACTTCAATATAGGTAGATTTATTAACGTGTAGGTGTCACATTTAAGGGGGTGTAGGAAATTATTTTCTAAAAGTATGATGAAGGAAACATCTTCCTCCTGATAAGGGTATTGACTTTCGACGGGCAGCAAAAGGATTCGTGGAAGCAAGCAATCCCAAGTAAGTGAGTGTATTGATTCTTTGTTCATTTCTACCATCCTTTTTTGACACACCCCACCACATACGCTGGCGGCGGTGTGGGCGCCACTCTCTGAAATCGGCCGTTACCTCTAACGGTAGAAATTCTGTGAAGTGAAGCGTCTTGGCTCCGACTCTTTGGTATAAAATGATTTTTTTTTCCCACTTAGGATTTTGTAAAATCTCGGCAGCATATCAGCTGCATAAAGGGCATATTCGAAATCCTGTAAACACAATTTACACTTTTCCAACCAAATATGGCAACAAGCAATGTTCTTTGAAAAGAGCCTCAGGCTCAACACATTTTCACAACTACACTATGTACATACATATACTCCACTATACAAATTCAAAGTATTTCCTTACAAAAGATTATTAATCTGGCATTAATCTGAAGTCGGAAGATCTTAATATGGTCAGCGTCGTCGTGCTGTACACAGAAAATAGTTTTAAAACAAGAAAATAATGAGTTAAAAGCGAGCTCCGGTGAGTGTATGCTTTAATAAAATGTTTGGCTTTTCGAAAAATATCTCAAAGCGTAAACTCTCTTTTCTGAGACATTTTCGAAGCAGCACTTGCTTTGCTTTGCTTTGCTTTAAAAGTTTCTAAAACTTTTCATAATTTCTTGCTTGCTTGCTTTACCTTGTTTTGCTTTAAAAGTTTATAAAACTTTTCATAAATCTCTTACTTTAAAAGTTTATAAAACTTTTCATAAACCTGGAGCACAGGCTCAGCAGCTTGCTGAAGCAAAGCGGGGAGCAGTGCTCAATGCTTGCTTTAAAAAATAAAAGCAGGAGCTTTGGTAGTAGAAACTGCTAAAATAAAACGGGAGCACGGGCTCGACCACTTGTTTAAAATAAACACGGGAGCACCCAGGCTCGGCCGTGCACCGGTGGTTGATTTCAAAGCGCGCATAAAACATGATTATGATCATCAGCCATTCGGAGGCATTTCTTGCTTGTTGTACCACTGAGTGAACACGGGAGCACGGGCATCAAGCGTGGCGGTGGGAAGGACCTGGGTCCACCATCACCCTAGGTGGAAGAGCCTTGCTCCCATTCCCCTTTAGGTAAATATGGTGGAATTGACCTTGGTCTCAGATCACCATAATCTAGTGCAGCGTAACCTATATACTCCATTGCGTGACACGGTCTCCTTCATCTCGCATGATGCATGAACTAAGTTCCAAGTAGGCAAATCTAAATGCATGAATGATATCCTAACACCAGGTGCACGTCTGAGCTCTGCTGGCCAGAGTATGCTTGCTTAAAACTGAGTTCCAGTTAGGCTGTTTTATAAAATATACTTTTGTTTGCTTGCTTGCTTGCTCTTTGAAATATGGTTTTACAACTCAAAACCATTGCTTGCTTGCTTTGTAAAAGTATGGTTGAATACATACTTGTTTGCTTTTCACATATGGTTTAAATCAAAACCATTATTTGCTTACTAAACTCATTGCTTGAAACATGGTTTAACAATTCAAACCATTAAATAGTGTAAGCAGTTTATAATACCTTTAGTATTTGAAAAATAGGTTTAGAACACTCACCTTTCTGCTTACTAAACTTGAGCACAACTTCACAACTTTCCCGCCTTTGCTTTTAGCCTACACACTCAAACGAATACGGCGAACATATTAATCGCCTACGTATAGCGTAATACTTAACACTCAATGAATATCGCCGAGGCGACGAGGTACGCTACGTTTTTCATTGAGTTCCAATCTTCTTTGAACCTCTCTTAATCATTTAGTAAGGTTCCTATACTATCGGTGTATGATTTTAAGCTTAACTATGCGAAATTACCAAAATCTTGGCTTTTGGACACTGTGGTACCGGTACCACCCTGTTTTGGGTACCACCTCGTGGTTTTGCCCAAAAATGTTGCTTTTGCCCTCTTTTGGTACCATCTTTCATCATACAACTTCTCTATTCCATAATACCTCAAAAACCAACATGGAATTCATCCAAAACAACTCCACAACACTTGAATTGGTGATTTGGAACTTCATACAACGAAACCCTAAGTGAAAATCCCAAGAATTCAACCCAAGGTCCACCAATTCCTACAAAACCATAGAATTTTGATGGATTCCATGTTTATTCTATACCAATTAGGGTTTTACCCACATAACCTCAATAATTCTAAGGTTTGGGTGATCTCTCCACAAAACCCTAGAAAAAGGAGGAACTAATTTCCATGGAAAAACCACACAGACATCCATTACACTTGATTCCGCTCCTGAAAAACATGCCTTTGTTCTTATAAACTTTTCTTCCTCTTCTTCTCATTCTTCTCCTTTTCCTCAACCATGAAGCCCTAGCCAAAATGAGAGCAAATGACACATTTTGTTTGTCTCATGGCCTTTTATAATCCTATCTTTGCCTTAATTGCAAATAGGTCCTCCATCTCTCAACAATTGCACTTCAACTTTTGTTATTTTTTTTATTTTTGCATACTCCCTTATTTGATTATGACTTTCATATCCTTTTTGAAAAATTACAACTTTACCCTTCTTCTAGTACAACATTCCGGGTTCAATAAATTATCATTTCACAATTTCATCCTGAACAACAACTCCTAAAAATATTACAATGGCACGTGGTGCTCGTATGCGTCCCTACAGTTACTTATACTGTACACCTTCTCGGGACAGGGCGTTACATTTTTCATGATTAACCTATTATATTAATGACCTTTTTCCTAGTGATATACATTAGGGTCGGTTAATGTCTTTACATTTCCTATTTGATATACATTAGCTTCTTGTAAATCCTAATTCCTGCTCAATTTCATATAATATATTTTATTCTTTGGATGAATCTTTATTTCCCTTTATTTATATTCTCTATTTTAGATAGATATTATACACACACACACACACACACACACACACACACACACATATATATATATATAGATATATATATTTCCTTGATTTCCTCTATGTGCCCCGAAGGACACTTTGCCCATTTCCGCCAACTTTTACTCGCCATATTTTATCCCAGGCATTCATTTTCAAACCCTTTCACCTAATGTTTTCAGAACCGGACCGAACTGGCTAGTTCGACCAATCCGATCGTTGACCGGTCACCATTTCAGTTTGGTTCAAATGATTAAACCGGAATGCGATCGAACCGGCATTAAACCGCGTGAACCAACGATTCAACCAGTGAACCCATAACTGGGTTTATTACAGAATCCACCGCTCAATAACATATATAGTTTTTAAAAAAATTTAAATCCAAAGTGACGTTGTTTTGATGTTTTTGGCATCAAAACTTAAAGCCTAGAAAAGTGGCCCTTCTCGACTTCCTGACCTTGCCCTAACCTCTCCTCACTTCGCAGCAAAGAAGAACAGTTAGCAAATACAGCCCATTTTGGGATTTTCCATCATTATCATCGAATTTGGTTTGAAATTTGGGTAAGTTAATGAAAGTGTTTTATATTTTCGATTTATACTCTAGCTCCTATGTCGAAGAATGTTAATTCGTCGACTTGGCATTTTCCGCTTGTTAAATTCTTTAGTCTGGCTTCTCGATCTTCGTAGTGTAGTGGAAGACGCTTTTAGATGAAGGGCTTTCTTACATATGTATACTCTTTTCCCCCTCTTAATTTATTAAGATCTTAAATGTTTCCTAAACTTGGGGTTCACTCGTTCTTTTCACTATATTTCCTAAACTTGGCATTTTTTGTGAGAATTTTGATTTATTGGAAAACTTAATTGTGCATCTTTGTGGAGATATCCTTGATGGCATTTCGCTATTCCATTAGGATTCGCTTAGAGATGTCATTGAAGGGTATGTATATTCTGGGTCAGGATTTACTGTCAAATCCTTTTTCTCTCTATTTTTAATAGAATATTTCGCTTTTTTAATCGAAAGGCCATGCTAATAAATGAGTGTAGCTTCTGTTCTTTAAGCAGCAAATCAATGTATTAAATGACTGTACACTACAACTGATGATATTGGGGTATTGCATTATGAAGAGATGCTTAATGGTTTTGTATGCTTTCGATACATACATCTACGGGCTAATTCAATGTCCGAGATGATCTTTGATAGATTGATGATTTATTGAATGCATACAGGAGTTTATGATTCTATAAGAGTATTTTCCATATCTATTTGTTATAGCAAAAGCATAAATGTTCATAAAATAATGATTTTGAGCTGTTTAAAATGTTCAATTAAGAATGTGGATTATAGGCTGATTTCTCAAGCATTTGGATGATGTTTTATTTCTATGATATCTTATTTATGATCTAAGTTTAATGACCTATATTCTATTGGTCCTCCATCACTAAACAAGAGTCTTACAATACATGACAAACTCCACAAGTGTAAAATTTTAAAACTCTATAAAAGATGAAATAGTCAAGTAAAATTTATAACCAGTTATTTATTTATTTATTATAATATATAAAATATATGGATATGATGTCACCGCTTCGATCATCGGGGTTGGGACTAGGGTGAACCATGAATCGACGCCGCTCAAATTGATCGTCCGGGGTTTTGAAAACATTGCTTTCTAATTCGACTATTTATTTTCAAATCTACTTTTTATTTTTTATTTTTTTAACTAAATCAAACTCACAGAGTCCCTTTTGTTTGAATGTTGTTTAAATTTCACAAAATAATTTTAACAAAGTTTGAACATAAAGATCACTTGTTTATAAAGTTAGAATTAATTTTTAAACCATAAGAATACATCTCATTTTTGTTTCAAGTTTTGCCATTTAACAAAGATTTCTAAAATCATGACTTTATCTATCTTAACTTTCTTTAATACTAATCTCAAAGCAATACTATTATTCTTATTTTAATCTCACCCATTACTTTTGTTATTTAGGAAAAACATTTTCTAATTTCAATTTAAAATATATATATTTAGCGCCAAACTAAATAAAAATCATCTTTAATTTCAAAATAATAATTTCTATACTTCAAATTTTCTAACCGCTTAATTTATATGTATGAGATTAATCGTCTCTATTTTGATTTGCCACTAAATTTATATGTCAACTTAACTTATGAATATCCTACTCAATGATGCAAATATTTCTTCATCTATTAGATCATATTTAATAAGTTTTCATGCATGGTACCAAATTTAATTCACTTTTGAAGCAATAATATAATTTTAGATAAAATAAAAAAATTACTCTAATAATATCATAAATTTATCACATAACAAAGAGTCTACAATTAAAAATTATATCATAATGCATAAAATGTTAAAAACATCTAACACAAGGAAGAAGTTGCAATGGTGATCCACTAATGTCTCAAACATTATTAACAATGTTCTCTTACAAAGGCTAAAGTCGCACCGTCCGAATAGAGCAAAACGTAGCAAATCCTATATACCTAAAATGAAATGGCCGAAAAATATGAATACGCTTTTACCATAAATACATGAGAATATAAAGCAAATTTGCTAAACCTTAGAAAATGAAAATGATTGGAATAAAAAAGAAAATGATACCATTTAGTATATATACATTATATTCTACCAATATTTATAGAATATATTATTAAGAAAAAATATTTCTAATGCTCACTTTTAACATTTAACAATAAGGGTCGGACAAAGGGAATTGAAGCTGTTTATTAGGCCGACATCCAATTGAATCTATTACGGAACCAAGGAAACCATCGGGTTCGATGGAAACCGAACGGTTCATTCAAATAACTCACTCACTCATCCACTGCGGTACAATTTTATTATTAGTCAGCTCCCACCCCAATTTATTATGAGTTGTGTTGCTTATTTCAAAATAGGTTCAATTATAAAAAACTCGTTCTCATATGAGAACAAGCTTTTTATAGCTTAACCTTTTCAAAATTACTTTCTCAATCTTCCCACAACAATTGCCTTTATTTGTTGTGTAAGACCCGAGAAAATTCCAATTTTCGGAAAAATGGCAAAACAGTAATTTCGGTCAAAATCCAAAATTTTTATAGATCTCGGATGATGAAACGGATTTCACCGTTAGAACTGCCTCGAAATCTAACTAACATCGTCATCTCTCACAACTGAGATAAATTTTAATTTCACATTTTTCGAGGCACCGAAAGTGTCGCGCCAGAACTGGCCTTGAGAGATATGTGATGTGACAAAAGTCACCTATTACATGTACTGCACAAGAAGGTTACAAGATTAGAGAAATATGCAATGATGACCTAGATTGTGTTTATGTCAAAATCAAGAAAAATATTAGGAATTACTGAATTGCCATCAATAAGAGCAAACATATGAATGAAGTCATTAGAAACCCCTAAAATCCGAATTCAAAAATGGTAAGAACTGTAAAATTCGGTCAAAATTTGGATTTTTTTTCAGATCTCGATATCAAAATTGACTTCACCGTGGAATCATCTTGTGAAATTAGCTACCATATCAAATTTCTGTCACCTTAGCATGTCGCATCAGATCGCCGGTAAGAGGGAATGTAATACTTCAAGCGCATTTGAGGGCTCTGGGAGGACACATGTCAAGTGGGAGAGCTAGTCAAACAAATATCTCAAGTGGGACTCAGCAGACATGGCAATACATGATTGAGGGAAATCCAAGGTGATGATAAGGTGATAAGGATAATCCAAAGAGCCACTTAGAATTGGACAAGTGGATAGTGAGAGGACCCCATTTGATTTGTTTCCAATCAATGAGAGAGAGAGGAAAAGAAACCATTTGTGTAAGAGAGGCTAGAGAGAGAGACCTCACCTTTCTCTAAACTTCTAAGAATCATACCGTTAGCTGCGCAGCAAGAGGAAGAGTTCATCCTCATGGCATGGGTTTCTGATAGATCTAGAATCGGGAGTTTTAATAAACCCAAGAAGTAGGTCTTCTCCACTTTGGTTATTTACCCTGGCATATGTAGTGGTTGTATTGTCTCTAAGGGGAATGTTTGGTCGTATTCAACTATAGGAAGTTGCCATATTGTGATAAGACGATTAATCCAAACCTGAATCATATTTTGGTGGGAAAGAGTTAAATTATAGTGTCTTCTAGTAATTAGAGCCACACTGAACTTGATGTTAGGCTTTAAATTTCTCAATTCACCTCCGGGAGACCTGCGGTACATTTACTCGAATAGTCTAATCGGGGCGAGAGGTCAGTCGTAGAGACAAATGTAGAGGTCAGCCGCAGAGGTCAGCCCAGAGTCAACCGCTAAAGGTCTCAGCATTCAGAGGTCACCACCAACAGCCTCTGCCCGCCAAGTCGCCATCTGGGCTGATCTGATATGACCCCAACCGAAGGTCATAACTCCTTCTTCCGAACTCATTTTGATATGTCTCTCGACTCTATGAAAGCTCATTGAGTCAAGAATCCATTCGTATACCTGAAAGGATAGTGGGTGTCAGACCGAGGTGTTAGACTGAAACATCCAGGCCAGGCAAGCCTGCGCCGCCTGGTCAAATTCGTCTGGTTTGACTACGATGGTCATAACTCCTTCTGGTCAACTCCGCTTCGGATGTCTCTGGACTCTATGGGTGCCTATCAGCCAAGAAACCATACATATGCCCGAGAGCTGATAGTGGCACTCTGCTTCAGAGAGGCACAGATATGGACACCTGTAGGGTATAAGAGCAACATGGTCATAATTTAGGGCTTTGGAGACTAGCAGGAAATGCAAAGTTATAGGAACCCGAATTTGTGGTATTAAAACCAAGGGTACAATGGTCATTAAGCAAAAGGGTATGGAAATCATAATCATAGAGATGGGCCATAGTACTAATAGGTAAGCTATGAATGCAATAATTAAAAGATGAGGTTATTCTGCAATTAAAGGAAATGCTAAAAATATAAAAATGGAAAATAAAACCAAAATGTCATTTCCTATTCAAAAGGTTAGGTCACGCTTGAGAAGAGTAGAAGGAGAGAGCCAAGAGCAAGAGGAAGAAGGGGAAGAAGGAGGAGGAAATAATCAAGGTATGGAATTTCTTATTTTTGGGTTTTGAGAACTAAGGTTTTTTGATGGAGTTTGATGCCCTGGTCTAGGCTTTGTGCAAAGCTCAATAATAAACCTTGAATTGTCTGGTTATAGAGTAAACCCTAATTGGGAGAAAATAGACATGGAATCATTAAACATATTTATAAAGAATTAGACCTGTAGTGTTTTTGATTTTCACCTAAAGTTTTGTGTTTTGAGGTTCCAGCACCAATTCAAATGTGGTGGAGTTGTTGGATGATTTCCATGATGTTTCTTTAAGTGTTATGAATTATAGTTGTATGGAGTGAATTGGCATCAAAAGGGGGAAACACTGCAAATCTGAAGTAAAATTTGAAGGTATACCGGCAAGATGAACAGTAGTGTACCGGTACACCCCACCGTATAAAGTGTACTGGTACAGCAACAGGAAAATGTGGCACCCTCTGTCATTTTTCCTGCTTTTCAACATTAGCTGTGATTCAAACATGAATCTTCTGTATTTCTTATCCGATTGATGATTCAAGGGCACTAAACTAGACTTCTAAGAAACCAAACCTAAGAAATAGGCATCGTCAAACTGATCTGGTAATCTTTAAAATTCACCAGTAGCCACAGGCAAGAAAAATTCTGATTCCAGCTTAGACATAGAGTAGTCCGGTCAAGCTTTGACGTAACTGAGCTCTGGTACAATTAAGACTCCAGCTTGAATAGAACCCTTAAACCCAGCTTAAAAGAGGCAAAGAGATAGTGACTGCCCAGGAGGCGGCTATGCGTAGCACACCCCATTGTCGATTCGGTTGAGGTATGTTAAAAGGGACAGTGGGAACGTGTGCTCAAGTTAAGTGCCAGCAGTGAGTGCTCTAAAACTACTTTCCAAATACTAGTGTATTATTATTATTATTATAACCTGCATGAATTAGTATTTCATGGTTTTGAATGTAACCATTTTCAAGAAGCAAGCAATGAGTTAAAAAGCAAGAAAATGGTTTTGAAGTTAAACCATTTTTGAAAGTGCTATTGGTTTTAAATTAAAACTACAATTAAGCAAGAAAGCAGTAAGTAAGCAAATGGTTTTAAATAATTAAACCATTTTCAAGAGCAAGTAAGCAAATGGTTTGAATAATTAAACCATTTTCACAAAGCAAGTAAATGGTTTCATGTAAAACCATTTTACTAAAGAGCAAGCAAGTGTTAAAGAAAGTTTTGAGAAAACAAGGCCTTCCCTAGTTCTAAGCAAGCAAACCTGGGCCGAGGTATTCCGTGATGTGCACCTGCAGGGTGTTAGGATCTCATACATGCATTGTAGTTTTGTAGTTGGTCATAAACTTAGGACATACATCATGCATTTAAAGAGACCGGCACTGCATGTGAGTATATAAGGTTATGAGCCTCAACTAAGTATGGTGACGCGAAGACGAGGTCAACCCTGACCATATTCACCTGGAAAAGGTGACGTGACAAAGGTCCCACCTAGCACGTTGAGCACGTGTCCCGGTGGTTCACTAGGTAAGGAAAATAGGTTCCAAAGGGGTCAGATGTTTTACGCTACGATATACGCTTTAAAAAAATCAATCATCGTCTCTATCACGTGCCTTCCTGAGAGTTTTAAAGCAAACTATTGTTCTGCCCTCGCTTAGATTTCAAACGACACAGAGCTTTAAGCTCCTGGGTTTTACTTTCAAAGCATGTGGAAGTTGAGCTCAAGTCTGATTTGCGAAAGTTTGGAGAAACTTTTAAATCAAAGTAGAAAGGTTTTAGTATAAACTCTTTCAAGCAAGATAGCAAAGCAAGAAGAAAATTATGAGAAGTTTTATAAACTCTGGCAAGCAAGAAAATAGAGTTTACAAGTTTTTAAGAAAAAGTAAAATAAAGCAAGAAGGTATTAAAAGTTTTAGAAACTTTTAAAAGCAAGTATAAAAGCAAGCAAGTACAAAAGCAAGGGTTAAAGAAAAGTTTAGAAACTTTTGAAGAGCAAAGCAAAGCAAAGCTTCTAGAAATATTGTAAAGAGAGTTTTTACATGTTTGAAATGTTTTCCTAGTTAAAAAAACCGTTATAAAAGCATACACTCACCGAGCCTGTTTAGAAATATTGTGGCTTTAAAACTATTTTCCGTGTACACAGGTACGCATTTTGCTGGAGCACAATAGGGCTGCCTGACATTGTATGCGTCAGAAATTAAGAACATTATGTAAGGAAAAGACCTCGGAACATACTTTGACCAGGTTAAAGGAACATATGTATAAAAATAGGAGTAGTTTTGTGGAGAATGTGTTGGTATGTCACATATATTTTGGATATAGTGTAAATTGAATACAACAGGATTTTGAATTAGACTATGTATGCCTGTCATGTCAAGTTTTTCCGTCTAAGATTTTACCAAATCCTAAATTGAAAAAATAAAAGAAAAATTTTTATAGAGGTTTAAGTAAGCAATACGGCTTCGTCTACGTGACTTTAGTCATGAAGGTAATGGTCAGATTTCTGTGGAGGGCTTATGACTCGCCCACCCGCCTAGGTAAAATGGATAGTGGATGTTGGGAATCGAGGTGTTGTAATCGAGCTCATTCCAAGTCAGTCAACAAATCGGGCTCTGGTCAGCTCGCCCGGGTTTGACTACGAGGACCTCCAACTGAAGGTCATAACTCCTTCGGTCCGAACCTGCTTCGATGTTCTCGACCTATGGAAAGCCCATTGAGTCAAAAATCTATCTCGTATGCCCGAGGAGGATAGTGGTGTTAGACCTAGTGTTGGGACTAAGCTCAAATCGCTTCCGTCGCCGTTTGTTTACTCACGTACGACCTCTAACTGGCGTCATAAATCCTTCGCCTAAACTCCGTTTGATGGTTCTTGACCCTATGAAAAGCCCATCGAGTCAAGATTCCATTCAGAGGCCCGGCGGGAGGATAGTGGGTGGTCAGGACTGAGGTGCCAATCGAAGCTCACTGTGTCAAGTCAACCAGCGCCCGTCGATTGTCATTTGACTCACGTGATGACCTCCAACTCTAAGGTCATAACTCCTTCGTCCGAACCTCGCTTTCTCTTGGATGTCTCAACTCTATGGAGCCCATCGAGTCAAGAAATCCATCCAGTATGTCCGTAGGGAGCATAGGAAGGTGTCAGACCGAGGGGTTAGACTGCTCGCCAGGTCAGTCAGCCCGGCGCCTTAAGATTTGATCACATATGACCTCCAACTCTCTAAGGTCATAGAAACTTCTTCATCCGAACTCCGTTTCGGTGTCTTCTTGACCCTGCGGTTTACTAGTCGTGATTCCATTCATATCTCTGAGGAGATAGTAGATGTTAGCCGAGCCTGAGAAATAGGCCGCCTAGCAAGTCGTCGCCTCGGTCGGGTTTAACACGTGTGGACCTCCAACTTCTCTAAGGTCGGCAAATTCTTCGCCCGAACTACGCTTCGCGTTATCGAACCCTATGGAGCACTACGGAGTCAAGACTTATAGGTGCTTGTGGAGGTAATGCGATCACCTTATCGTAATCGGCGTTTTGCACCGTGTGTGCCTTGCTGTATCAACATGAATAGCCGGGTTTTAACATGACCATTGCATGGCATGTTGTAAACTGTTGTAGGTATTTGTATGTAGGGACAGTTTGAACTGGAAACTGAAAGTTTCTAGGTTTTATGGTCGTTTCTCGATGTTGTATGGATGATTGAAGTCCAAACTAATTCATGATTGTGAAGGGCCGTACCCCGTTGATGGGTCCAAGATTGTGACCTTGTTGTGTGTGATTGCTTATAGGAATAACATGCAGTGTGAGTAGGACATGTTAATGTATGTTGTATGATGCATTAACATGATGTTGAATTATATAAAAAATATATAATTGTGGGTAAGCCATTGGAAATTGGATTGTTATTAGCCCATGTGAGCTAATTTAGATGCCACTGATTATGAATTGAATGACATGATGCATGTGAGTTAATTGTTTGTTAACATATGCATGATTGAGATATATATTAGCATGTGTTGTATGAAAATGGCATAATGCATTTCATATGCACCGGGGCAACTTAGAAAATTAGGTGTGAGTGCATGGCTTGAAAGAAAAGAAAAATGAAAAATGGTTGTGAAAGGAATTTCAAGGGAAGATTTTCCTCAAGAATTCGCTCTCGAGAGTTTCTGGCCCACAATTATCTTTGTACGACCATGACTGTTTAAAAATGATCCAAAGCAAATTGGTCCCTTGAGGTAGTCCAACAATAGGCTGCATCGGTCTCTAGAGAAGTTTTCGAGAACAAAAAGCTTTTGTTTGAAAGAACTGCTTTCATTTCACATCACAGAGGCATGTACTTATGAGTCAAGAGGCTTCAGATGTGGAAGAGGAGTCACATTCTCATCCATGATATATAGAGCATTTGAGTAGGAACTGCATGTTTTACTTCGAATGGGGCGGTGCGACTATCGTGATGTACACTTAGGTGGGGAGTAACCCTAGGAGATTATCACTACTAGGCTTTGCTCACCTCGTCGTGGGACCCCCTTTCAAAGTAAGCACTATAGTATCACAACTCTTCAAGGGGTCGTGAGTACGAAGAAGGCCGGGTTGTGGCCTTGATTAGTACATTTTGTAAATATATTGAATAAACTAGTTTTAATATATTTTTGGCATGTAAAGTGTAAAAAGAGTCAGACATCAAACTCAAGTAATATTTATAAGAAATGGGTTATGTGTAAGAAAATTACACAGGAAGAAGTCTCAATATATGAGACATGTGAGCGTGATATCGAGGTGACCCAGATCCACAAGCTCGCTGGTTGAGGTTGTCAACGGGACCCTCGGATAATACAATCATCTTCTTCATTTAGAGGCAAATGGGCGAAATGGACTGCCAGCGTAAAATGGAGATTTGAGATTTTTAGAGAGAAAGAGAGAGAGCACCTTCTCTCTAGATTTTCGGTCAATCGGATCGTCGGTTCTCGACTATAAAGCAAAGTCGATCTATACACAGGCTACTGGCACCGATTCCGTGAAGTTCCAACCCAAGAGGTGTGGATCTTTCCTACTTGCACCAAGTAAAGAGCTACGAAATGGTTAGCGAATGCTCGAGGCATTGCTTTAGTCAGAACTCGATCTCAAAAAGCTTGAACCAGTGAGAAAATTCTTGATTTAGGTGGTTTAATTAAAGAACCCTATAGTTTCTAATCAGTCATATGAATAGTGACAATAAAATTTTCTAATGTGTTTGGGTTGAGGTTTCAAAATGAATTGCTCTGTTTGTTAATTAAATTTCATGAGCTAATTTTGGTGCAATTGATCAGAATGTAATAACATGTTTATGATTTAATTATGTAAACCCGAGAAAATTCAATTTTCCCCGAAAAATGGTAAAATTTTTATTTCGGGTAAAATTCGAAATTTTTCTAGGACTGGTGACGAAACGACTTCACCGCTAAATCGTCTCAACAAATCTAGCTTCCACGTTGATTTTCACAATCGAGATGCAAAAATTGCATCGCTTTTTCGAGGTGTCTATATCGGTGCTATAAAACGCATATGTGATGTGACAAAGTCACCTATAACATGTACTCTTGTGATACATATTGAAGATTAGAGATGATGGAAATGGATGGTCGATTATGCCAAGTGCCGTAAACGAAGAAGGGACATTAGGGAATTTATAAAATTGTTAATGAGGGAAAGACAAAAGTATGAATAAAGGTTCATCTTCTTCAAAAGAGACCAAAAAAACGTGTAGGAGAGGACTGTTCATGCAGTGGCTAGATTTTCTGGTTTTTAAAGAGAGAAGGTGTGCCTTCTCTCTAGGCTTCCGACCGATCGGACCGTCGGTTTTCGACGGAGCAAGAAGGAAAGTTGTTCTACGCTACGAGGCTACGTTGTAAGCAATTCCGATTTCCAGTGAGTCTGACAACCCAGGTAGGGATCTTTCCTACTTGTGTTAATCTGTCTATTTCATGTGTTGTTAGGAGTCACCTGAGGCTTGTTTTATCGTGAAATTTTAGCCCTCAAGCTTTTGAACCGAGCGGGTTAAAATTCCTATTTCAGGTCGCTGTGAACAAGAACCCAGGGCACTGCTCATGTGAATAGTAACATGAATATTTTTGTGTGAAATTATGGATATTAAGTAATCTTTAAAATGAAATCATTATAAGCTGCTAATTGTACTTCATGTGAGCTAATTTTGGTGTTATTGATGTGAATTTAATAACATGATTTGTTTGATTAATTATAATATATATGCATGTGAATATATATTAGTGATAAATGTTTTGGATTGGTATCATATCTATACAGACCTGGGGCACCCTAGAATATTAGGAGGAGTGCATGACATGAAATTGAAAGTTAAATGAAAATATTTTGTAAAATAATTTCATTGATAGATTTTCCTGAGAATTGTGTTGTGGGAGATGTCCAACAATAACACGCCTGAGGAGCCCATGAATTCAAGGTTCTCCAACACATTCTGTCCCTGGAGGGTGTCCAATACTTTGACTGAATTCGACAGTGAGTTTTCGGGGAGAACAAAACTTTTTGTTTTGAAAACTGATATTTTTACTCGTGATCTCGGCTTAGTATATGTGAGGGAATCCCAAGAGGACTCGAGACATGGATTACTGTGTGATATCTGAGAAGGTTCATGAAATTGCTTGAATGTGATTGTCTCATGCATGTACACTTAGGTGAGTAACCCATGTAGGAATTATCTCTACTGAGCTTTGCTCACCTCGGTCGAGGATCACTATTTCAGTACTGTGGAGCGATCACCAGAAGGTGGCACCCATTAGAGGCCATTTTAGAAGCCGGGTTGTGGCTTTAGTACATGTATGCACATATATTAGAATTTATAATTTTAATATATGTTTGTATTAAGAGTAGTGTTAACTCTGAAACCATGTGAGAGTATATATTTATTTGAATATTTATTTTGCGAAAAATGATGCAGCCCAAGTGCCGTTATTTTACTTCCCATTTGGACCCCGTGTGGTCACAGTATGGTTGTGGGACAGGTTATGTACTCGTGTAGAGTTTCCACAGCTAGGAGGCTCTAATTCATTTTTCAGATGAGTGGTGCCTGGAAGCACTCGACATCCACGACTTATTCCGCAGTTGATGAGTGCCACACGTAATAATCCCTAGCTTAGGGCGTCGCATTTGGTAGGATCGTGAGTTTAGGTAAACGATTACCTAGGGAGCTCGGTTTGGGTATCCATAAGTTTAGTCCTGATACCAAATTTTCACAAATTATCGAGTCAGCACACGAGCAATCAGCCAGCACCTGGGCTTAGGCCACGGTCTGGGAGTGTAGAACCTAGGTATATGAATACCCAGGGCTTAGGACTCAATAGGCCATGGTCGAGTTATGTAGGAAACATCACCACTTGGTGGCTCGATGTTAGAGTTTAGGTATGAGATTACCTAGGAAGTCACGGGACAGGATTAGAACACTGCATGCACTGTGTTTTATGTGTGATTGGGTGTATAACATGTTGATTGTTATGAATGTATGGTGTGATTGTATGCTTGGTGAATAGCATAGGAAAAATGTTGAACACTAGGGTTAGTGTGAGAAAAAGTGTTTAAGAAATTTTGGGCAAAAAGTCCATAATTAAATGAAAAAAAAAATTTGTTGAGGATTTTTTTTTTTTTTAAGGGTTTTACTGTGTGTAAAACTGGAAAAAAAAAATGGATAAAATAAAATTTTATAAATTTATTTGGTATAATGGAAATTGAAAAAAAATATATATATAAATTTTTTTTTTTTTTTTTTTGGTGTTTTTCCAGAAGAGGAATGAAAAAAAATGAAGTGAAAAAAAAACTTGTTTATAACTGGTTGGGCTATTGCCCAACTGGGTCACGATACAATGGAAATTGTATCATGACATAGCAGCAGGGGCGTGCAGTTTGGCTGGAGCGTGTCACGATACACTCGGTTGTATCGTGATAGGCGGAGGCTTGAATGGCTGAGGGTTTGTGTCGCGATACACAGTATTGTATCGTGACAGGAGAGGGCTGGCCGCTGGGGGAATTGTGTCACGATACAGTCTTTGTATCGTGACAAGCGGGCAGTCTGGCTGAGGGCGTGTCACGATACAATCGATTGTATCGTGATAGTGGGGCAGAAGGTATGGTCGCTAGTTGTGTCACGATACAACATGCCCAGAGCTTCCGCGACACGCGCCACAAGAACACCACGATATCGGTCGCAGACACGCTTAGCGCTACGTGGCACGCCCAGACATGACCGCCACAAGCTGCGACACGGCTGGTGCTAGGCCACGACACGGGGGCCAAGTAGCGTTATGCCGCTGGCGCGGCAGGGAGCGCAGAAGGCGCCGCAGCTGGCACACCATGCGCGCAAAGATGGTCCGCTGGGTGTGCACCGGCACCCAACCCGCTTTGGGACTCAAAGGCACCGCTTCGGGCCACCGTTGGGACACCGTTCATGATAAAAATCAAATCAAATCAAATGAAATAAAATCTTTTAAAATGAAATTTTCTAAAATAAAATTTTGTCATAAAAAAAATGATTTAATATTGAATTATTGTCCTGCATTTCCTATGAATGCAAGGACATTGTGTATGAAATATTTTCTGTATATAAATAGTGTCTCGGGGTTGTGTTTATGCCTTAGAGATACTGCATTGAAATTTTAACTTGCCATTTGACATGTGTAGATGACTAGTCGAGGGCAAGGACGTAGGGGTCTTCCACGAGGTATTGGTTAGGCACCATCAGCTTTTGACCAACAAGTCTTTGTTGAGGTCGTAGGGATTGCAGTCGCCGCTATTGCACATGCATGTGCACAGTGAGCTGTATAGTCGTAACCTCCAACGCTTAGAAGTACATCGTCTCCAATGGTTGGGTGGAGGAGGGACTCCTGTGGTCAGACGACTATGACCACGTAGGGGGAAGTAAATGTTACGCGAGGCATCCGTGGATATGGTGCTGGTACTAAGAGGAAGGGAGATCAACCCTCTAGTTCAGAGCAGCTGTAAGGCTTCGGGTTCGCATGGTCCCAGAGTCCCTGGCATCCGCTGTGGGATCAGCTATGGTGTGGCTGCGACCCAAGATGGGGGAAGGTTATGGTTTCCACCGCTAAGAATTGACATATGAGGAGGGATTGCCCTCGTGAGGCATGGGATCCCAAGATTGGGGCCTGCAATCCCAAATGGCCGAGGGATGTGGAGCAAACACACTGAGCCTCCAGCACCCTAGTAATGGGTCGACAGAACCAGATCGGGGCCTCGTATGCCGTGACAAGCATCCCAGTGCTCTGGCACAAAGAGCCACATAGCGAGCTAGAGCGCATCTAGTTGAGGACAGGATTTGCAGCCGAGAATCTCAACAGCTAGGCAAGGATTGCAGTACCATTGTCGCCACCAGCATGGGAGGCGAGATCGTTCGAGAGGTGAGGTCCTTGAAGTACTACATTGAGCATACAGGCGCCTCTGATATGGTGGCAATGCTTTCTACTCTTGCACTTGTTGACGGAGTGGCGTTGAATTAAAATGCATCATATTCACATGAATGAATGAATCTTTGTGTGACAGATTAAATGGGAGGTTGAGGCCTTGCAGAGATGATGTACCCTTCCTAGGATGTAGGGTGAGAGCCGGCTCGATGTGTCTAGATTCGTGAGTCATGACCTAGTGATTCTACTGTGGTGGACCTTAGGTGGTAGACGTATTGGGTGTTGATGTTTGGTTTCTGATATGACAAGTTGATGTTCGCACGAGTTGTCGTGCAGAATTTGGGACCTAGTTGTGGTTGTCATACACTCAATACGACCCAACAGCGTAATTGAGTTGGGTGAGGTTACATATGCACGTGGTTGGATGTGTATGTGCATGAAATTTCGGGATGAAATTCTTTTTAAGGAGGAGAGAATGTAAGACCCGAGAAAATTCCAATTTTCTGAAAAAAACAGAATGGTCATTTCAGAAAACTAAAATTTTCTAGATCTCGGATGACTAAACGACTTCACCGCTGGAATCGCCTCAACAAATCTAGCTACCACGCGATTTTCGCGACCCGAGACAAGAAAAATTACACGCTTTTCATGACACCGGTATCACGTACATAAAACAACATGCATGTACAAAGCCACCTTATAAATATACCTGGACACATGCTGGATTAGAGAGATGATGGAAATGGATGGTCAAATTATGCCAAGTGTCAAAAATCTATAGAATAAGGGACACATTAGGTTCGAGTAAATTAAAGAACAGGAGTGACAAAAGATGAAACAGTTCATCTTCTTCAAAAGAGACCAAAAAAATGTGTATGAGAGGACTATTCATGCAGTGGCTGGATTTTTTGGTTTTTAGAGAGAGAAGGTGTGCCTTCTCTCTAGGTTTCCAGCCGATCGGACCATCGGTTTTCAACGGAGCAAGAAGGAAAGCTGTTCTACGTGGCGAGTATTACAGGCAATCGATTCGTGGAGTTTCTGGCTAACCACAAGAGGTAGGATCTTTTCTACTTGTGTTAATCTTGTCATGCTGGTGTAAATGGTTATGAATGTTCGAGAGACTTGTTTTAGCTGTAAATCTGGTCTCAAAAGCTGAACCCAAGGAAGAAAATCTATTTGTGGTGGCCGTGAACAAGAACTCCGAGGGTTCACTCGGTTTACAAAGGAATAAAATATGAATATTTTGTGAAATTTTGTGATATTAAGTAATTCAAAATGAATTGCTTGTGTTTGCTAATTAGTCATGAGCTAATTTGGTGTTATTGATGTGGAATTTAATAACATGATTTGCTTGATTAATTATAAGTTAATATATATGCATGTGAATATATATTAGTATAAATGTTTTGGATTGGCATCATGCATTCATACAACGGGCACCCTAGAATATTTAAGAGGAGTGCATGACATGAAATTGAAAGTTAAATGAAATGTTTGTGAAAGTAATTCAATTAGATGATTTTCCGAGAATTGTGTTGGGAGATGGTCCACCAATTACACGTCATGAGCCCATGAATTGTTTCAAAGGTTCTTCCAACACATTCGCCTGAGGGTAGTCCAATATTTTTACCGGGGGCTCAGTGTGAGTTTTCTAGAACAAAAGCTTTGTTTTGAAAAAACTGATATTTTAAGCTTAGGGTATATGTGAGGAGTCGGTGAGAACTCATATGGGATTGGCCGCGTAGACATTCGAGTAGGTTCATGAAATTTCTTGAATGTGATTGTTCACATGCATGTGCACTTAGGGCGGAGTAACCCATGGGGAATTATCTCTCATCGGGCTTTGCTCACCCCCACGAAGGATCACCATTTCGTGCATTGTGAGCGATCGGGAAGGCGTGCACCCATTAGAGGTCGCTTAAAAGAAAGTCGGGTTGTGGCTTTAGAAGAGTTATGTATGACATATATTAGAATTTTAATTTAATATATGTTTGTATTAAGAGTAGCAGGGTGTTAACTCTAAACTGAAGGGATATATTTGCTGGAATATTTATTTTGTGAGTATTGATGCAAGGACCCAAGTGGCCGTTATTTTACTCTCATTTGGACACTGTGTGGTCGTTGTATATGGTCAGACAGTTGTACCTGCAGCTCCCAGATAAAGGAGGCTCTACTCGATTATGAGTAGTGTCGGAGTATCAACATTCATACTATCCTTGTGTTACCAGCGTCACCGTGACACCTCAGCTTTTGGGTGTCATCAAGATCCGAGAAATTTCCACTCGAATAAGGGCAAAATCAGAATTTCGACATAAAATTGTAATTGTTAAAAACTGTAGCCCTCAGATCTAGATGACGAAACGGATTTCACCGTTGGAATCGTCTCGAAAAATCTAGTTAGCACGTAAAATTTCGTAATTTTCCGAGACAGTCGGAATTTACATGTTTTTCGAGGCATCGCGGTTCGGGTGCCGTAAATCGATTTTCGATGCGACGAAAGGCACATATAGCATGTACTCATGTACCATAAGTGCATGAGAGAAACGATAAAAATGACGGCCGGTAGTGTGCCGAATATCAAACTGGGAAATGAGGGATATAATGGGCATTTTCTGAATTTGATTTAAATCATAAATGCCAAAATAGCCGGAATAGTATCATCTTCTCCTCAAATGAACCAAAGAAAAACGTGGGGAGCAATTTGAAGATCCAAAGAGGCCGCCATTGTGCCAGAGAGCTTCAGAGAGAGGTGCTTCCTCAGAAATACTCGCGACAACTGGCTGATTTTTTGTGGAGCAAGAAGGAAACGCTCTACGCCGGAGCAGCTACGCGTGACCCCGGGTTTGCAGCTTTAATAACCCAAGAGGTAGGATTTTCTCCTACTTGCGCTTTTATTCCCATTTTTAAGGGTTTTCCATGTTTCTGGTTTGGGGCCATTAGTCGTTTGATCGGTCCCAAACATTTGGATCAATAAGTGTAAAATTTTGAAACCAAATGGAGCGCTCGCCGCCCATGACCGGAATGGTGTAAAAGGGTTTGCTTTAAATCATGCTTTTGATTGAATTTAAATGGAATGTCAGAATTTCGGGTTCACTAAGGAACCGTTGATTTATAGATCTTTCTGAATAAAACTAAGCTACTATTCCTAAAACAATATTCAAGAATATATTTTCGTAAAATTATGTGTTTGGTTAAGTAATTCGAATCGACCATTTGTGTTTGAAACATTAGCCCAATATGAGCTAATTTTGTGTTTGAAATGCTACTTCATAACATGTTGTAAAGATATATTTTTTATGAATATATCTGGCGTATATATATTTCCAGATGTGGGTTTGCATCACGTAACTGCATACATGCATTCCATATGCACTCGGGACAATTCTAGGATTTTGGTGAGAGTGGCAGACAAGCCCAGTAAAAGGTTCTAGGGTTGTCTTAATAATGCAAATGATCTGAGGGTAGTCCAAAATTAAATAATATATCAACCGCCTGAGCGCCCAAATTTGATATTCACCTGAGGTAGTCCACAAACAAATGTTGCAGTGTCACCGCCTGGAAAGGCCCAATTGATATATATTTATCTGAGGCTGTCCACTAATAATATAATAATTCTCATAACAGGCTTATACAGTGTGAGAGTCTGGTGAGGACTCGATCCGAGTTGGGTCATGTAGACATTCAAGTAGGATCATGCATTTGCTTGAATGGGTGTTTATTTTGGAACATTGCACCGCACCAGTGCAGAAAGTGCTGGTACTTTGGGTATGACATTCTCCTAATTAGCTTTAGCTCACCCCGTCGGGACCCCTTTATTTTGGCTGTGCACAGAGTTTGGCGAGGGACTCAGCTTCGTCCTAGAGACTCAGAGATTAGAAGAAAAAGTCGGATTGTGGCTTGGCTTGGATCCATAGTCCTCGCATGGGCCAGAATTTTTTCTACTTTAATATATGCTGTATAAGAGTAAATTGCTGAATCCTTTAAACTATTGATATAGTCATTGTAGTATGATGAGAGACATTAGGGCCCAAGTACCGCCTTATTCATATTGTGAATATATTGGACCGGTTTGGGATATAATGCGTGGTTTATACAAAGGTTATGTATTTGGGTAGAGCTCCCACAAAGGAGACTCACTGATTTTTCTAAAGTGGCGTCGGGTAACCGACTCCACTTATTCCGCTGGTCGACGGCAGTCAACTGACCTGGATTAGTGTCACAGCTACTAGCCTGGGCTGGTAGGGAACTACCTCGAATGGGTATCTAAGCTCATGATCCTGTGTCTCAGCCCACTAGAGGCAAAGAGTCCCCGGTGGAGCTAGGGGGCTAGCCAGATTTGACCCACCCCACTGAGTGGGCCAAAGGGGCCCTTACAAAAAAGGCGCCTTTTGTAATGCTCATTCTCGACGAGGGGTGGTCTCATCACAGGTAGAGAGTTCTGCATTTTTTCTCGAGCTGAACAGCGGACATCGGATCTCTCACTACCCAACTGGCTACATAGCTCACGAGTAGAGAGTGCTCCCCATTTCAATATGTCCCTTTGTCTTGGGTTCGAGCTCCATGAGCGGTAAAGAAAAGGGCAAAGGGACATGCCCCATAGCCGTGGAGTGGGACCACCGTCGGAGCCAGGCGTGGTGGGCCTTAGCGCCAAGGCAATGATATGACATGGCTGTGAATATATTAGCATGAATGTGTGTTGGAATTGGCATCATGCATTCTATGTGCACTGGGCACCTTAGTATATTAGAGCGAGTGCATGACATGAAATAAGTTTAAAACGAAATGTTTGTGAAAGGAATTTCGATAAGATTTTCCAAAGACCGCTTGAGGACGCTCCAATATCACTTCTGGACGAGGACTACGACTGCTTTGAGAGTTATCCAAGAATTACTTCTGAGTGGTAGTCCGCATTTTTACCGAAATTTGGTAATGAGTTTTCTAGAACAAAAAGCTTTTTCTTTGAAAACTGTGATTTTACTCGCATTCGGCTTAGACATATGTGAAGGAGTCAGCAGGACTCCTGGATGGTTAATATGTAGAGCTCGAGTAGGTTCATGTAATTGCTTGAATGTGATTGTTTGTCATGACATGTGGCCTAGGGGTGGGAGTAAACCCACAGAAAATTATCACTACCGGGCTTTGCTCACCCCACAGGGATCACCATTTCATGTGCATGTGGAGGTGGTGACACAGATTCATTGACTAGAGGCCGAGATTTAGAAGAAACTGACAGGCTTGGGCATTTTATTTTGTATAACATGTATTAAAATTGTAAATTTTGATATATGTTGGTAAAGAGTAATTTATTAAATCTTAAACTATTATATATAGTTGATGTAATTGGTGAGTATTGGTAAATTCATGCCATTATTTTACTCGCATGTGGACCCTGTGTGGTCATTGTAAACTTGTTGGGACAGGTTTGTACTTTGGGTAGAGCTTCCTGTACAAAGGAGACTCTGCCCGATTTTCGTAAGTGGTGTCAGGTTACCCGACATCCACGAGTATTCTGTGCCACATTTTAAGCATAATAAACATCCCGATTTCCTTGGGGACGCCACATGTTGCATTCAAAAAAAAAAAAAGAACTTCAAAACATGGGTATATTAAATGCCTATAAACCTTTGTCACTCTCTCGATGTGGTACTAGTAGAAACAGATGACTTACAAAATTCATTATCGCTAAAGGGGATTGAATTTGGTCTTGAGTAGGTGGTATTGAGTTTAACCACTTGGCATATAGTAAAGTTTCTATAAATCTAACAAAAAAGCATTATATTTCATAATTCAAAAACATAAATATATAATGTTATATTTTTAAATTTTCAATAGATTTTATATTTAATATTATAATATTATATTTTATAAAAGTAAAATATTAATAACATCTATATAAAAATAAATAAACATATTCTAAGTATTGTATTATGTATTTTTAAATTTTTAAATATAACTTATATAATCACACCCAACTATGATTCGACCACAGATTCAGAACCAAGAACCGTGAATTGAAACCCTCCCCTCCAATTTTTCTGTCAACCTCCGCTTAGTTTTTAAAACATTGATTCCAAGTGAACCGATGTAAAAAGGCTGTGTTTGGCCTAGAAATATTAAGGAAAAAATGCTAAGGAAAACAATCATTTATAGTTTTTTTTTAAAGAAAACCATATAAAAATAAAATATTTTAAAATTATTTAATATTTATATTGATGAGTTTTAAACAAATAAAATTGATTTGAGGTAGCAAAAAGAAAATTTATATGGAATTTAATTCTATTTTATTTTCCTTCATTTTTTTCTTTTATTTTTCCTTCCTATTTTCTTTCCTTTGATTTTCCCTCAAAATTTTGGGGAACCAAACATAGCTCTAAAAAAAATCAAATATAAATAAAATTACTTTAAAACTTACAAATGAGGAACTAGAAATGGGCGTGAGAGCGTAATAAGCATGAATGCCAAAACATAGACGGGAGGGAATAAGGGGTTTGAAACTTTTGAGAGTAGATTGTGGGTCCACTTTCGGCTTATCACCAGAATATCAGGCGGGAAGTCCACCACAGACATGTTCTTCGCGCTTCAGACTTAGACTGGGCTTGGTAGTCTACCTGGGCATCTTCTACTAACCCAGCCACTAGCTCGGTAGTAGATGCCCCATTGGACCCAAGCCCCCGGGTCCCCGGGTTCGAGTCTCTACTGAGGCGAAAGAAATGGCTTGTGGGAGGGCATGATATTCCTGAGCTGGACCGCACCCACACCCAAAGTGGGTTACGAAGGTGGACCCACAAGGCCACCCCTGCGGCACCCCAGTCGTTCGAAGGGTGGACCCACAATAAAAGGCGCTTTAGAGACACCATGGGTACAGTGGATCATGATTATTTTCTCCCACTGAGTTTCTTTCGCCTCTCACTGAACAGACCTGGGGTCTTAGTTCACGGGGAAGCATCTTCGCACCAACCCAGCCAGTAGCTCGCTGGCACCAGATGCTTCCCATTGACCAAAGACCCTAGGTCCCGGGTTCGAATCTCCGGGGAGGCGAAGGAACCATGGGAATGAGGATATCCTAAGAACAGCTTCCACCTCGGGCTGCACCCATGAGTGGTCACGAAGGGGCTGGGGTCTCACACAGTGCTTGGTCCATGGGTGCTCATATCACACCAACACTGGTGCTTCAAACCAGAATATCATGCCTCTGTGCCTGCACGGGAATCGATCGTGAAGCCATATCCACCGGGAGATTTCACTACCAACCGAGCCAGTAGCTCAGCTTGGTAGTGTAGATGCTCCCATCGGACCTTAAGCCCCGGGTCCCGTCTGAGTCTCTACAGGCGTAAAGAAAATGCCTAGGGGAGGGCATGATATTCCCGTGGGAGCGGGACCCACCCGAAGGGCACCCAAAGGGGTTACGGCAGGACCCCTGGCTAGTGGCCACCTGGCAACACCCTGTGGTCAAGGGTGTGGACCCACAATAAATGTTCGCTGAAGGATCCCATCTTGACAACCTCATGAACCCGAGGGGACTCCAAGACCCAATGGATATTACAGAAACTTTTCCTTAAAACATACCAAATAAAATCCATGGAGCGAACCCCTTTTTACAATCCTTAACATATCTTTAGAAAATAATGCGGAAGCGAAGTGATAAAAATTTTTTTCTTTTCTTTTCTTTTGTTTTTCAAACACTTGATTTTTTCAAAATCGCTGTAGTTTCTCCGCTTTTCTGGACTTTCCCAAATTTACAAAAACCCATGAAACATTTTTAAAAACACTTCTAATCTTTCCATCCTCAACTTCCTAACTTCTCGCTTAGGTTCCTGTCCACAACCAAATCAAACACAATATATACATATATACATTTATTTACTAATCATCAAACATTTGAAACTTCTTCAACCATGTACATTTTTTATCAAAAGATCGGGGCTTTGATTTGGGACGTGTTTAACGCCTCACACTGGGCCCACCGAGTATCAAAGCCTACTTTGAATTTTCTTCAACTTTATACATATACATATATCCATAACAAAATATTCAACATATACAGAGTGGAATGAGATACAATGAGGACCACAAAAGTCGCCTTTGATGGCTCGACACCTTCACCGCACTCTGGGACGCTCACCCAGGCACCCATCTCTGGGTCCTCGAAAATGTTTTTAAACATAGTGCAGAGAATGAGCTGAAGGAGCCCAGTGAGTACATTTTCATTAAAGAAGGGCTTTCAGTATATGAAAATAAACACATATTATATAATTAAAATCCATTGAATTTTAAACATTTATGCCTTTAAACTTTCAGACAAATACTTATAATATAAACTTATTTATGCTTAAACATTTGTGACCAAACCTTCTTCTTGATTTCCTTTCCTTTCTTCTTTCTTTCTTCCTTTTTTCTTTCTTCTTCCGATGTGGAACCCAGCAATAAACACTAACAGCCTGCACGACTGAGTGGATGGGGCCATAATTCAATTATAATCCACTACGCCAAGTGAAACCTCACGCTGTAGAAGTCCAGCCATAGCACTTCATCACTGTATGATACATTACTCAGACACCTATTTCCCCCCCCTCATTAGTGTAACTCTGGTAACTTACTCCCAAATCCTACATACGCTAGTAAAAGTAAATGCACGATACATCAACATAATAATATAGCTTTTAGAAAATCATCAAGAAAAACATTTCTTCCAAACACACATTTATAAATACATTTAAATCCTTTTACTTATCATTGAAACATATATATTCTTTAAACATTTTTTAAACTTCATAATATTTTAACATATGGATGTTTATATTTAATACACATATAAATATAGGTACTAGTGCAAGATAAAGTCTATGTAAGATAAAACATTTGCAGCTTTTAACATTTACATAAATTTACACGAACTTTTATTGTTATTAAATGATTCATTTTTGAAAACTAATTCTCAAAATATCATTTCATCATACACCGCTCAATCCCGCTTGCTTCCCGCTTTATTCCTCGCTTCTCATCTGAGAGTATCCACCTTTTCCAAGAAAATCACACCACATTAACCACTTCATTTAATCCATCATAAACACTCATTCTATATTTTACCTCTAGAATCTATTTTACTTAGAGAATTGAATCAACCAACGTGATCATCCAAACTACAAAAGTTGCACACTTCATGCAACTAGCTATTTACCAATTTTTTCTAGTGACAGCTTTGTATTATCATTTTTTCTGAGGTCTTGACTTCATATTTTGACACACTATGTCCTGTATCATTTAAATCAAGGTGTTATGGCTCATTCAACTTCAACTACCATCTTATACTGAACTTCACTTGACACCAAATAACTGGGCTAATCTTATAACAAAAACCTAACTAGAATTTGGCTTGCACATGGTCCCATTGGAGTAAAGTATTGAATAATAGATCGAATTGATAGCATTCTTGTAGTTTTGTTCTCCTTCAAGCTATTTTACGTAGCCACTTAAATTACCTAAACTTTGACTGTAATGATGTTATACAAACATCAAACCCAAATAAATAAAACAGATACTTCCCGACTGATTCACAAGGTCTGGGCAACAATTTCAAAAGGTGTGTTTTCTTCATTTTTTTCACTTAGACACTAAACTGATTTATTGAGATCACTAACATAACACACATAATCATTATCAAACCCCTAACCTTTATCACTTGATTTTGTCAAACCCAACTAAACCACATGGTTTTCAATTGATATTAAATTCAAACAATTATTAACTTAAATACCATCAATTTAACATCCATACCAGAATTTAAAACATTAAACATGGAAACATCGTCTCAAATCTTCACCATGAAACCATTGTTTCTTGAGTTTCTTTTGGCTCCTCTCCTTGATTACCACTTTCTTGGTGATCACTTTGAAATGAATGAGGAGAAAAATCACATCTCATACCTTGCCCTTCACTTTTCTTCTTGCTTCTTCCTCTCCTTTCTTTTCCTTTCCTCTCTTCTCTCTCCTGCTGGCCTCCTTTGAGCCAATCTGTAACTTTACTAGATTTACTTTGTATGAGACTTCACCAAATCTGCCTTCCCACTACAAATTTCTTGAACCAAAAAAAGGAAGCTCATTGGTCCATTCTAATGAATCACAAACCATTAACCTATTATTTTAGTCTTTACAACTTAGTCATTAAGAGCATTGATCTACTCTACAAGAAAATATATCTCTAGAAGGACTTTATCTGCCACCTGATACTCGCTTGATACCGATTAAATGCCAAAATATTTATGGTCATTTAAACTAATTAATTATGAAATATTTAATTAAACTTTCATTGACTCAGCTGAAATCATCGAAATCGGATTTAAAATCATTAAAATCGAAATCCGGATAGAGCGATATACTCCGAATTACGTCGATCACTGGAACTATCCAACTAATCTGCTTCACTCATTTCACTAAGGTCTTTATGATATATCGGACATTTGATGTGGCCTCATCAAAATTTCAACTGAGCCTGGAATTTCTTAAACTAGAAATCAACACAACACTTAAATCTCCTATTCTCTAAGACGGCTTCAAACATAGGAACCGAAATTTCTTACAAATTCCTCGCAACCCTCCATTCCTGATATAATAAGAAACCTATTATTCCTTAAAGTATCTGTCATAATTTCAAAATTCCACTTTCCGAAATGGATGTCTGAGCATTTTAAATCTTAATCTACCCTCTTGCTTTCTATCATCACTTAATCACTAAAACTACTATTGAAAATATTAAATCAAGTTGGGGTTTTACAAGATTACTACAACATTGTAATTTCAAATGAATAGTTATAAAAATAAAAATAAAAAGAGTCAAGGGGCATTTTAATTTAATGGTATAAGATTATGGGATTTGGGTTCCTTCTCGGTTGGATTCCATTTAAAAGCAAAGAAAAAATTTGAGTGAGGGGGGGCCTCGGTTTTACCTGAGTTGGCCCCTGATTATGATAATTAAATTACATATACAACATCATCATGTACTATACTAATTTCAATCATCAAAGGTTTTGGTTATAGAAAAGAAGTTAATTGTTATATATGGATGCAAATAGATAGAATATTCATAATTGTTTTTTGACCTACTAAAAATAAATTATATGTTTTTTTTTTTAAATAAGGTTGATTTGACCATTTTTTACCTTATTTTTTTGTATAGAATATTTCTATCAATGATTTCAAAATTAGTATACGGAGAAATAGAAAGTACAGGAGAAAAAAAACAAAAAAAAAGGGAGAAGACTAACCTTTTCATGCTTTATTCTTGTCTTTAATCCATCTCTTTTGAATTCTGGAAGCTCTATATCAAATCAGATGACCCTAGATTGAATATGGCTTCAACTTGGGTAGACGACGAAGTTCCAACCTCTCTAACTTAGAGAACAAAACCTATAATATGAATACATCACATTACCAATTTGAATGTATGATAAATATAAATATATATATTCCCTAAATATAATTCATCAACTTGGATTATTCACAAGTTTAATTATTTTTAAAAAATAAAAATAAATGAAGCAATTGGGGAGATTTTCATTCACTAAATTATTTTTATTCATAATAATAAACTATTTTCAATCACCTGTACTTTTATTTTTCTGGCGATTACTAAATTCTATGATTTCATATTTTTTAGTTTCCTTCTTCTTGTAAAATTTTTCAATAATTTCAGTTTTGAATTTATTTTGTGTTTATTCCCCGTTAACAGTAAGTAGTTTTAATTTTTTCCATTATTTTTATACTGGTTATTATTAATATTTAATACTTCAAAAACTAATTTTTATAACCTTATTCTTTTTCAACCTTTTAAAATTGTCTTTAGTATTCAATATTTTTATATTAATTAAATTAACATTTCAAATTATTTTGAGAAACATTATTCAAAACCAACACTAGATAAAAAAAACTAAGAATTTTATTTATTATTCACTATTTCACATCATTTAAGATTAAAGTTTCAAATAGTTTAAGAAATGTATTATTAACGATCAATAATGTGCATATTAAAAAAATCAAGAAATATATATATAAAAGGAGAGAGAGAGGGAGTAAAAAGCTACAACGTACCTTATGATTGACAAATGGAACGTGTGGCTGCCTTTCATTTGTAGATTTAGAGCTAAAACTGATGAGTTGTGGTAGATTTATGAGTTCTAAGGTTCGCAAGTTTGGGAATAGTTCCAAGTTGGTCCCACCATCTGTATCTTTTGACTCCCTTCCATATACGATTACTTGTTCCATGGCTTCACAATCCTCAAAGAAGATTTCCTTGTATACTCTCAGTAGGGAAAGGCCTCTGGCCGTGAAACGAAGAGATATCTCAATTTGGGACATGAAGACACTTCTAGAGTTTTTAAGTTACCAAAAGGCCCTATCGGAATTGGGCCATGCCATACTTCTTCCAACTTCTCCAGATCCCAAAGGAACAATGACTCCAATAGAGGAAAAGCACCTTGTTCCATAAATTGTTTATCCATTGAATCAATGATATACTGAATATCGGAACTCTCTATAACATTAAGATGCTTCAGTTCTGCAAAACTCATCCTATTTGATGGGCTAAGAAGAAATTTAGTACCACTTAATTCCGAGAACACTAGTTCTTCACTTCTCTCCAACAGCTTGATAATTCCATCTCCAAAATCTAAGCCTCTATTAACTTTGTGGAGGTTCAATGCTTTGTTGTGGAGCTTCAATGCTTTGTTGGTTCTAAAATACCATGAATCACCTATAAGTATCGCATATCTTGTCAAGTTATCAAATAGAATGTCTTTTGGTAGCAACTCGGCATCTGGTATTGTTATGAATAAAGTTGTCAAACAAGACAAATGATTTGGAGTCGAGATAAACAAGCATTAGCATTCTTATGATCACCTTGACCGCGCCCATTGTGAGTTAGAGCAACCTGTCATGTCCAAACATTCTAATCTAGACAAACTTGATAAGATATTCCGTGGAATTACATTAAGCTCCTTGCAATTGTTCAAATTCAACAGCCTTAGATTGGACAATTGCGCCATTTCATCAGGCAATCCTCGGATTCCAGAATCCACCAAGCTAAGAACTAGTAGTTTCGTTAACTTTCGATTCAGTGATCCTTGACTTGTAGCGCAATCTAGGCGCAATGTAGAAGATTTGCAAGAGGTGAGTGATGAAGAGTAGTTGTAAAGTCCATTCACGGACAAATCTAAAACTTGGAGGTTTTCATCCCTTGGAAAAATTTGTTCGGTATATTCAGGAATACACTTCTTTATGCAATAGAAAAAAATGAAGTTCGGACGTACGATGGCAGAGAGCTGCTCATCCAGCGCTGCGATGTAAAGAGATAGAGAAATCTGATTTTGGATTCGTTAGTCTCTGACCATTCTTCCAATCCAACAACTTGTCTGACTATAAATGGATGAGGATCCTTGGATGCAATTTCTCTTACTACATCATAAACAACATCATGCATCCTCACAAACTTGTTATAAGGATCCGTGAAGAGCAAACTTGAACATCTTTGTTCATCAAAATTGCTTCTATCTTGAGGACGACAATCCTCAAGTAACCAACTTGAGGCTTTGAGGATTTCCACCAATGCAAGCAATCTATTTCTCGCTTGCTCCAAGGAGTCGACATGATCAAACAAATCTAGACCCATAGCATATTGTAACAGTGATCGGTGATATCACCATCATAGCTCGATGAACCCGCAAGTAATAACGGCGACTCGCATCCTGGCAAATGGGTATATCACCACTCCAAACATGAGTTAACCGTCTTACTTGCTACGCAATCCTTGAGCTGTTTCAAGGCATTCTCCCATACAACCATTGACTCATCTTTCAGTGCCTTGGCAATTGTTACAATCGCAAGTGGTAGACCCTCGCATTTTTCGATCACTTGAGTGGCTACGAATCTCAGTTTTTGGTTCTCCTCCATGGAATCACAAAAACCTGTTGTCTTGTGGAATAAGGTCCAAGCTTCTTCTGGTGATAGAGTCTCCACTGGAAAACATATTTGTGCGCCCATGCCTTTGTATAATAGCTCCTCATCTCTACAAGTGAACACTATTTTGCATTCTTTCACATCGTCGTCTTTACAAGAAGGAATTCCGATTCCCTCCAAATCAATCTCTCTCCAAATGCCATCTAAGATTATAAGGATCTTCTCTCTCTTCAATCTCTTCTTCATTTTAACTGCTCTTTCATACATGTTCCAGCCTAACATTTTTGCAATTTGGCTTTGAATATCTTGTACTTGAAGAATACTCGAATGTCGAGTGGCGGATAAATCAAAGTAGACTTGTGTGGTGAACAAGTGGTGTTGCATAGCTTGTTGAGCAACTTGTTTCACAAGTGTGGTTTTGCCCACGCCCCCAATTCCCACTACTCCAATGGAGTAGACATTATCGTCTCTCAAGGCATCCATAATTTTGTTGAAACTAGAAACACGTTCAAAGCTTCATAATTAGATACACCACCAAGGAATGAAAGCTGTAGCAAAGGCACAATATTAATTACAATAACATTAGTTGAAAAGTTGTGATTGGGATAAACATATTTGATGAAAATTTTTTTATTTTGTAAAAATTGAAATACCATTTAAAGAAAAAGATATATTATAAAGTTAAAATGCTATATAAATAAATAAATTATCAATAATTCATTAATGTATTGATATTATTTGTAAGGAGTACTTTATATAGCACTGCATATAAGAAGGTTGAATTAAACATGCTAGAGGGTAATAACTTTAAATACAGAATATTATTAAGTCATTTTTTCCCAAAATTTCTTACTATCATAAAAAGTTTGGAGATGTACCTAAAATAAGACAAAAATTAAAATTTGGAGCACTAAAAAAAACATATATATATTTTTAGTTTTCTTCATTGAATAAAAGTTATTTTCATTCTAAATAATTTCCCAAAATCAAACAACTATATATAATTAAGATCTTTCCAATAAATATAATTTAAATTTAAAACATTAAAGAGTGAAGAAGTGAAAATTTAATTATTTTTTTAACAACTAATCACTTTGTTACAATGTAATAAATTGTCCCCATTGGTACTCGAACCCGATACCTCTCCCCTTCCTAGATGTCTTGTCTTTTAAACTTTGAATGCTCTACTAACTAAGTTAAGCATATGGCTACAAAATTACAAAACTACATAATCGATACAAAGAAAAAGTTTTTATATTTCTTTTTGAAAAAATATTTCGTCTATTTTGATGTTCACAAAAAAATAATATTTTTTTTGAAAATAATTATAAAAAAAGAAATGATGTCCAAATATCTAGATATGGATTTTAATGCTTTAAAATATTAAAATAAGGATAATAAATGTAATTTAATCATTATTTTAAAAGAACGGTAAGAAAATAGTATAGAGAAAATTTTAAAAATAAAAAAGGAAAAAAAACTAACCTTTTCAATATACATCCCTACACCATTAGCAGGAGTATAAACATCTCTCCCATCCTCCATCCCACAATCAGTGATGTCCAGCTCTTCGAGATTGTGAAAATTCTTGAACGTGGAAGGTGACAAAAGACATCTCTTACTGGCATTCTCATCACCATTGCTCAGAATATTGGTTAACTTAGGTAGCTTCTTCAATACTAATTTTCTTAATTTTGGCTCGGTTCCAAAATCTATTTTCTTCAACTTGGAAAATCTTTCTAAAACCAGCACCTCCAAATTAGGAGAGAATGAAACCTAAATCCAAAAAACAATAACTAATTGTAAACTAAAGTTGTAATACACATTAAAATACAAAGTCTATAGGTCGATAACTCAACCTTTAATACAAAAAAATAACAATTTCCCTTTTAAATTTGTTTTTCATTGCTATATTTATAACTTTTTTTATTTAGATTACAATAAACTTACAATGCTTCCTTTTTTTTAATATTAGTGTTAATATTTTTAAAATTAAAAATTGAATTGTAACTTTATTCTTGTTTTCAACTCCGTTATATTTTATTTAAGATCCATGAGGGTTTTTACAAGGTGTCTTTAAAAACTAAATTATAAAATTATTAATTGTAATTGATTGTTTTAAAATTGAAATTAATTAGTCTCCTTATATGAAATAAAATATATTTTACTCTTTTTTATATTTTCAAAGTAAATGTTATCTTAATCATTATAACATCATAACTGAATTTCCCAAATGTTATTTAATTCTAAATATAACATTATTATTTGAATTAAATTTTCACTAATTCTCTTTTCCAATTCATTGCAAATATTTCAATTAGCACTTAATATTTTTTCTTTCTAAACTATAATAATAACTACCATTTTTTTACCTTTTTAAAGATATTATCTATACTAATACATTTATCCTTTTAACATTAATTTTTCACTTTAAAATTTTATTTTTTCAACTTATTTGTAATTTACGTATTATTCATAATTGTTTATTATTTAAAATTTAATTTAATAAAAATATTATTAAAGATTAATGTCCTCTTCTCATAATTTTTTTAAAAATAAATTTATTTTTATGGTAAATGTCTCTAAATATTTCAAGTGGCATAAGAAAAAACAAAAAAAATATGGGAGAAAACTAACCTTCTCATCTAAGGGCTTCCCGCAGTTAATGATATGTATCTCTTTAATGTACTCCAAAGCGAGTAGACGAAAGAGATAAATGATATGACATGTTGTCATTCTTGTCCTCGTAGAAGGTAAGCCTCAATTTAGGTAGTTCCTCTAACTTTAGAATTTCTATTTTTGGGAGGATTCCATCATCTCTATTAAGTCCTTGATGATCAAACACATAGTCTAGGACTTCACAATCATGCACATATAAATCTTTCGAATTTTGGAAGCTCTGTATCAAATGAGATGGGATAAGATTGGCTAGCCGTGGACAAGTATGTACACTTAATATTTGTAATTTGTTGGAGAATTTGTGTTGGGAATGCCATATCTTCTTCAACGTGGAAAAACCGCTGAGTGTTAACTCCTCCAGGTTCGGGAATGAAACCTATAATAGAGATACATCATAGTACATAACATCATTCGTCATAAATTTATGATAAATATAAAAATATTTCTCAAACATAATTCATTAACTCTCAAATATTCACATCTTCATTCTTGTCAGAGGTAGAGAACATGAGGTCATAAAAAACTTCTACAAATCAAATTTAAAGGAATCATATTTCCTAGTTGGTGGTCAATAGCTTTTGGATTGTAAAAGACAACCACTCATTCATTTATTTCATATATCATAACTATTTTTTTTTTACAAAAGCTTTGACCATTTATTATTTCATATTAAATCATAAACATACTTTAACAAATTCATTTTTTAAATCTATTTTTATTAAAATAAATAAATAGTTTTAGGAGCAATTTTTAATTTAGTTCATTACTTTCCCTTCAAAATATCATTTCAATTTTTTTAGGAAGATTTGAAAACATAAAAACTTTTTAAAGTCTCTTATTCAACTTGGGTTTTTTAATCAAAATATTAGTGTACCTCCTTTCCCTCCATTATTAAATTAAAATAATATTAATTTAATCAAAATATTTATTTGATCATATTTATCTTTATATTTTTTTTACACCTATTTATCATTGTAGTACTATGTGTAACGCCCCGTCCCGAAAGAGTGTACAGTACATGTAACTGTAGGGGCGTATACGAGCACCAAGTGTCACATTTTAATATTTTTGGGAGTTATTATTAAGGATGAAAATATGAAATGATAAATTTAGTGAACCCGGAATGTGGTAATAAAAGAAAGGCAAAGTTGTAAATTCACAAAAAGGATATGAAAATCATAAAATAAGTAGAGATGGGCCATAATAGAAATAACAAAAACTGATTTGCAATTTTGGAGAGATGGAGGACTTAATAATAATTAAGTCAAAAATGGGAGTATAAAAGGAGAGTTGAGACAAACAAAGTTCATTTGTCTCATTTTTGGTTAGGGCAAAACGTTGGAGAAGGAGAAGAAGGGAGAAAAGAAGAGGAAGAAGAGGAAGAAGGAGGAGAAGAGGAAGAAGATCAAAAAGGTATGTTTTCATCTTAGGATCAAGTGTATTTTGATTTCCTAAGGTTTTGGTTTGGAGAATTGTTCCTCCTTTGTCTAGGGTTTTGTGGAAAGATCACACAAACCCTTGATTTGTTGAGGTTATGTGAGTAAAACCCCAATTGGTGTAAAATAAACATGGAATCATCATATTTATATGGTTTTATAAAGAATTGGTGGACCTTTGGTTGAATTCATAAGAGTTCTTGGATTTTCACCTAGGGTTTTGGGGTATGATGTAAAACCCCAACCTGATTGAATGTTATAATAGTAGTTTTTGAACTAATTTGAGGTCTAATGATAGAAACGAGGGTAGCTTAGAAGTTAGAACGCTCCGGACGTCATTTGGACATGATGTGGAATTTTCGAAAATTGTAACCGAATGCCCTAAGAAATAGTGATTTTTCTTATTATATCGGATGGAGGGGTTTGCAAGAATTTTAAAAAGAAATTTCAGTTCCTATGACTTTGGTGATATTAGAAGAGAATAGGAGATTTAAGTGAATAGTGATTCCGATTTGGAGTCGAGCTGCGTTGGTACGGAAGTGGGCGAAAATACGAAAATGTCACAGAATATATCATAAAAACGCGAAAGCGAAATAAATCAGAAAGCGGAGTCCGTTTGGATAGTTTCCGGATGATCGGCGTAATTCGGGTAATAATACGTTATTGTCGGAAACTACGGAGTTTTAATGATTTTAAATCGGAGTTTCGGTGATTTCAGAGCCTGAAATTCAGCGTGAAGAATTTAGTTAGAATATTTTATGTTCCAAATTTAAATATAGACGACCATAGGAAATGTTTTTTGACATATAATCGATATAAAAGCAGTAAAGGCGAAACGGAGATAAAATCTATTTATAATGGAATGTTAATTGTACTAGCCAATCAAAATCTTTCTTAATGAAGCTGAATTTAGGATTTAAATAATGGGTAAATGACTTGGTCTCATAAAAATGGACCTATGAGAGGCTTAGATTAAGGAGTAATTCACTTTACAATAACCAATTGAATTCTTTGACTTAAGGGTAATTTTGGAAAGTTAGATTTAAAAAGCAAAATTAGAGTTTAAGTCTCCAAATAGAGGAGATCACGTATGAGAAGGAAAGGAGAAAAAGAGAGAAAGAAAGGGAGAAGGAGAAAGAGGAAGAGAAAGGAGAAATCCAAGTTGGGGAGGTGAGTTTTCTTTGTTTTGAGCTTTTCAAGTGATCTTCAAGTGGTAATCAAGGAGAGGAGCCAAGAAACTCAAGAAACAAGTAAGTTTTCATGAATTGGGAAAGTTAGGGTTTGATGTTTTCCATGTTTAATGTCTTAAATTCATGGATGTTAAGTCAAGTGATGTTAAGGTTTAATGGTGCTGAATTTAATATCAATTGAGAAAGCCATGGTTTAGGTTGGGGTTTTGACAAAATCAAGTGGCGATGGGTTAGGGTTTGATAGTGGTGTGTGTGTTATGTTGAAAATGGGTATAATGCATCAGATTTAAGTGTTTACAGAATTGAAAGAAAAAAAAAAAATGAAAGAGAAACACATTTTGGTCAATTTTGGGCAGCAGTCTCGGTACAGGAAATGTCCTGTTTTCTGTTTTGACCAGTTTTGGTATTTTGGCCATAACTTGCTCAATTTTGATCCGATTTGAGTGATTTAAGTGACTACGTAAAATAGACTTGAAGGAGAACAAAACTTGAAGGTATTGCCAAAATATATGATCTAAGTGGCCTAACAATTTGCTCAAAAGTAGGACCATGTGCGACCAAATTCTGGTTCCAGTTTTTGAACATAGATTAGCCCGGTTATTTGGACGTAAAGTGGGTTTCGGTGCTCGGTGGAATTCAATTGGAATGAGCCTTAGCACCTTAGCTTTAAATGAGTATAAGGACACTTAGTGTCAAAATATGAAGTCAAGACCTCGAAAAAATGAGTAATACAAACTGTCACTAGAAAAATCGGTAAAATGACTGATTCAAGCGTGAAATGCCATAACTTTAGATTTGGATGATCCGATTGGATTGATTTACAATTCCTAGAGTAAAATAGATTCCTAGAGGAATAGAATATAGGAATGAGTGTTTATATAATTAGATTAAATGGAAATTATGGTTAATGTGTAATTGTGATTTTCTTGGAAAAGGTGAAAAGGACTATCGGGCCGGGACGGAACTAACGGGGAAGCAAGCGGGATTGAGCGGTGAGCTGTGAGTGTAAAATGATGTTTGAAAATTGAGTTTTAAAAAGTGAATTATTTTGATGTTAAAATGAAAAGTTTAATGTAAATGTTTATATTTGCCCTAAATGAAAAGTTTTGATGTAAAAACTAAAATGTATGCATGTTAAGGCATTATGAAGTTTAAAAGCGATGTAAAGAATGCATATGTATATTTGCATATATATATGGGATTTTCAGCGATAAGTAAAGGATTGTAGTTTTAAATGTATTTTGATAAATGTTTTACTGATGCGTTTGCCTACTTTATATGACTGTTATAGTGATAGCAGGCGAGTACCCATAGCGTGTAAGGATTTAGGGTAAAGTTATAGGTTACTAAGCGGGGGAGGGAATTAGGTGTGCAGTAATATCCTTACACGTGATAAGGTGCTATGACTGGAACCCTATGCAAAGCGTGAGTTTCTCCGTAGCATAGTGGTTATGACTGGAGATGGCTGCCCTCCGTCTAATTACCAGACGTCGGTGTGTTTTTATTACCTCATTTCCAGGTTCCATCGAGGAAGGGAAAGAAAGAAGAAAGAAAGTTTAAGGCATAAATGGATTTTAATTGTATAAGTATGTATTAGAAAGGGAAGGAAATAAAGTTTAAGGTATAAATGTTTCAAAGCATAAATGGATTTTAAATGTATAAATATTATTGAAGAAAGTTTAAGGCATAAATGTTTCAAAGCATAAATTGATTTTAAATGGTATAAGTATTTATTGAAAGAAAGTTTAAGGCATAAATGTTTAAGGTATAAATGGATTTAGTTGGATAAGTATATATTTTGGTATATACTGAAAATGTTATTTTAATATGAAAATGTACACTCCTTTGGGCTCCTTTAGCTCATTCTTTTCCATGTGTTTCAGCTTATTTTGGGGACCAGGAACCAGGTGCGCGATAGAGGACCCTCTGTGCGCGAGTGAGAGTCGAGCGTGATGAGCAGCAATCTGTGATTTCAAATTGCTATATAATTTGCATATTGTTTATGTTGAATATTTTGTTCCATGTATATATGTATATGTATAAAGTTGAGGAACCTAAAATTTGGGCTTGATCCTCGGTGGATGAGAATGCGTGGCGATGCAAACAAGTCAGAGCTCGAGCCCAAAATCTTTGATAAAAATGTGCATGGAATTTAAGGGGGTTTGAATGTTTTGATGATTTGAAGTAAACAAATGTATATGTATGTATATTTGTGTTGATTGGAGTTTATGAATGAGAGTCCTAATATGGAAGTATAAAATTAGAAGTTTATAAGTGTTTTAAATGCTTTACATCGGGTTTTCATAAATTTGGGAAAGTCAGAAAAGCAGAGAAACTACGGCTTGATTTTTGAAAAATCGAGTGTTTGAAAAACAAAAGAAAAGAAAAAAAAAAAAAAAAATTTATCACTTCGCTTCACGTTATTTTTCTAAAGATATGTTAAAGATTGTAAAGGGGTTCGCTCCATGGATTTTATTTGACGGTTTAGGATAAGTTCTATATCCATTGGAGTCTTAGGGAGGTCCCCCCTCGGGTTCATGAGGTTAAATCCGGGTCGGGATCCTTCAACGTTAAGCTCGATTAGTAGTAGAGTGCTCCCGTTGGACCTTTAAGCCCCTGGTCACGGGTTAGTCTCTCTGGTAGAAAGAAAATGCTGGGGAGGGCATGATGTTCACGTGAGTGGGACCCACCTGAGAGGCCGGGTGGTTCTGAGAAGGGTGGACCCCACGGTGGGCCACCTGGAGAACCCCGTGGTCCTTTGAGAAGGGTGTGGACCCACAATGGCGCCTTTGTGAGACCCTGCCGTGACCACCTCATAGTACCCTTCGGGGTGGAAGCTCCCCTCATAGGATATCCTCTCATTCCCAGCGCGGGTTCCTTTCGCCTCCCCCAGGTCCGAACCCGGGACCTAAGTCTTGGTAATGAGGGCACATCATTTTCCTTTCGAGCTCTGCTCCAATTAGTGGAAGATCTTCCCATTGGACTGAGAGCCCTAGGTCACGGGTTTAGAATCTACAGGGAGCGAGGAACTGGTGGGGCCCAGGGATCATCCTATGAGTGAGCTTCCACCTGAAGGGTACCCATGAGGTGGTCACGAAGGGTGGGGGTCTCACATATGAGGTTCCAAATCACCAATTCAAGTGTTGTGAAGTTGTTTTTGGATGAATTCCATGATGAATTTTGAGGTATTGTGGACTATAGAAGTTATGAGTTTTGGTACCTGAAAATTAGTTAAAGAAGAATAACAATTACATGGGCAAAATTCAGTTGTCTTAGTCTGAGTACAAGGCTTATACGGTACACCCCAGCGAGAAGCCAACTGTGCGGGTCTGAGGTCCGGCTATCTTAGAGTACCCGATAGAATGCAACTTGTGCAGTGTCTGATGCGGGTGTGCCCAAAATGCGGTGTGTAGTTTTGCGTGTATTTAAGCCTAAATTCATACACCATTAGCATGAACCGCACTAAATGATTAAGAGAGTTCAAAATAAGATTTGGAACTCGACAGAAAAGCGTGGCGTGCCTCGCGCCTGGTAGCGAATATATTCATTGAGTGTGTAGCATGATCCGAGATAGTGTACATTGTATAGCTGGCAAAGGCGTATAAAACACCAAATGAGTGTAAATATTTTTGGGAGTTGTTTTTAAGGATGAAAATATGAAATGATAAATTTAGTGAACCCGAAATTGTGGTACTTTAACAAGGATAAAATTTTAATTGCCATAAGGGATATGAAAATCATTAAACAAGTAGAGATGGGCCATAATAGAAATAACAAGAGTTGATACCGGAAGATCTTGAAGTGGAATTCTTATAATTAAGTCAAAAATGGGAGTATATAAGGAGAGTTGAGACAAACAAAGTTCATTTTGTCTCATTTTTTGCTAGGGCACCCGTAGGAGAGGAGAGAAGAGAGCAAAGAAGAGGAAGAGGAGGTTAAGAGGTACTAAAGAGGAAGAAGAAGGAGAAAACCAAACCAAGGTATGCTTACTTGTAATCACGGGTATTTGATTCCTAAGGTTTGGTGGAGATTAGTTGCTCTTCGGTCTAGGGTTTTGTGGGAAAGATCAGACAAACCTTGAATTGTTGAGGTTTTGTGGTAAACTCCCAATTGCGTAAAATAAACATGGAATCATCATATTTTTGGTTTTAAAGAATTGTGGACCTTCGTTGAATCTATAGACTTTTACCTAGGGTTTTGTGGTATGAGTTCTAAACCACCAACACAAGTATTATGGAGTTGTTTTAGATGAATTCCATGTTGGTTCGTGAGGTATTAAGGAATGGGGAAGTTGTATGAAGAGAATTGGTACAAAAAGTGGCAAAAAGGAGCAATTCTGGGCAAATTTCCGAGGGTGTACCGGTACAGGTATAGGGTTGTATCTAAGACAGTACCCCACTGTGAGGCCAACCTGCACCCCAAGATAAAGCCATTAAGAGAATGCAACCCGTGACCGGCACAGCCAGCAGTAATTCACAGTGTGCCTATAAATGCCTGTGACTGCTAGGCTTGTGATTTAAGCTAAATTACACTGCTAGTATAGGAACCTTACTAAATGATTAAGAGAGGTTCAAATAAGATTAGAACTCGATGAAAAACGTAGCGTACCTAACCGCTAAGGTGAAGCGAAGCTTCGCCTCGGCGATATTCTTTGAGTGTGACTAAGTCTAAGAAGTACGTTAAGTATATGCGAGTACGTAGGAGATTAACATTTCGCCATATTCGTTTGGGTGTGTAGGCTAAAAGCAAAGGCGGGAAAAGTGGTGGAATTGTGCTCAAGTTTAGTAAGCAAAAATGTGAGTGTTCTAAATCTATTTTTCTCAAATACTTGTGTACATATTATAAACTGCTTACACCGGTATTTAATGGTTTGAGTCAGTTCATTTTTCAAGCAAGCAAGCAACACAATACTTTGACTTACTAAACAATTTTTCAAGTGCTACAATTAAGCAAATGGTTTAAATTGAAAACCAATTCAAAGAATACAAACAAACAATGGTTTTGAATTATTAAACCACATGTTTCAAGTAAGTAAGGCAATAAATGGTTTTGAATTGTAAACCATTTTCAAAGAGCAAGCAAGAAGAGAATATTTGTGAAAAACAAGCTTCAACTTAAAATCCTAGTTCTAAGGAAGCAAACTGTCAGAGGTATTCACGTGCACGCGGTGTTAGATCTCATACATTTTATTTGCCTGCCTAAGAAACTTAGCCATGACGCCATTTTAGCCAGACTATGGCACGATGTGAGTATAAGGTTAAGAGTTTCCAACTAAATTATGGTGATGGCGACCCAGGTCAATTCCACCATATTTACAGAGTGTTGCGGAGGAAGTGTGCCCAGTTCTTCCACCTAGGTGAGCTTCGACCAGGTCCAAATTAACGACACTTACCATGTTGTGCTCCCAGAAACACTAGGGTACGAAGCAAAGAAAGCCCAAAGGGTTGATGATTTGTAAGCATGCTATACAGATTTGAAAATCAACCATCCACACGGTTGATGCCGGAACTTTGAGAAATTTCAATTTACGGAAGAAGGCAAAATCGTAATTTGATTTACAAAAAATTGTAATTCAGTTAAAAAATGCAAGAAATTTATTCTCTAGATCTCGGATGATAGAAACGATTCCCAGTTGGAATCGTCTCGCGGGAAATCTAGCTGCTTGCGTGAATTTCATTTGAATTGAGGCGGTCGAGTTGGCGCGTTTTTGAGGCATCGTGGTTGGTCTTAGTAAAAGATTTTCGATACGGCCAATCACATATAACACGATACTCATGTGCGCCAAGTGGCATGAGTAGAAAAATAGAGTGAAATGAATGTGAGATAGTCTTTGAATATCAAAGGGAAAGAATGACTTAATAGTCATTTTGAATTAGATTAAATGATAATGAGACAAAACCTCAATAGTGTTTGTCTCTTACATTCAAAAGGAGCAAAAGCGTAGAAAGGGAGGGAGGTCAGTGGCGCAGAAGACGGAAATGGAGGTTTTAAGAGAGAAGGACCTCATTCTCTCACCAGAATATCAGTAGCGATCCGACCGTCGGCGGAGTCAACCCGGGATGAAGGAAAAATTTGCTCTCACAGCGGGCAGACTCTGGCGTGGTTCAGTTTGAGGAGTTTTGACAAACTCCGTGGTGAAGTTCTCCTACTTAGGTTTACTTTATTTAAGTGTTTTTTGATGTTTCGATTTGGTTTGAGGCCTTGCAGGCGGCCGTTTGGTCAGTCCCAAAACTTGGGGCCGAATTATTAAATTTTGAAATCCATTTATTTGCGTCCATCACTTTAGACACGGGCTGTTAATTGATCATTGTGTAATTTGTGAAATAAATCATGTATTGATTGGAATGAGGCCAGAAATGGCCGTGAAACCCGGGTTCATAAAGTGAACCTATGATTGGTGATTTTCGGGAATGGCTAGCAGAGGTTTCACTATTCACGAGGAATAGTGTTCTAAAATTAATTTTGTGAATTAATATGTTTGGTCTAGTAATTCAAGTAGAATTGCTCGTGTTTGATCATTAGCCCATGTGAGCTAATTTTTGATGTGATGGAATGTGGAATTACATAACATGATTGTGTGATTTAATTTTTATGTGAATATATGCATGTTTATATATTTGCATGTATTATAGACTGTAATGGGATTGGCATCATGCATTCCATATGCACTGGGACACCCTAGGACGATAGGAGTGAGTGTATGAGATGAGTCTAGAGAAAATTGTAAAACCCCAACTTGATTTAATGTTATAATAGTAGTTTTTGAACTGATTTGAGGTCTAATGATAGAAACGAGGGTAGCTTAAATTTAGAACTCAGGGCCCTCATTTGGACATGATGTGGAATTTTCGAAAATTATAGCTTGAATGCCCTAAGGAATAATGATTTTTCTTATTATATCCGAATGGAGGGGTTTTGCAAAAGGGAATTTGTAAGAGAATTTCAGTTCCACATGACTGAGGCCCGATATTTTAGAGAGGAATAGGAGATTTCGTGAATGAGTGATTTCGAGTTTGAAAATTCGGGACTGCGTTGAAATTTTTCGGAGGTGGGCGAAAATCTGAAAATGTCAGATATATCATAAAGACTAACAAAACTATGAAATAGAGTGACGGAGTCCGTTTGGATAGTTTCCGGTGATCGAGCGTAATTCGGGTAATAATACGCTATTGTCGGATTAAATTTTAATGATTTTAAATCCGATTTCCCCGGTGATTTAGAGCTAAATTCACTGTGAAGAGTTTAGTTAGAATATTTATGTTCAAATTTAAATATAGACGACCATAAATATTTTGACATATAATCGATATAAAAGCATTAAAGGCGAACGGAGATAAAATGCTATAATGGAGATATTTAATTGTACTAGCCAATCAAAATCTTTCTTAATGGCTAAGTTATGATTTACAAATAATGGGTAAAATGACTTGGTTTCATAAAAATGGACCTATGAGAGAAGCACTTGGATTAAAGGGTAATTCATTTTTAATAGCCAATTAGATTCTTTGACTTAAGGAGTAATTTTGGAAAGTTAGATTTAAAAAGCAAAATTAGGGTTAAGTCTCCAAATAGAAGGAGATCACGTATGAGAAGGAGAGAAAGGAAAGAGAGAAAGAAAGGGGAGAAAGAGGAAGAGAAAGGAGGAATCCAAGTTGGGGGAGGTGAGTTTTCTTTGTTTTTCAAGCTTTCAAGTGATCTTCAAGTGGTAATCAGGAGGAGCCAAAAACTCAGAAACAAGTAAGTTTTCATGGTGGGAAAGTTAGGGTTTGATGTTTTCCATATTTAATATCTTAAATTCTGGTATGGATATAAATTGATTAATTATTTAAGGGTTTAATGTGGTACTGATTTAATATGAATTGGCCCATAGTTTAGTTAGGAGTTTTGACAAAATCAAATGAGTAAGGGTTAGGGTTGATAGTGAATTTGTGTTATGTTGGAAATGGGTATAATGCATCAGATTTAAGTCATTTATTGAAAGAAAAAAATGGAAGAGAAACACATTTTGGTCAATTTTGGGCAGCAGTCTCAGTACGAAATGTCCTGTTTTCTGTTTTGACCAGTTTTAGTATTTTGGCTATAGCACTCAGTACCGATCAGTTGATGATTTAAGTGGCTACGTAAAATAGACTTGAAAAGGGAGAACAAAACTTAAGAAGAAGGTATCACTTAGATTCTGATTCTAAGTGGCCTAAATATTCCTCAAAGTAGGACCATGTAAGCCAAATTCTAGTTCCAGTTTTTGAACATAGATTAGCCAGTTAATTGGAGCGTAAAAAAGTGAGTTTGGTGCTCAATTGGTGATTCAATTGAATGAACCACATAGCACCTTAGCTTTAAATGAGTATAAGGACATAGTGTCAAAATATAGTCAAGACTATCGGAAAAATAGGTAATACAGAGCTGTCACTAGAAAATCGGTAAAATGACTAGTTGGCATGAAAATGCCATAACTTTAGTTTGGATGATCCGATTGGATTGATTCCAGTTCCTAAGTAAAATAGATTCTAGAGGAATAAGAATATAGGAATGAGTGTTTATGGTGGATTAAATGGAAATTATAGTTTAATGTGGTATGATTTTCTTGGGAAAAGGTAAAAGGACTATCGGACGGAAAGCAGAGGTCGACCAGGAAGCAAGCGGGATTGAAGCGGTGAAACCGGTGGTGAAATGATATTTTGAGGTGGAGTTTTTAAGTGAATGGTTTTGTGTTAAACTGAAGTTTAATGCAAATTTTATGTAAATGTTAAGGCATATGAAATGTTTTATCTTGCATTGTTTTATCTTGCATCAATGCATATATTTATGTGTATTAAATATGTATGCATATGTTAAGGTATTATGAAAGTTTAAAAATGTTTAAAGAATGTATGTGTTTAATGATAAAAGTAAAGTTTAAATGTATTTATAAATGTATTTTGAAGAAATCTTTTCTTGATAAGTTCTACTAAATGCACCTGTTATTATGGCGATGTATAAGTGAGGAGTACTTTACAGCGTGTAAGGATTTAAGAGGAGTAAAGGATTATAGGTTGCTAGGCGGGGAGGGGAAATAGGTGTCTAGAGTAATATCCTTGCGTGTTAAAGTGCTATGGCTGAACCCTATGCAGCGTGAGTTTCTCCGCGGCGTAGTAGTTGTATTGGAATGAGGCGCATCCCTCACCGTCGTGCATTGATGGTGTGTTTATTTCCTTTGGGTTCCATCGGAAGGAAAGAAAGAAAGAAAGAAAGAAAGTTTAAAGGCATAAATGGATTTTAATTGTATAAGTATGGATTAGAAGGAAGAAAGTAAAGTTTAAGGTATAAATGTTTTAAACATAAACTGGTTTTAAATGTATAAGTATTTGTGAAAAAGAAGTTTAAGGCATAAATGGATTTAATTGTATAAGTATGTATTAGAAGGAAAGAAATAAAGTTTAAGGTATAAATGTTTCAAAGCATGAAATGGATTTTAAATGTATAAATTTATTCAGAAAGAAAGTTTAAAGCATAAATCTTTAAGCATAGAATTGATTTTAATGGTATAAGTATTTATTGAAAGAAAGTTTAAGGCATAAATGTTTAAGGTATAAATGGATTTTAGTTGGATAAGTATGTATTATTTTGGTATATCTTTTAGAAATGTTATTTTAATGAAAATGTGCACTCCACTTTGGGCTCCTTTAGCTCATTCTTTTCCATGTGTTTTCGAGCATTCCAGGACCCAGGCAGGTCTGCGAATGGGGGACCCTCTGCTCGCGAGTGGTCAGACCATTGATGGGACGTATTTGTGGAAATTTCATTGTATATATAATTTTTATATTGTTTGCTCTTCCAAGATATTTGTTATGTATATGTATGTATAAAGTTGAAAAGGAACTACGTGAGCTTTGATCTCAGAGTGGAGCGAGGCGTCGTGAGCGGTCGAAGCAAGTCCGGCTCAAGCCCAAATATTTTGATAAAAATGTGCATGGAATTTAAGAGGTTTGAATGTTTTGATGATTTGAAGTAAACAAATGTATATGTATGTATATTGTGTTGATTGGGTTGTGGGCGAGAAGTCCTAATATGATATAAAGTGAAGTTTATAAGTATTTTTAAATGCTTTTGTCAGTTTTGTAAATTTGGGAAAGTTCGAGAAAAAGCAGGAAACTACAGCCAATTTTTAAGAAAAATCCAGTGTTTGAAAAACAAAGAAAAGAAAAAAATTTATCACTTAAGCTAGCATTTATTTTCTAAAGATATGTTAAAGATTATGAGGTTCGCTCCATGGATTTATTTTAGTATTTTAAAGGAAAGTTCTATATCCATTGGGTCTTGGAATCCTCGGGTTCATGAGTTAATCGGGTAAGATCCTTCAAAAATGATTTCTGAAGGTTGTCTAAAAATGATAATTATCGGTATTCATATTAAAAAATATCAATGACCGGGCGACTGATTGATCACTACATCGGAGGATAGTCCACAAATAATATCAATGTCGGAGGCGGCCCAATTGATATATATATACATGAGGAGGGTTGTCCACGAAATGAAATATAATGAATTCTCATGCGGGGCTTAGGCGAGGTGTGGGGGTCGATGTGAGGACTCGGGTACGGAGTTGATCGATTAGGCGTTCAAGTAGGATCAATGCATTTGCTTGAATGTGTGTTTATTGGAGCATTGCATATGCATGGGGTGGAGAAGTAGCCCACTTAGGGTGTTCCACTGAGCATTAGTTCACCTGTCGGGGGATATTTTACAGTCTGAGGAGCGCACGAGGGAGACGGCTCATTCTAGGGCGAACTTTAGAGAGAAAGTCTGATTGTGGCTTTGGTTTTTATAAATAATATGATATGTATTAAATTCCTCTAATTTTTAATATATGTGTTGTATAAGAGTAAAATTTGAACTTTTGAAACTGTGGATATAGTTGGATATAGATATTGTGATGAGTATTAGTTTATGAGCCCAGTGGCCAGATTTTAATCATGAAACTGTATATTGGATTGTTTGGGACGGAGTTTTGTCGAGTTTTGTATTTGGGTAGAGCTCCCAGTACAAAGAAGACTGTCCATTTCGTGAAAAAATGTCGAGGTTGCAGGCATTCCACAGTGTCCTGCGGGTTGTGGGTAGTCGACGGACCCCGGAGTTTTAGGGCGTCACAGTTGAGCCAGGGCTCCGTTTAGATTTCAAAGCGATCGAGTTGGAGGCTCCGGAGGGCTCCGTGGTGATTTTAAAGCAAGCGGTCGAGCCTAGGCTCCGTTTGACCCTAAAAGCATGCGGATTGGGCTAGGCTCAGTATTTATAAAAAGTTTTAGAAACTTTTTAAAGCAAGGGATTGAGAAAAGTTTTAAAAGCTTTTAAACCAAAAGATTTAAGGAAAGCTTTATAAACTTTTAAAGAAAAGCAAAGCAAGCAAGCAAGGGATTATAGAAAGTTTTAGAAACTTTTAAAAGCAAGCAAAGTATAAAGTTTAGAGAGCTTTAAGTAAGCGACAAGATACGAAGAATATTCTATAAAGAAAGTTTCTGATTTTGAGATGATTTCGAAAAGCCAAAACATTTATACTTGCATACCTCCTTCAGGCTTGTTTAGCTCATTGTTGTATTTTAAAACTATTTTCCAATTTCTGCAGGCACTCCGGACCCATTTGGAGCGGTAAGTTCTCGACATTTGTGCAAATCTTTATGATGGAAATATTTTGTAAGGATATGCTGAATTGTATATTGGAACATGTATGTACATAGTATGATCTTGTGAGTATGTTGGGTTCTTTGATTGTATTTGGATAAAGTATAAATTGTGTATCGAGGATTTGGAATTATCACATCTTAGCATTTAGTCATCTTCAGTAGAGGTTTTCTACAGCTACCAAGATTTTTCAAAACCATAAGTTAGAAATAAAAAAAAAATAATAATAATAATAAAAGAAAAAATTTTATACGAGGTTTAAGCAAGCAATACGGCTTCGCTTCACAGGAGTTTCTAATTAGATTAGGAGTAGCAGTGCAGGGATTCTGGAGTGGCGCATGCATTTCATGAATTGGTAGGGGGTGGGGGTGTGTCAAAGTGTGACTAAGTCTAGGAAGTACGTTAAGATTATGCGATTACGTAAGAGATTAATATTTCATCGTATTCATTTGAGTGTGTAGGCTAAAAGCAAAGGCAGGAAATTGTGGAATCGTGCTCAAGTTTAGTAAGCGAGAGAAAATGGAGTGTGCAAACCTATTTTCTCGAAAAGAATACTAAGTGTATTATTATTATAAACTGTTTTACACTGGTATTTAATGGTTTTGAGTTGTAAAACCATTTTTCAAGCAAGCAAGCAAGTAAACAAATGGTTTTGAATTATTAAACCATTTTTAAAGCAAGCAAGCAAGCAATGGTTTTAAATTGTAAAACTATATTTCAAAGAGTAAGGAAGCAAAAGAATATTTGTGAAAACAGGTCTAACTAAAATCCCTAGATCTAAGCAAGCGGCCGTCGAGGAGGTATTAAAATGCGTACCGCATGGTATTTAGGATATCATACATGCATTTAGATTTTCAGTCGGCAAACTTAGTTCATGCATCATACATTTAAAGGAGATCGTGGCACGTACTAGAGTATATAAGGTTAAGAGCTCTAACTAAATTATAGTGATGGCGACCCAAGTCAATTCCACCATATTTACCGGAAAAATGTGACGTGGGCTAAGGCCCTTCCTCCTAGGTAATGCGGACACAGGTCCTTCCACCGGCACGGTCGATGCCCAAGCTCCCGTGTTCACTAGGGTACATCAAGCAAATATAAGCCTCCAGTGGTTGATGATTTATAAGCATGATATACAGTTTTGAAAAAATCAACCACTGGTGCACGGTCGAGCACAGGCTCCCATAGAGATTTTAATGCACGGTTGAGCCCAGGCTCCCGTAGAGATTTAAAAGCAAACGGTTGAGCACAGGCTCCCGTTTATATTTCAAAACGATCGGTTGAGCCCAGGCTCCCGTGGTGATTTTAAAGAGAACGGTTGAGCCCAGGCTCCCGTGTTCATAAAAGTTTTGAAAAACTTTTAAAACAAGAGGTTTGTGAAAAGTTTTGAGAAATTTTTTTAAGCAAGAGATTGATTAAAAGTTTTATAAACTTTTAAATCAAGATAAAGCAAGCAAGCAAGAGAAGTTTGAAGTTTATAAGCGTTCAGAATGACGAGCAATAAAGAAAGTTTTATAAGCTTTTTAAAGAAAAGCAAAGCAAAGCAAGCAAGCAAGTATTAGAAGTTATAAACTTTTAAAAACAAGCAAAGTATAGAAGTTTTAGAAACTTTTAAAGTAAATATAAGTAAGGCTTACAGAAAATAATTATAAAGAAAGTTTCTGATTTTTGAGATGTTTTCTGAAAAACAAAAGCATTTTCTCATGTCTGTTTCATTTGTCTAGTTTAGGCTCATTATTTTGTGTTTTAAAAACTATTTTCTAAATCACAGTGCTCAAGGCATTTCAGACACAATGGGGATTGTCCTGACTTGTGAGTATAAGTGTTGTATTAATATTAATAGTATTTTGTAAGAATATACTTTGAACTTGTATAATGGAACATGTATGTACATAGTGTAGTTGTGAGAATGTGTTAGGTTCTTCAGGTTGCCATGTTTGGAAATGGGGTGTGTATCTGAGATTTGGAATTTTCCTATATGCAACCGTCATGTTGTTGAGGTTTTGCCGCTGCCAAGATTTTCAAAACCATAAGTTAGAAAAAATTAAAAGAAAATTTTTATACGAGGTTTTAAGCCAAGCGATGGCTTAGCTTCACAGGATTTCAATTAGATTGGGGTAAAGGCTGGGGATTTGTGTGGGTAGCGGCTCACCCTTATTGGTAAGAAGGGTGGGGTTGTGTCACTATGTCCCTCCCTTGCCATTTAAGTCAAGCTTCAAAGGCATCTTTATCTTTATATTTTAGCTATTGTGTTATCATGTTTTTGTGTGAAATTTTCATATTTTGGTTCATTTTTATTATAAGTTGAATCATATATGTATATAATATATTATTTACTATTTTACCAATTATTAAATAGTTTTAACATACGGGTCACATCCCACCGTTGCTGGGTTAGTTAAAAGCGTTTGGGGCGAAACATAGGAGAAGGGTTCAAATCCTATAGTGACAATTTACTATGTTATATCTTTCAAAAAGTGATTGAAAAGCTTTTAAAAAAATTATTTTATCTGATTTTTATACCTTTGCTCATATTTTCTAATGAATTCAATCATTCATATATTTATACATTACTTATTATATTAATATTTTAAATTTTTATCTCAAATTTTAATTTTTTTATTTAGTTTTATTAATACTTTCATAAATATGGATATTTTCATCAATATTTTAATAAATAGAGAATCATCAAAAAAATTTCTTTCTGACAAGGTATACTATTTAATTTAATTAGATAAATAAATAAATAAAGTTAATTATTAAAGGAATAAGATAGTGTATTTCTTGTTTTAAAAAAAGATAGTGCATTTACTGATGTCAAAAAAAGATCGTGTATTTCTTATTACGCTACATCCTATAATAAAATAATAGAAAAAATAAAAACATATAAATAAATAAAATGACCATTGGTTTTATCTTTAATTTACATAAATTATCAATCAATTTCATTTGATTATTTTTCTTGTAAATCATTTTGAATTTTGATAGAACTTATAAAATTAATATTAATATTTTAAGGTTGTTTATTCAACCTAAACGTTAAATATCCATAAATAAAATAATATAGTAAATCCTCTTCTATCTTTTTATTATCTCCTTTATAACACATATATAATGTAAATTTCGAATTAGATATTGGAAACTGACCTAATGTTCAATTATAACATAAAGGAGATAAAAAATGGGTAGAACAAAACCAAAAGTATCAAAAGAATATATATTATTTGAGTTATGATAAATTTTATATCTTAATTACTTTATTAATTAAAATTTATTTTATTCAATGTAAAGATAAAAAGACTTATAGCGCAAACTTATATTTAAAATCTTCTACTTCTTTTTTTTTTGTGAAAAATAAAATATCACCTAATAAAGAAATACTTTATAAAATAAAATAAATAATTTAAAGGTAATTAATTTCCTAAAGATGTTATTTGCAAATCCTATATATAACAAATTTATATGAAAATACCGGAGAAAACATGCTAAGGGATGATGCAATTTAATTAAAATATATATAAAAATTTAAATCATTTTATTTTAATCTATTCTTACTATATGAAGAGTAGAAAATATAGGTGTGATATTTTAATGTACTTATTATTTTAAATTTAAAATTTTGTTTAATTAGATTCATTCATTCTTTTTAAAATTCCTTTATTAACCATTGTATCATGTAAAATTAAAATTAAAATTAATTTAGTATTTTTATTTTTATTTACAAATATAACATTTAAATAATATTTCAGATTTTTATGGAATATTTTTGTTGGTATTTTCCAAAAATAGTATGAGAAAATTAAAAAAAAAAATTGAAAAAAACAAACCTTTTCACGAAGAAGCTATCTTCTTCACTTCCACTCCATGACAGTTGATGGAGATAAACATTTGAGGTTACGAAAACTCATGGCGTGGAAGGAGAAAAGACCTCTTGTGTCATCGATACTCCTCATTGTTGCATATAATAATACTCTTGACTACTCTAGGTGTACTACTTCTTCAAGATTCTTTGGGGAGGATCTCACCATATGTATCACATCCTTGAAGATCAAATACATATTTTAGATTCCAACACCAACCCACCTTTATCTCTTTCAAATTCTTGAAGCTTTGGATCAAATGACATGGGATGATATTGAGTAAACCACAACCCAATCCCACTCATAGAAGTTAATAAATTGGAGAATAGATAAAGTGTGGAAATCGGTGATACCATATCTCCTTCAATTCACCAAAGTCAATGAGTTCAACTTCTCAAATTAGAGAATAAAACCTGTAATATTATCACACATGGCGACCTTCATCAATTGAAAAGTTATTATAAATATAAACATATTGCTTTAGTAATAATTGATCAATTTCCAAAGTATTGACATTAGTTATATTTTAAAATGTCTAAACTGAACTAAAAAGAATCATGTAAAAGTCTTAGAAAAATAACCAAAAAATAATAAGTTATTAATAGAGAATTTATTGACTTCTCTTGAAATAAAATGAGTTATTTAAATAACAAAATTTTTATTTCTATTTTTATTTTTATCTTCATTTTACATTTAAAAATTACTAAATCCAATTTCATTTGATTAATTTTTTCTTGTTAATTCTTTTTTTATCTTGTTTATTTTTTATAAAACTTATAAAATATTATTAAAATTTTAAGGTTTTTATTCAACCTATACCTTTTTCAAATATTCACAATAAAATAATATAATAAATTTTATTTTCCTTTTATATTATCAACTTTTTAACACATGTATATTGTGGAATTTAAAATTGAATGTGGAGAGAATCTAGCTTTTCAATTAAAATTGAAAGGAGCTAGAGATAGGTAGGGCTAAGAAATGATGAAGAGAAAAAAAATAAAACTAGGATAGAGGATGATGAGTGGTAAAATTGGGAGAATTGACTAGGGATGAATTTGGAGAATTTGGTCTTCCACATATTGACATGTTCTTTAAAAAAATAAAAAAAAAAAAGCTTTTTTTTTTTTTAAAGAGAGATAAGAAAATTTTTGACAAAAAAGTTTTTAAAAAATCGATATTTAAATATGTGAAAGGATATGATTAATATTTTATTTGATAACTATAAAAATTAAAATATATTTTATTCATATCGTAAAGATAAAGGTAATCAGAAATGACTTATCATTCAAACATATATTTATCATCTTCAATTTTATATTTTTTTTTTTATTTTGTGGAAAGTAAAAGGCTACTTAATACCAAAACATTTCATAAAATCAAAATAAATATAAATAAACAATTTAATGATAACTAATTGACCTAAATATATTATTTGTAAATAATTTATATAAAAAATTTACGTAAAAATATTGAATTAAACATGCACAGGGATTATGGAATTAATAAACATCTGTTCCTTTGCATTAGATCATAGTATTTTGTTCCCATCGGAACTCAAACCCCCTTAACCTCCTCTCATCCCTATGCTAGCTTGAACTCTTAGCCACTTGAGCTTGGTCTTAATGGCAAGTGCTTATTGTTTTTAAGATTAAAATTTTGATTTAGATTCATTCTTTTTCCAAATCCTTTATAATTTAAGTATTATTAACTATTTTTCATTTAAAAGAAAGTATTATTAACCATTTTTATTATGTAAAATTAAATTTTACATTACTTTAGTATATTTATTATTATTCATGAGCATTGAAATAATATTTTTAAATTCTTCATAATATTTCACTTAAAAATAATATAAGGAGAAACTTAAGAATATTGAGAAAACCCAACCCTCCAAGGAAGTAATCCATCTTGATTTGAAATATTAACACATTTCCTCGATCTTGCCCTCTTTCTGGACAAAAGATTGATGAACGCTCGGTTAGGCCTGAGGCGAGAAAACAAGATAAACACCTCCTGAGCCTCATTCTTCCCATTGTCGCATATACTAATACCTTTCGCCCAACTAGGTTTCTAAACTCGCCTCTTCCCGACTTCGAGAAGATCTCAACATGATCTGCATCATCATATCCTTGAACATCAAATACATGTCTTAGATTCTCACACCAACCCACATATATCTCTTTCAAATTCTTGAAGCTTTGGATCAAGCACCACGGGATAAAATTGAGTAGATGTTCACAAAATTCCACTCTTAGATTCAGAATTGAGAAAGAATCAAGGGAAGTTGATGTGCCATACATCTCCTGATTTTAGGGGAAGTTTGTAGAGATGCAATATTCCAAATTATAGAAAAATACCCATAAAATAGTACATCATATCATCACTGAAAAGTTAGCAAAATGCAACATATTTCCCTCGATAAATACTTATCAATTCCAAGAGGTTGCCATCGTTACTTTATTTATGTTTTAAAAATCATGTAAAAATCTTAAAAAATTCCTTGAAAGAATTAACAATTAAGTTGCAAAAAGAAAATTTATAGACTATTTCTTGAATAAAATGTACTATTTCTAAAGACCATGGATTATATAGATTCTTATGGCATAAGTTATTTTAGTTCCTACCAATCATTAATTATTTTTAAACCATATGTGGCTCTTTCATATGCCATAAAAATCATGTGAAGATCTTAGAGAATTATATATATATATATATATATATATATATATATATATATATATATATATATATATATATATATATATATATATATATATATATATATATATATATATATATATGTAGAAAAATTATTAACAACCACAAACCTAAAAATAAAATGATCTATTTAATAACAAAGTTTTTATTTTTAAAACTATAGAAAAAATAACAATTTAAATCTTGAATTTTCACCACATTTCCATTTATATCCTGAACTAAAAAAGTTTTTTTTTAAATATATGTACTTTCATTTTTAGAGCACTTCTAGTCTCGAATTAGGGGCACTCGAGAAAATTCACTTTTTCCAAAAGGTAAACGGTACTTCGGGTTGAAAATCGGAAATTTCTAGGGATCTCGATGACCGAACGGACCGGTACGTCATAAATTCGCTTCACAAATCTAGTGACTCCGTAAAGTTTCACAATTCGAGATAGTCAGAATATTTTACGAATTTTTGGGTGATAAATCGTCAGTGACTTCAGGGACGAGATTTTTACAAAAATCTTGGAAGTTAGAAAATGGCTTGAGTTAAAGTTTATTTAAAATAATTGAACTGAAAAGAAATAAAATTTTTCAGGAGATAAACGGACCCGAATGAGACAATATAAGTTATGTATTCAAAATAATAATAATAATAATAATAATAATATAATCATAATAAAATGGATAAGTCAAAAGGGAGGAGGGGAGCGTCGGGGAGAAGGAGAGAGCGTTGGAGAGAGAGAGGATAGATTTTATTTTTATTTTTTTCTCTTTTTGTTTCTTTCTTAGATTTTACAAAACTAATCGTTGTGTTTCACGGGGACTAAGGCAAAGTTGATTCCACGCGATGAGAGTCACGCGTGGACACCAAAATCTTTGGAAGTTTCACAAAATCTATGAGGTAGGGTTTTGTCCTACTTGAGTTACACTTGTTTAAGTGCCTGTAAATGTTTCGCTGGTTCGAGGCCTCTCAACGATCTTGATCTGCCCAAAACTGGAACCGGGGTCGTTGGAGAATCCCTTTGGAGCCATTTGGACAACCAGGACTGTATGGGCTTTTTGGGGTGTTTGTTTCATAATTTATGAAATAAATTGTGTGTTAGTGTGTATGAGGCTAGAAATGGCTATGAATTTCGGGTTCACAAAGTGAAACCGATGTCGGGTGATTGGCCGTGAACAGTAACCCGAGAGGGTTACTGTTCATGTGAATAGTGACCCATGAATAGTAATGTAAATAGTGTTCTCAAAATATTTTTGTGAGAGAATGTGTTTGAGTGAGTGATTCAAATTGAATTGCTCGTGTTCGTTAATTAACCCACGCAAGCTACCCTTGTGTAAATGGGATTGAGAAATTAGAGAAATGGCTCGAGTTATGGATCAAAGGGAATAGATAGGGTTAATACATGATTTTACTGTGTTAATGATAAGGGACATAATTATATGGAAGAGTAATTGTGTGTGTAGGTCATTGAGATGATTGTGTTTAGCTCAAGTGGAGCTAATTTTTAGTGATGGTTGATATTGTTGAATTACATGTGGTAATTGTAAATTATGCAAATATATGCATGATGGTATATTTGCATGTGTTGTATATATTGTGTGAAATGGCATAATGCATCTCATATGCACTGGGGTAGCCTAGAAATTAAGTGAGTGCATGACATGAAAAAATTGAAAGAAAAACGAAAACGTTTTTGAAAGAAATTTCACATGATGAATTTCGTATAATAGGGTTGGGGGAGACTATCTGCACAGATTCAGTTTCGATGGAAACCACACCTGTTGCAGTCTCCAAACACATCTGGTCTGAGGGTAGTCTCATATTTTTACCGATACTTCGGTAGTATAGTTTCGAAAACAACGAGAATTGTTTAAAAAAAAAATGTTTTTTCATACATGGCTTAGGCAAGTTTGAGGGAGCCTAAGTGTGAGGACCTCTGGACGTGGTTGAAAACATTTAAACATTCAAGTAGGGATCAATGATTACTTGAAATGTTGTTTACTTTGGAGCATTGCATATGCATTAGTGGAGAAAGTAACCCAATTTAGGTGATCTCACTATTGAGCATTAGCTCACCCCGTCTGGTGAACTCATATTATTTCAGGCATAGGGCATGACTTCCAGGAGAATGCACTCATCATAGAGAGACCGCTTTTTTAGAAATAAAAGTTTATTATTACTGGTCAACATGCACATGTATTGTAACGTTTTTAAACTCTTTTTTTTTAATATATGTTTGTGTTGGCAAAATTCTTAACCTTAAAACTAGCACATATAGTTGGCATGTTGGATGAGTATATTAAGACATTCAAGATGTCGCTTTCACTCATATAAAATGTTATATCGGGATTGTTTTGGGGATATGGCTTCAGATAATGTGGCAGGTACCTCCCCGTACGTTTACTCGCCCGACTTTCAGAGAGGTCGAGCTCATCCACATCCACGTAGTGCTCGTAGGGTTGATGTGGGTAGTCAACTAGACACCCGGTTTTGGGGCGTCACACGAATATCCATAACCACAACACAAACCTTGAGAATTGATAAAATAAATTCGTGTTATGAATTAAAATAAATAAATTTAAATTTTTAGGTTTTAGAAAAAATGGATTTTAATCTTAAAATTAATACTGCCACTTTCAAGTTTTTTTAAAAGTATTGACTTAAAATTTTACAAAATCTAAATTTACATTCTAAAATTAAAAATAATTATTTAATTAAATAAAAAATTAAATTTTAAGTTTAGCAAATTGCATCTAATTATTAGTTTTCAATGTACTTGATTTCATGAATTAGGCTAATTAAAAAATCACAATCTAAAAATTATAATTGAAAACATTTCAAATTTGTGATAGAAAATTAGCAAATCATTTTTTAATATTCGTACTGAAATTTTCACTAAAATTCTTGATTCAAAGGTTTCATATTAAAGTTAATTAAAATCAAAATTAAAACTCACAAAATCAAATGAATTATCTAATTAAAATTAAATTTTAATTTCTATTTAAAAGAATTAAATTTAATTTTTAGAAAATTTAAGTTATTAACTTTAAAATAATTATTTTGAATCAAGAATTTTAGAAAAAAAAAATTCAATTTTAAATATTAAAAAAATGAGTCTTTAGTCTTCTATTAAAAATTTTAGAAAATTGTTTAAACTATAAATTTTAAGATTATTGATTTTTTAATTAAGATTTATTTTTTAATTCATAAAATCAAGTATGGCTTTCAAAAGCTAATAATTAGAAATATCTAATAAATTAAAAAAAAATTATTTAAATAAATAATTAATTTTTTAATTTAAAAATGTAAATTCAGATTTTATAAAATTTTAATACAAATTTTTTTAAAAACTTGAAAATTATTATTTTTAATTTTATAATTAAAATTTATTTATTCTAAAACCTAAAAATTCAAATTTATTTTTTTATTTATAATACCGAATTCTATTTTCTTAATTCCTCAAGATTCGTATTGTGGTTTTGGGAGCATCCGAGACTAGGAAAAGGCTATTAAAATGAAAGTAAATGTTTTTCAAAAAATATATTTAATTCAAGATATAAATATAAAATCAGGAAAGTTCAAGATTTAAATTATATTTTAAAATATGTTATACTAAATATACACTTATTTTCTTAAGTAATTTGAAAGTTATGTTTATTATAACCTTATATTATATCATTTATAATCCGTACAATCCAACCTACATTATTGACAAACCATCCCCATTGAAGGTGGCCATAATATTTTACTCATTAGTCATTTCAAAAAAATTTTCTTAATAGAAGTGTTTATATATTATATATTATTTTATTTGTTTTATCTCAAATTTTGATATTCCCTTATTTTTATCAATATTTTTCTTATTATTTAATAAAGAGAATTAATATAACTTTTATCTTTATAAAACAAAACAAGTAAATGAACAAAATAGATATTCATTTCACCATCATTTTCTATCGAATCTTAATCATGTTTTCCTTTAATATCTTTTTTCTTATAAAACACACACATCTTGGTGATTTTAAAATTCAAATATAGACTCCACGTTTAAATACCGAGTATCATCTAGTAAAATGATATACTAAATCTTTATCTTCATGTTCTCTTCTTATCACACAAGTTGAAATTTTTGAAAGAGCATATATATAATAGCTTAATCTTGTTTCTGCATTGATTTATTTATTAAAAAAGTGATGTAAAAAAATAAAAATCTATGAAATTTAGCAATTAATTAAAGCTTGAACATACCTGGTAGTTGAAAAATGACATATTGATATCAGGATTGCCTTGGGAACACATTGCTTTGGATGTTGTTTCTAACTCAGAGTTGAAGTAGCCAAAGTTCACTAGATTTGGTAGATAACGAAGTTCCAAGGATCTTAATTTAGAAATACAACTGCAAGCTGGATCCCAACATGGCCATCTTCCATTATTTGTTGCATCTCATTGCAATATTCTATTTTCATTTCTTCAAGTTGGGGAAGGTCTCTACCCATGGAAAGTAAGAAGAGAATTTTCAATCCATGACATTCCATCACGACCAATGTTTTTAGGTTACCAAAAGACCTCATTGGAATTGGGCCACCAGACACTTCCAACCCCATAATTGCGCCTTCTATTGTCCTCAATACCCCAGAATTCCATCCCTAAAGAGTAAGCTTCTATCACCACCTTCGAGATGTAACGTTTTTGAGTTTTTATATGTTTTTGGCAATTGATCAAAACTGCCTATAAATATTGCATAACTTGTTAAGTTGTGATCAAATATATCTGCTTTTGGTACCAACTTGACGTTAGGTATTTTTACCTCGATCGTCCTCAAATGATGCAGATTATTCAATTCCGATAAACAAGCATTGCTATCTCCATCACAAAATTCTTCTGCCGCCCATTCAGAAAAACTAGATTTCATGAACAAACATTCTAATCGAAACAAGCTTGATAAGATATCTCGCGGAATTACTTTAAGCTCCTTAAAAGAGTTCAAACTAGCAACCTTAGGGGATCGGGTCAACGCATCATTTCAGCGCTGTCGGGATGTCTAACCCCACCATGCTAAGAACTTGTAGTTTCTTTAGCTCCAATTATAAATAAGGTTCCAACTTCACCTATCTAGACATAATGTTCAAGATTTGCGAGGGATTGAAGAAGGTACAGTTGGGAAATGCATTCCGCATAAGGCTAAACTTTGAGTTTGTCTATCCCTTCAAAGAACGTGGTTCGATAGTGTATTCAAGAAAGCACCACTATTGCTCAGAATATAAAATGAAGTCGGACATACCAGTAGGAGGGAAGCTTTGCGTACGCCTTTGTATTATAAAGAGATGAATTTAGATTCATCTTCAATCTCCGCCCGGGCCTTGACTGGGATGGAACATCTTCAACCTTAAATCGACGAGGATCCTTAGATGCAATAATTTAGCAACATCACGAACAAGATCATGCATCCCCGACACTCTGGGTGATCACCATCCATGAAAGAACCTCAGGCTCCTACTCCGTAACCTGCTCCATCATCTTCACACCGCTGGCAACAAGCTTGAACCTTTGAGGGTTTTCACCAATGTGACTAGTTTATTTATAGTTCCCTCCAATGAATTGATGCGATCAAAGAAATTCAAACCCATAGCATATCTTAACATTTGATCCATTGAAATATCACCATAATAGCTCAAGCAACCACAAAGTAAGAACAAGGATTTGACTTCATCACCTTCCAAATGGTTGTAGCTCCACCTACATGTGTATACCTTTTCTCCATTCTCCGATATTAGTTGGTGCACAACTTAAGTTCGGTCCAAGTATCTTCCATACAAAGAACGCTTATTTTCAATGTCAGCAGTAATCGTTACAATTGCAATAGGCACCCCACATTCATCAAGTACCTTAATTACAGGCTGCGCTATCCCTCACGTAATCACCTCTCTCTCGAAAACACCAAGCTCTTCTCCTTGTAAATGTTGAATTTTGAAAACATTTTCAGGCACCCATGTTCTGTATTAGGGTTTGCATCTCTAGGAAATCCAACACTAGCTCGTATATCGTCTTATCATCTTGAAAGGAATTCCAACCTCTCCAAATTAATTCTCCTCCAAAATGTCATCCAAGATAATAAGGATCTTCTTCCTGCTCCTTCTCTTTCTCCGGCTGATTCTCTTTCACCGATTCTCGCCTTTGCGCCCCGCCTAATTCATCCGTCTCGTGGATTCATCCTTCCCCAAATTGGAATCCCAACATTTCAGTCATTGAATTTTGGCAATCCCCTTCTTCATCTTTTTTCGAGTCTCGAGTCAAGGATACATCTATAAAGATATATGTGGTGAACAGACTCGTTGGTTTAGCTTGTCGAGCCACATGTTCGACCAAGCATGGTTTCGCCTAATAATCGCCCATTCCATACCCCAATCTCATCTTCTATCTGTCATCTCCTCAAAAGCATCCATAATGTCGCTCTCAGTGGAACTGGACCCAAAAAAACATTCATATCCTTTAAACGCGTAACAATCGAGGAGAAATCAGATGCGATTCCATCGTGGAAATGGCGGGTCGCTTGGATCCCAACAATAACCCGCGCCTTCAGATGCTTCTCTCGCTGCCGATAACGTGAGATGAGATTAGGACACCCATTCAAACAAAATTCATGTTTTGACTTCATCCCTCAAAGAATGCCCCGCTTCCCTCGTGGATCTCTGATTAACCCGATTCGTACCCACTCTCGAATAAATGGTCCGATCTCCATCCCCTTTCCTCGTGGCTTCATCAACAGTTATTTCACCGGGATCATCCCTCGACGTCTCCTACGCCTCAACTTGGTTACAGGTTATGTTTCAAAGATGGGTCAAGGGTAGCAAATGTATAACCGAGTCAAGGCCCAATAGCTACCTGGCACTAAAATTTCCCAAAGAACGGCACAACGATCTCGCCATTTCGCCCCTGCTACTGGATTTTTGGATTTGGGAAAACAATCGGGAAGTAAAGTTACCACAACAAGGCAAACAACAGTGGCAATCTTTTTTTTTCTCTTTTTTCTTTTTTAATTTGGTTTTGAAATGAAATCAAACGAGAAACAAAGAATGGGATGGTAGGAATTAATCCAGGAGTACGTGAGGAAAACGGAAAATGAGAGAAATAGCTATGAAATTGAAAATGACCCAAATTAGGGAATGGATGAAAATATATAAATAAAATGGGATTTTTTTTGTCGGAATTTGGTTTCGTTTGGAAAACAGGGAAATCAAACAACAAGGGAAAAGCTTTACAATTTGATACGCAGACCAAAAACGAACAGTGGGTTTTTTTCTTTGGAATTTGTTTTGTTGAAAACGTGTTGTGGTTCTTATCCCGTTTGAAAGAAATGGAATTTGAGTTGAGTTAGGACTGCAGGGTTCAAAAACTCGCTGAGGTCCCGTCTCGAAGGTGGCCGCACCGAGTCCGATGTTTCAGCTGGGATTCCGAGTCAACTCGGTCTTCTCGGAGAAGAAAAAGAAAAGCCGATTCAGTATATTCTTACTCCATTTCTACCTATTTCAACAACAAAAAAACAACAAAAATCAACTTTTCTAAGAGAAATCTGAGACTCCTCTTCAAAATAACTAAAAATCAAAACTTTTTCACTTTCTTACCGAGATGAACCCACCGATGCCGCGATGGTGAGTGGACCTTCTTGAATTTCTAATCCTAGACTTTCTCTGGGAGATCCGATCCGTGGGTGCAAAGTAGTCGAGCAGACTGAGGATAAGGAAGACGAAGGAAGAAGTGGGTACCTCTCGTCATCACTATCTCCACCTATTTGTCTTCCCTCAATATTACCACGCATTTATTCTTCAAAACCACCATAAATGTGATCAATCAAAACCTCCCTGCTTGGCCTTTGCTATACTCACCCACCGCTTGTTTGTTAGAATATAGTACAATGACTTTCTAACCTAATAGCGTGTCGCTTCATCCACCTCTTTCTCCTCACTGGGAACTAACGCACAGCTATGAAAGCATTTAATAGCCAATGCGAAACCTGCATGAAGTCCTTCCCACCATCTCTTCTCTCTCTACAAGAGATGTGTCCTATTCTGCCTTTTTACGCAAATGCCTCTATCATAAGATGGTCCACATTTTTTGACCCTTGATTCGTCACCTACTACTCCCTTTGAGTATTCTTTTCAAATTTAATAAGATAATTATATATTTAGTTTATGATATTATTTAATATTAATTAATTATAAGCTCAAAATTTTATTATCTTTTCCTCGCTATAAATTCATTTGATCAAAGCTTAATTATTCTTTTATGTTTTATATATATAAATAAATAAAATATTATAATTTAATAAAGGTTTGATGTAACATTCTTTAAAAAAAAATAAAATATTTATTTTTAATCTTAGTCATATATCTTTTTTATCTTACCTTTTATAGATTTTTTTGAAGATAAATAGCAATTAATAATTTTAGATCCATTCTAAATATGTTTTTCTATATACTATAAATTAATATGTTTCTTTATTCAATAAAGTTTGTATTTTATAATATGTTTATTGGATCTTTTAATTATTAATTAATTATTTTAGATTTAATAAATGTTCTTAATATCATAAAATAATTCAACAATGAGTATCAGAGCTATTTTAATTAACAATGAAGTTATCAAATTTGTTTTTTTATTTTATATGTTTTGTTTATTTTTATTAGTATTCAATAAATTAATTTTATATGAATTTAACATAATAATTTAAAATTGATGCTGTGTGACCAGAAAACGAGAACTGGTGGGTTTTTTTTTTCTTGAATGGAATTTGGATTTCTTGAAATGTATGCAAGTATAGGTTCTATCCCAATGGGTTATATATGAAGAACCAATAGAGGTGGTAGACCCGACTAAGAAATTTTAAGGATTTGACACTTGATGTGAATGGAGAAGATAAGAAATTTACCACCACCGCCACCATAAACCGGGCATTGGGCGCTTGGGCAGGACCGAGAGTGGGAGTGTTTCCTATATTTGTTTGTTATAAACATTATAGTCAGCTTTGGTACACAAACTTCAATCGATAATAGCAATTAGCAGGTCCTTCCCCCACCACCTATGTCTTCGAACTCGCGCGCAGTTATGGAAGCATTTAATTAGCCAACGTGGGAACTATGTGTCCTATTCTATTCCTGTCTTTTTACGCAAATGCCCCTCAAATTTTAATAAAGATTATCCACATTTCTTTAGTCGCCCTCATCATCGCCACATACCATTCTTTCTAATTACCAACTACCCTTTATTCTTCAATCTTCACCTCACCCTGTCTTCTACAACGGGCTTGAACCTAGTGATAACGATCTTCATTTATCTTAACATGAATCTGAACTTAAATGGGTGAAGAATAAATATATTTAAATTGACTGACACTCAGTATTCTGAATTTTCATCTTGACTCAATAGACGAGAGACATTATTATATGATTTAATATTACGATATATTTTATATTATTTTAGAATATAGACTCATGATTTTATTTTCTTTATTTTGGTAAGCCTATTGAATCAAAACTCAATTATTCTTTTATGTTCTATATATATAAGTAAATCGAACACTATAATTTAATAAGGGTTTGGTAAAACACTCTTTAGGAAAAATAACATATTCATTTTTAACAATCATCTTTCTCTTTGATTTTATCTCTTATAGATTGTGGGAGATAAATGACAATCAATAATTCTAAACTGCTCCAAGTATGTTTCTCTACACGTTATAATTGATATGTTTTCTTACCAATAAATAAAACTTGTATTTTATAATACGTTTATCAGTCTTTAATTATTAATCAAATTGTTTGAGCTTACAATGCCTACTTCTTTACAAAATACCCGTGAATGGGTGGCTAGAGTTTCTTTAATTGACAATGAAGCTGTCGAATTTATTTTTTTATATTTTATGTGCCTTGGTTTGTTTCATTGGACGTGAATTGCAATTTAAAATAAAATTTGGATTTTAATTATATAATTTTGGCTTCTTATTGAATCATGAAAATCCAAGTCTATGCAATTATTTTAATCATAGAATTTTGTTTTATTGATGTGAATGATATGGTTGTCCAATTTCAATTACGTTTTCTTTTATTATTTCTTTATTTGATCGAGGCCACGTTAACCACGAAATTGACTGATGGGTTTCCTAAACTGCTTATTACATTGTAGGAAGATGTGTTCTTCTTGGTTTTTTTTTTGGGAACCAAATAAGTAATGGATTTATTTTTAATAATTATTCCCTTTTGTTCCATTGATTATTTGGTTTGGGAAATAAATATAATGAAAAATTCACCAAATTTATTTATTAATCTTTTTTTTTTAGATTATTCATGAGGATATTTTTTGAAGCCAAATTTTATATTTTTGCCCCACTTTTACTCCACTATCCCTTTAAGTATAAAATTTGTTTTGGAATAAAATTTACTTTAACCAAATTTTACAAAATTTGTATTATTTCCTTTTCACAATATTGTCTTAACAATTCTATGTTTCATGCTATTTATGATTTGCCTATACATCATATCAAATAAAATTATTAGCAGCTGGATGATGTTTTTTTCAACTAAAATCGGGCCGGAGTTTGGTCGAAATTGTCACATCCGCTGACTTCTGACGCCCGGGCTCCCCAACGAAACAAGAAACAAAAGTGACTTACGAGGATCGCCCGTTGCCTCCGATGCCTAAGCCGGCCTCTTCCGATGGAAAGAGAATACTACTTAGTGAAATGAAGTTTTCAGGCGTACTTTTCACCGATGGGGTGGCCTAGTATTTATAATGGATGACTGCGATAATTTTCTTAGGTTTGATGATGATACGGATATTTCTCCCATTAGCTTACGAATTCTTCTTTCTTATCGTTAACTACTAATAAGTGGGATAATTGATGAACAATTATTAGAATATCCTACTTCCCATCATGGAGATTTAATTAGGGAAGTTGGGTACTTTTCCCTTAATAATGGGTTCTTTGATGTTTACGCCACCCGCTTCTCGATCGGGTGAACCACAGTCCCCAACCCGAAATTTTGTGGTTTGGGCACAAGGTGGTGGGCCGAGCCTCTTAAGGTCTTTGTGACACCCCATTCTGGGTCCGTTGACAACCCTGGTCAACCCACCTAAATACTCGTGATGCCTGGGCATCCGACAATCGCTTTATGAAAATAGAGCAGTTTTTGTGGCATGTTTCACCACGATACAACCGGTCCCAACATCAATATCATAAGACATTTATATGAATAAAGGGTCACTGGTCTATACACACACCCATCAATATATATAAACTATATAAATTATAGTTTCAAGAGTTAATAATTCACTTTTTATTTTAAACATATATTAAAATTATAAACTCTAATACATGTCATACATCATAAAAACCATCAAAGCCACACTTCGGCTTTCTTCTAACTCCAGATCTAAGATGAGCCGTCGCTCAGGCGCCCGTAATCCTCGAAGCCAATATAATTCCTCGATTGGCAGGAGCTAATGCCCGCGAGGGAATCACCCTAAATGGGTTACTCCCACCTATGCATATGCAATGTTCCTATGTAAACACACACATTCAAGAAAATTGATCCTACTTGAATGTCTAATGACCAACCATGTCCCGAAGTTCCTCACCGACTTCACACTCGCTCTAAGCCATGTATGAGAAACATGATTTTCAAAACAAAGGGGTATTTTTGTTTTTAATCGTGGACAACCCTCCATATAAGTATGGACCCGACTGATAATTCATTTAGTGGACAACTCTCCCATGTATATCAATTGGGTCGACTCCGACGATTGATATCTTATATGGACTACCCTCCGATATTGTAATGGACATGCTCCGATAATTATTATTATTAGTCAACCCTCCGAAACAATTCTCTCAAGAAACTACCTCATGCACTCATTCCTATTGCTCTAGGGTACCCCAGTGCATATGGAATGCATGATGCCAATTCCAACACAATTTATATAACACATGCAAATATATATATTGCTCTAGGGTACCGTAGTGCATATGGAATGCATGATGCCAATTCCAACACAATTTATATAACACACACACACACACACACACACACATATATATATATATATATATATATATATATATATATATATATATATATATATATATCATGATATAGATTTACATAATTTAATTATACAAACATGTTGCGTACTCTCCCAATCCATTGCACCAAAATTAGCTCGCTATGGACTAATTATCAACCACGAGCAATTCGATTGAATTACCTAACCAAACATTACTATTTCACAAAAAATATTTCATGAACACTATTCTCACGTGAATGCAAACCCCTCGGGTTATCGTTTCATGGCCACTAACCAAACATCGGGGTTCCACTTTTGTGAACCCGAATGTCATGGCTGGCTTTCGGCCTCATACACATCACAATACAATTTATAGCATAATTTAACACTAGCCACCAGTCCGTGGATTGGCCAACACCCGCACAAAATGGGTGTCTAAATTTCACACCTCGGTTTCAGATTGAACCGATCAACGGGCCGCTCAAGGCCTCAAACCAATCGGAGCATTACAAAACACTTAAATAAAGTGTAACTGGGGTAGGATAAACCCCTACCTCTGACGGAGTTTCGTCGAATCCTCTTAAAACCTGAGCCCACGCTGTGAGGGCCCCACTCAAGGTGAGCCACTTTGCTTTCGTCACAGAATTCACTGGCCGATAGCCAAAACCTAGAGAGAAGCTACACTCTCTAAAACGTAACCTAAAGCTCAATCGTAAGATTTCTTTCCTTTTCAATGCTTTGGTCTGGGTTTAAAGTGGGAGACAACACTATTATCTATTTCGTCTTATTATCATTTAATCAAATTCAATAATGCAAATCATGTCCTCACTCTTGGATTTTTTACATTTGGCACTACCTCGGCCGTCCATTTCCATCATTTCTCTACTCATGCAACATAAGTAATATGAGCACATGTTATAAGTGACTTTTGTCACATCACATGTCGTTTTAAGGCACCTGAAACTCAATGCCTCGAAAAACGTGCAAATTCGAACACTGCCTGCACTGACAATCGACATGTTAGCTAGATTTATCGATAATATCCAACTGGAAATCCGCTTCGCTATCCCGAGACTAGAAAATTTCTGGCTTCGACCACTTTACGATTGCCATTTCCTTAAACAATTTTCCTCGTGTCTTACATCTTTTTATTTGGCCCCGCTTTTATCCTCTCAAACCTAAATGCGCTGAGTCCGAAATGCCCACATTACGTGGTTTAATCCTACTCAACAAGTATTAATGCACTGGGTGAAAATTAAGAAATATTGAATGTTTATGGACTACTTCATGAGTCTACATGTTAGATATTTTTGAATTGATGTTGTAACTATAATTTCTCTCGTCTTGCACATCAATTTTACTAAGATCCATACAGATAGTGAAGTTGTCTTATCGATGTCTTGATTATTTGATAAGATGCTTAGTTTGAGCATCAATGTTCTCTGAAGAAGAGAATTTATACCACAAGTGAGCTGGTATCTAGAACCATCCCCCATCCACCATACACCCAAGAAAAAACCAAGGAAGAGAAAATGGTTGTATAAAACTGTCTTAATTTAATCCCTGTATTTGATACCAGCTTCGGTCAAGCTAGCATCGTTCTCACTTAACAAATAGTCACAAAGCTCCAAGAGCTAATCAGCTAGGAAGGAATACCAAACAAACGAGAATATATTTATTTTTAATAATTATTCATTTGTTTCATTGATTGTTGGGAGGTTTTTGGTAATGAAATATTCATCGATTTTATTTATTAACCTTTTTTTTTGAGATTATTCATGGGATATTTTACTCGAGAGATAGACAAGTCCCTAGATTTCTCCCGAACTTTGATATTTTTCTTAAGATTTTTTATCTTTTTGAATTTTCTTTAAGAGAGTTTTGGGAGTAGCTGTGATATCGTAGATTATGATCAATTGGTTTTTGTTTCCATTTCTTATTATTCATTTCCTGCTTTTTGATTTTCACCTCTTCCTTTACATGTCTATGTAATAGGGTAGAGAAAATTTCCACCCTTTGGACCTTCTCTCTCAAACTACCCTTGCACTATATAACAAAATAACTCAGAACGCCCCAAACTCCTGGGTCCGCTGACCAATTGGTCAACCTCGTAATACAAGCGGATGTCTGGGTTACCCGACGCCACTCAAAAATCGGGCGTAGTCCCTTTGTACGTAGAGCTTCACCCAAATACAAGACCCGCATGAAACCCGTCCCAAGGCCCAATATAATCACAATGATACAAATATACAAACGGGCCTCAGCTCCATACATAATATCCATAAAAACATACCAACTATATCCACAGTTCTAAGAGTTCAAATATTTTACTCTTATACAATACATACATTAAACTTAAAAGTTCTAATACAGTATACATCAAAGCCACAACCCTAGCTTTCTTCTAACTCGTCTCTGGGGGATCGAGCCGTCCCCTCGCACGCTCCCTGTACCTATAAAATAATATCCCTCGACAGGCGAGCCATGCTCGCAGTGGAATCGCTCCTAAGCCGGGCTATTTCTCCACCTAAGTAAAGGCAATGTTCCAAAATAAACATAATATCTCGGGCAAATGCATGATCCTACTTGAATGTCTACATGACCAACTCAGATCCCGAGTCCTCACTGACTCTCTCTCACACTCGCCTAAGCCTCGTATGAGAATTATTGTTTTGTTAGTTTGTGGACAACCCTCCGATGAATATATATCAATGGGTCATCTCGACGATTGATATATTATTTGAGCCTAGAACTACTCCTCCGATGAATAATAATTTGGGTCAGCCCGACGATTGATATTTTTTTCATTTGGACTACCCTCCGATAATTAATGTTTTAGACTACCCTCCGAACCATTTAGACTCATCTCATACACTAACTCCCTATAGTCCTAGGGATGTTCCAAAGGCATGGAATGCATGTATGCCAATTCCAATACGCCTAATCACATGCAAATATAAACATGCACATATCCACATAATATCCAATTACACAATCATGTCATGTAATTAATCACTCATACATCAAAATTAGCTCACTACTAATGATCAAATACGAGCACCAACTTGAATCACCTGATCAAACACACTACTTTCACACAAAAATATATTTTCGTGTCACTATTCCTGGGGAACCAGAAAAACCCTAGGTCACTGCCCAACACTCAACACCATCGGTTCACTTTGTGAACCCGCATTTCACGGTCATTCCCGGTCTTTCCAAAACCAATACATGATTTAATACCAAATCACCCAATTTGACAACCCAATCAGCCGTGGCAGCCACTACCGCCCAATGGGTGCCTGTACTCATATCACCTGGCCCTGCTTGGGGACCGATCAAACGGTCCCTCACTCGACCCTTATTCAACTCAAACATTTGCAAGTATTTAAGAGAGAATAAACACAAGTAGAGAGAAACCCCACTTGTGGAGTTTGAGAAAACTCCCCAAATCCCACCCATGTGCAAAGTCCCTCTCCACAGAGGAGCTTCTCCTCCTCATTCCGAAGATCGGCCGATTTCGGCTTCAATCACAAGGTATTTAGAGAGAAGTTCGATCTTCTCTCACTAGAAATTCAACTCCATAGCTACTGGATCTCTTTTTTTCCTTTCTCATGTTTTCTTGGCTTTTGAATTTGTAAGGGATGACCATTGTAGCAATTTTGTCCTTTAGTGACTTAAATCAAATCCCATAATGACCATTACGTCTTTCATTTCCCAGTTTTGACATTCGGCACTATCTCGACCGTCCATTTTCTACTCATTTACCTATGTCACTTATGGTATGAGTACCTGCTGAGAGCGTGACTACATCGGTGTAACGTTTTACTAGCACTTCGAACCGTGATGTCTCTCAAAACGCGCTGGCCCGACACTATCTCGAATTTTACGAAATTTACCTGGTGTAACTAGATTTCATGGTGACCCATTTTTTTAAACGTGCAATCCGTCGTTTCTCACTATCCAGGATCTAGAGAATAAATTACGGATTTTTAACCGAAATTACACTTTCGTAATCGAAATTACGATTTTGCCATTTTTTTAGAAATTGGAATTTCTCGGGTCTTACAATAACACTTTTACAGCTTTACCTTATAAACCAAAATAATTTTCTCCTATTTAGTTTCACCATGTAAAATATAAATATATATATATATATATATATATATATATATATATATATATATATATATATATATATATATATATATATATATATATATATATATATATATATATATATATATATATAATCAAAAGTTCTCAAACTTTTACATTATTTAAAATTTTAGTCTTTATATACTGTAGAAACAATATAAATGATTTTGAATAAACATATAGAATTAAGTTATTAAGTTTGATTTATTTTGCTTCAAATTTTCTTTTCTTCCCTTTTATTATCTAGTTTTCTCTCTTTTTCTTTTCTTAGTATTTTTCTGGTTTCAAACGAAACCTTAGAGAGATGAAAAAATTGGAAGGGAAATAAATAATTTTAAATATAAAACAAATTTTATTTTATTAATTTTTAACTTATTTAATTACATGTATTCTAATAATTTATAATTTTTTAAGCTTTTTATTTATTTTAATTTATGTATAGATCGATATTAAGTCAACGGATTTGTAAAACCCGAGAAAATTAAAAAAAAATTTAAAAAATGGTAAAATGATAATAATAATAATAAATTGCTAGAATAGTTTAGAAAGCTCAGGAAAATCTCTCTGTGATCTTGATGACGAAATGGACTCCGTGTTGAGCATAAAATTGGCCTCGTCGTAAAAATTTCACGACTCGAGACACCGTACTTTTACGTATTTTCCTGGGTGATAAGTTGTTGGGTGACTCCAATGACAAAATTTTTACCGAAATCCTGCCTGCGAAATATCTCAAATGCAGCTCATTTTAAACACTCGACAAACTGACATCCCGATGAAAGATGTACATTACGTCATGTATAAAAAGGATAAAAAGAAAAGCAAAGTCAAAAAAAAAAAAAATGAAAAGAGGAGACTGGATCAGGATGGGAGAAACGAAAAACAAAATTTCGCTTCTTTAAGATCTATGGAAATTGACTCTTAATGCTTTCATCGGGAGAAAAGGCAAAGTCGATTCACACATCGAGCCACGGTACCAAATCTTGGAATTTGCCAAACTCACGAGATTATAAGTTTTTCTACTTTTGATTGTTTTTAAATAAATGTCATTTAATGGTTTGAGGTTTTAAAAGTCATGAGAGGCCTAAATTCATCAAACATATTTAATTTACTTAATGATTTGAAGAGTTATTAAGTTCGAAATTAATATCTCAAACACTTTCTTAGACTATTTTAAGTAATGTATGAGAATGGTACACATAATATTATCAATATCATCTAAAGAACCATAATTTTTTATTATTTTTTATTTCTATTCACTTTTTACATATATATTATATTGTAAGAGTTCATAGCAAATTAGTGTCTACTTGTTCATCATGCCTAACTGATATGGTAAACATTTAACGCTTCAAAAGACAAGATATAGGGAAGGGAGAGGTCCCGGGTTTGAGTCAAATGGAAATAGTTTATTATATTATAATTAAAGTATTTAGTCGCAAAGAAGTACTCCACTTTTTTTATAATAAAACAAGAAGGAAGGAAGGACAAAGCAATCGTGAAGACCCCACTATCTTGACGTCTAATATTTGTGAAATCATATATGTCAATTAAGAACCATATTTCTTTTAGGGCTTCTTCCAAAAAAAAAAAAAAAACAACATCCATACTTTTGATAAATATGAAAACTATCTTATTCCAATGGAGGGATCTATAAAGAAGAATATTAGTTTGTCACATGTGATGGCTTATTGAAAATGATCTTAATTTAATCACATGTAAGAATCGACTTTTAGAAACCAAGAATGAGGTGTGTTTAATTTAATTTTTTATTAACTAAGAAATGAGTTGTATCATCACTTTAATTTTTCTCTTTCCTCTCTAAAGATTCCATTATTGACTATTTAATTTTAATTTTATATAATTTAAAATAAGATGATTGGTAATCTTTATCTTTTTGTAATTGTGACATTAAAAATTTGTAGGACATGGAGATCGAGAATTCAAAAGGGTTGGAATCAAATGGGCAAAGTTGAAAGTACTGGCTAAAATATATGGTTCATGAGGGAAATCTCGAGGTTCAATTGGGTTTAACTGTATATTGTTTGTTTTGGAGCTATTTGTTTTCAAATTTTTAAGGACTTATTGTCAATTTTTTTAAAAAGCTAATTTAAAAAGTAAAATATTTCGCTTATTAAAAAGTTTTATTCCATCAAAACAAGAAAAACTTCATCATTGTCCAACAAGAAAGAGGGCTATCAACACTCGTTACTAGAGATGACAACTGAGGTTTAGACAAAAAATTGTTTATTTTTTCACTTCAAATCATTCCATTTAAAAATTAAATAGATGTGAATGGGACAGCTTAGTGGGTTTAAAATTTCAAACACGTATCGCTTACATTCGAGCTTTTGTTTTTATTTTTAATATTTTAATATTTTATTTTTATGTTTATTATATTAAAATTAATATATTTCATAAAAATAAAAATATCGTTAATTTTTATAAATCTATTCTATTAAAAGCACAGTTCAAATCTGAGCTCAACCATAAAGATGACCATGGCCGATATAACTATTGTTGAAAAGTTCAGGTTACTCAGATGTTAACTCATGACCTTAACTATAAAAGTATTAATGAAAGATGCTGATATGCGTTTCTTTCCAATATCAAACTAAAAGCCAAACCATTTGATCAAATACGCAAAAGTAAGAATTGGTTTGCGCTGATGTCACGTCAAATAGATGAGGGTTACGTATATTATGGTCAATATGATGGTGGATCAACTAATTCACGCAGTTGAATTGCAATAAATAGAACAGGTTTTGAAATAGAATATGTCAGGCACCGTACTTTTTTGTCTCCTTATAGAAATCATTTTTTTTTAAATGTGTAAATAATCAACGTGAAAGGGTTTTTATAAAGTGTTGAGTTGTTGGGGAGTTGAGATTTCATTGTCTCAATTTCAATGATTGAAAGATATTTTGATATTTAATATCTAATATGCCCATATGGACGAATGACAGAAATTTTTGTTTTGACCGACCAATCTAATTCACTCTAGAACACTTACGTTCTGATCGGAATGTGTGTAACAGAAATAATATATAAAAATGGTAATGGCGAGTCTTATCAACATAATTATTTCCTCAGACGTCACCAGAATACCTGCCTTCAGTTTTTCTCCTATGCTTTCCATCTAGATCTACTTATATTACAAAAGTGTAAAAATATAATTAAAAATCATTTATAAAACTATAGAAATAATAGGGTATCCAAATGATACCTTCATTAATTCTATTTAAATTAAATAATTACATAACTAATAGTATTCAATAAATTAATCTTTATAAATATTTAAATGATAATAATTTAGTTAATTTTAGCTAAAATAATGGTTATTATATAATCCAAAAATTAATTTTATGAAAAACGATAAACATTTCAAATTAAATCTGAATTTTTGTATCCTATCACAGAATGTAATTTGCAACTTCAATCAACGACTAATACCAAATCAAATGTCTCAAAGAAAATAATCAAGCCGCGACAATAATGTAGTCAATGTGAAGAGTGGGAGCATGGTAATTTACGCTCACAACATTACCTAATACTTAGATATTTAGCATTTTTAGGGTTCTTTGTAAACAAAAGCAACAATTTTTATTTCTTTTGTCCCATCATGAGTTGTACAAGAGGGTTTCGAAATAACGCATAAGTTTACTTTTAAACATACTACACTTAAACTAATCCCTATGAATTATAAAGTGCATAGCGTCTACCACATCATAACTCCATTTATAGTATTCAAACCTCGATACTACTATTAAGCTTAAAAGATACTCTCCAACAATCTCACCTTATATAGGTGATAAGAATATTTTAATACTTTGACTGGTACGGGGCATTCAATTTAATATAAAACTAATTCATTTGTAAAAAAAATGGCACATATAAATTTATTTTCAAAATATTCAATAAAAAAGTAATCTTTTGTTTTTAAAACAAGTGATTCATCAAACTCCGCAGCTTTGAAATTAACCTTAAACCATATTCATCAAACGCCATTAAAATTAACTTTAAAATCGTAATTATAAAATGTGGCTTTTTAAATTTACCTTAAAACCGTAATTAGTGAATATAGTTTCTTAAATTCTATCTTAAAATCTAATTGATTAATGCGCTTATGATTAATTTTTAAAATCAAAATTTATGTATATAGTTTTAAAAAAAATTAATGTTGAACGCTTGCTGACCACTAAGTGGCATCCATAAAATAAAATAGAATAAGAATAATAAATAAATAAATAAATCAATCAAAATCAAGGCTTCAGGGAACCGGGATTTGGGGAAGAAAATGCCAAAATGGGAACCATCTAAAGAAAGGAGTACTGAGGGATTAAAAGAAGGTGGTGAGAGATTTTTATTTTTTTAAAGAGAGAAGATGCAAAGGGATGAATTTGGGGGGGAGAAAAGAAATAAAATAATTAATAAATAAATAAATAAAATCAATCAAAAATCAAGGTTTGGTGGGAAACCGACTTATAAGAAACGCCAAAATGGAACCATTTAAAAAGAAAAAGAGGGATTAGTAAAAGAAGATACATTTTTTTTATAAAAAGAATATGGTGGATATATATATATATATATATATATATATATATATATATATATATATATATATATATATATATATATATATAAAAGAGAAGGATCAAAAGCGAGGAATTTGGGGAGAAAAAGAAAAATAAATAAATAATTAATTCAATTAATTAATCAATTAAAAATCAAGGCTTCAGGAATCGGGGATTTGGGGAAGAAATGACAAAATGGGGAACCATTTTTTTAAAAAGGAGGGATTAAAAAAAAGAAGGTGGTGGGATTTCTTATTTTTACTTAAAAGAGAAGGAACCCTGAGAAATTCCAATTTCTGAAAATGACAAAAATCAGACTTCAAGTTATAAATTGTTATTTCGTTAAAAATTAAATTTATTCTCTAGATCCTGATGACGAACCATTTCACCGGTTTGAATCGCCCTCGAAATCTAGCTAGCACGTCGACTGGGTCGACCGACATAGTCAAAATTTACACATTTTCGAGGCATCGCAAGCCGGGGTGCCATAAACGACATAATAAAGTTACATATTGTGGAGACCCGAGAAATTCCACCAAAATGGCAAAATCAGACTTTGATTACAAAATTATTTCAAGTTAAAAATCCGAAATTTATTCTCTAGATATCGGATGACGAAACGGATTGCAATTTTTGAATTGTCTCACAAATCTAGCATCGTGTAAATTGGCTAAATTCGAGACAATGAACTTACACTTTTCGAGGTACGCCTGCCGGGTGCTCGTGAAAAAAACGATTTTCTCGATACTACCGAAAGTCACATATACACGACTCATGTACCATAAGTGGAAGGAGTAGAGAAATGATGAAATGGACGACCGAGATATGCCGGAATGTCAAAACCGGTAAAATGAAGGACATATTAGGCATTTTCGATTTTGATTTTAAGTCACAAAGTGACAAAATCGTATAGTGCATCTTCTCCTTCATTAAGCCAAAAGAAACGCGGGGGAAGAAGGAAAAGGGAAGGGGGGAGATGCAAAGTAATAAACACAGGCTCTAGAACGCCCAATTTCTCTCTAGAATATTCATGACCGACCGCCTAAGCAGCCTTTCTGGGACAAGAAGGAAAAACCTGCTCTATGAGCGTCTACGCGCAGCACACGAGATTTGTGAGTTTTTTGACAAACTCGAGAGGTAGGCTCTCCCCACTGGGTTTTATTCTTCGCTTAAGTACTATGTTAATGCTCTCGGTCAAGCTGAGGCCTCGAACGTAGCCGCTTGACGGCTCCAAACGAACTCGAAATGTTTGATTTGAGACCCACGAACAAATCAGATCGTCTAATGGACTGTTTGCTAGCTGTGTGATGAATGGTTCCATAAATCACGTATTGGTTTGATTCAGCCTAAATGGTCGAAATAATGGGTTCACAAAGTGAACCTGATGATTGTGTTTGATAGAACAAGAATGAGGGTTTTACCGTTCTAAAATGTGCAATTTCAAAAAATATAATTTGTGAAAATATGGGTCAATGGGCAATTCAAATCGAATTGCTCATGGTTTAATCATTAGCCCAAGTGAGCTAATTTTTGATGTTTGAGATGATAATTACATAACATGATTGTGTGATTTAATTTTTTATGTGAATATATTCATGTATATATTTGCATGCGAATTAGACTCCATAATTGGCATACATGCATTCCATATGCACCTAACATCCTAGGACATGGAGCGAAATGCATGGTATGAGTCTGTGAGAAATGGTCTGGAGGGGTCATTTAAAATGTTAATCACCTGGAGGGGTGGTCCAAATTAAAATATCACCGGTCTGGAAGGCCCAATTGATATTCACTGAGGGCAGTCCATTAAATAACATTATATCAATCGTCGGGAGGCAAAATTGATATATAATAACATCTGAGGGTTGCCCACAAACTAACAAAACTATACTCCCTTGCTATCACGAGGCTTGGGGGCGAAAGTGTGAGAGAGCTCTGCGGAGGACTCTGGGGTTCCGAAGCCACCATGTGTGATTATCTGGCAGGGATCATGCATTTGCTTGAAATGTATGTTTTATTTCGAACATTGGTAATCGCACTTAGCGGAGAGTGTACCCACTTGGGGGCACCCACTACTCGGGAAGCATTAGCCTCACCCTATCGAGGGATATTATTGTTTTACTGTGCAAATGTGGAGCACGCGAGAGACCTACTGGTCCTAGAGGTCGAAAGAAGAAAATGAATTGTGACTCTTATTTTATGATGCATACTGTATTAGAATGTTAGAATTTAATATATGTTTAAAAGAGAATTAATTTAACTCTTTGAAACTATTGGACATAGTTGCTTGTATTATGATGAGTATCATTTATCATTCATGGATCGCTTTTAATTATGTATTTGGATTTCATGATGTTTGGGATTGTGTCTATGTGTTATAACCTGGTAGAGCCCCGTACAAAGGAGACTCTACCCGATTTCTAAAGTGGCGTTGGGTAACCCGACATCCACTTGTATTTTATGAGTCTGACTTGTGAATAACGAACCCTGGATCGAGGGTGCTCACATAAAGCCTATATCGAGCTTAGGCATACGAATACCTAGGAGCCTGGTTTGGGTATCCATCACCACTAGTGTGGTTTTGATGATAAGTGTGTGCTGAGATTACCAGGGAAATCACTGGCAAAACTAGACACCGCATGCACGTGTTTATGTTTGCACCAAGGAAATGTTGTGTGAATGTTTTACGAATGGTATAAAATTGGCAAGCTAAGTGAGTTAGAAACTTCTAGGGTGTTTAGTGATTAGCAATATTAGGAACTTTTGGAAGTTTTACGCGGAGTAAACTGGAAGAATAAAATAAAAGAAATAAATTTTTAGAAATTTATTTGTCGGCCGAATAATGAAATGAAACTGTAATAAATTACTAGGTTAAGTGTTAGATCGTGACGCTTTGAGAAAATTGAAACAACATGGTCCGTAAAAAAAAAAAAATTTAATAAATTTTTATAAATTTGTTTGTCATGAGATGAAGAAAATAATTTTCTAAGGTTTTACAAAGGTAAAATCAAGAAGATTGAATAAAATAATTTTTATAAATACATTGAAGCTGTATGTATGGGCAAGTAATAGGCTACCGCATCAAAGGAGCAGCGCAAAAAAAAAAAAAAAAAAAAAAAAAGGGCCACCGGATGATTTTAAAAAAAAAAAAAAAATTTTTCGCGCGCAAACTCGACTGAGGAGTTGGTGTCGCGACATCCTTGCGTCGCGACCGGGCTGTTTAGACTGAGGTCCTAGTCATATTACGAAATTCATGTTGTGACCGAGAAAATGAATTTGAGGTCGCGACATGACTCAGGTCATACTTATTCGCCGCCGTGAGGTTGCGTACAAGAAATGGACATCGCACTGGGTGGATTGGCTTACTGGGAGGTTTGCGTTGGCACCCCCGCTTTGAGGTCGCTAATTTGTGAGTGTTCAGGGGTGCGTCGCGATATCGGTTTGATGTCGCTGATATACTGGTCGCTTTGATGTCGCTGACATCGCGAGGTCGCCAATTGGGTACCGCTCATGCGGCGTCATGGCTGCACGCCGCGACGCGCGCCATGCGCCGGCGCCATGCACACACGACAGCTTGTCAGGCGCGCGAAGCATCGCCCCACACACGGGCACCGCGCGGGCAAAGGTGCACGCTAATTCGGCTCTGCGCGACCGTGTTCAACCCGGGCCAGACAAGCAGAATCGTTTTAGGGTCACTGTTCATGGACACTGTTCATAAACACTATTCATAGGTAAAAAAAAAAAAAAAAGAGTACAAATTTTTTTAAAATTTTCTTGTGTATGATTTAATATATGAAATATTCATATTGCATTTACTATAAATGTATCGAATAGTGTGTGAAAAAAATATGGTGCGAATAGACTCGAGGTCAGAGCTTATGTTCTGAGATACTTCTATTGAATTGTAACCTGCAATTAGACAAAATTTTGAAAATAAAATTTTCAAACGAAATTTTTGAAAATAAATTTTTGTTGAAAACAATATTTTAACAGTAAAATTAATTGCCTCAGACATTCAAAAATGTAAGGACAATGTGTATACTGATGACGTATGATTAGTGTCTCAAATGTTTATGCCTTAGAGATAATCGTATTGAGATTTAATCACATGTTAATTTATAGGTATAGATGGCTAGCAGACCCAGGACGTAGAGGACGTTTCACGTGCTAACGTCGCACCACCGACACTGACCAGCCGCCCATGTTCGATCGCATGCCTTGTCGAATGAGGTGTCATAAATACGCTATCCACGTGTCAGAAGGTGTAGTCAGAAGGTCCTAGTGGAACTCCAAAGGTTTAAAGGCCACCATCCTCCCATTCATGGGGAGGAGATCCGAAGGGTGGCGGGACCATTGGTTTATGCAGATCGAGAACGTACTGGAGGCGATGGAGATCACCCGACACGACCAGGATCAAAGCTACCGTATTCCAGCCAGGGCGAGGCCCTGGGCATGGGCGGGAGATGAGTTAGGACCTCTAGAGACCCAGAGGTTGCGACATGGGCGTAGCTCGTGAGCTATTCATGGGCAAGTATTCAGAGACCCGCGAGGACATAAGGCCTGAGTTCCTATAGGCTGGAAGCAGGCGAAGGACCGATGGACCATGTGGCTAGGATTCATGAAGCTACCGATGTCGACATGATTACGGCCACCGACCGCCAAGGTGAGGGGAGAGATTTCCGAGAATGGACTACTTTGTCCATTGGCCGGGATTGTAGGACTTCGCCCACGGATGGATTCCATGGTCAGACAACCTCGACCATAGAGCAGAGATGTAGGATGCTCCTCAAGCACCCTGGGATGCGAGCAGTTAAGGGCAAGATAAGGACAACTGGCCTTCCTCCAATTGTGGAAGAGGCGTAGGGCCCTTAGTTCATGGTAGAGATCTCATAGTCACTACCATCCCGGCTAGGGACATGAGAGTTGCCACAAAGGTGACGATGAGAGTTTCCGCTGACAGATGGGTGTGTGCTGGCTCATTGTCGCAGCTGGACACATGAGACTGGATCAGCCCCGCAGACAGGATCCTGTGGTTTTGGGACATCACCGGTCCCAGTCGGCATAGGACAGAGAGGGATACAAGACATTCTCCAGACAAGACAAGACAAAAGCCGAGGGGCCGCCTCTTCAGCCGTGAGCTACACGGGCACCCCACATTTCATTGTGCGCCCGAGAGGCTAGTAATGGGTAGAGGGCGTAGTGGGACGAGGCCCACAGCAAAACACGTGGGTCTAAGGCGTGTCTACGCCACACACCGTGAATCGAGCCGCCAGGAGCAAGCTAGCCATGGGTACGTTGCTATCTCGCCATGGGCTAGGGAGTGTTATTTGATTCCTCGTGCTTCGCATTCATTCATCGCCGCATAAGTCGTGATCGAGTCGGGCTTCTAGAGGCTGAGACCTTAAAGGGAGCCTTTGTATGTTGTGAGTTCTCCCTAGGATTAGGCGAGAATAGGAATGATATGGCCGAGGTCGCGAAATGGGAGATCTCTGGGACTCTACTTACAAAGTGGACCTCGAGGATCATGACATGTCGAGTTCGATGTCATCCCTGGGACGGATCGTCAGACAAACCATGTGGTCGTTATCACGCGAGAGCAGAGGCTACCACCTACACGTAGGATCTGCACTGCAGGGTCTTTCAGGGGGACAACACATATTTTGCCCCGTATAGTATATGAGTCCAAGTGTCGTGGATGTTAAAGGTGTCAAGTAGCGAGCCTTACTCCTGTAGGACTAGGAGAAACCAGACTTAGATCTCACCTTTAAAAGAGATGAAAGCATGTGGATGTTTTTCCGTGACGAAGCTACCCTGACTACCTCCACGTAGGGCAAGACTTTGGCATCGAAAGCCATGCACCCCCGGCACTTCACCTATCTTTATGACTCGCATAGACGGCACCGCTGAGTTCGCAGAACTCCGAAACCGGGGCTTAGTTGCGAGCTATCGGCAAGGGGGTCTGGCAGAATCGGCACTTCACCAGGCTCCGATTCGCTGTGAAGAAGAAGGACAAAGAGACCCTTGGTATTGCATTGACTACAGACAGTTGAACAGGGTTACGATCAAGAATCGGTATCCATTCACAGGGATTGGCGATTTGTTTGATCGAGTTGAGAGGAAGCGGCGAGTCTACTTTCCGAGATAGACCTTCGCACTAGTTACCATCGGCGTGGTTAGGGACATCGAGATATACCTAAGGCAGGCGTTTGAGATGCGTTATGGGCACTTTGGTTTACGGTGATGCCCTTTGGATTGGCGAATGCGCGGTATTCATGGATCCTCATACATCAAATATTCCAACCCTATTTAGATCAGTTTGTTGTAGTCTTCGTGGATGACATCTTGATCTACTCCCAGTCAAAGTGGGAGCATGAGTATCACTTGAGGATCGTTTTACAATTGTTGAAAGACCATCAGCTATACGCCAAGTTCAGTAAGTGCGAGTTCTGGCTTACTGAGGTGAGATTTTTGGGACACGTGGTGTCGGCGTCGGAGTGTCGATGGGCGAGAGAAGGTCAGTGGTGATGAGTTGGGAGAGTGTCGGTCTTGAGATCGTAGTTTCTTGAGATTGGCTGGAGTATTCTGGGGAGAGATTCATTGAGGATTTCTCGGGATGCTTGGCACCTGATAGGTTGACCGAAAGGAAGTCAAGTTTGATTGGGATGACCCGATGAGGAGGCATTCCGGGAGTTGAAGAGGAGACTTACTTCGGCTCCATCTTGATGATCCGGACGAGACGAGTACACGGTATATTGTGATGCCTCGAGGGCGGATTGGGATGTGTTTTGGTGCGGTTCGGGAGGTAGTAAAGCTTGGTTCGTCAAGCGAAGAATCACGGCGAATTACCCACACCACGACATGGGGTGCGGTAGTAGTCTTCGCCTTGAAGATTTGGCTCCACTACTTATATGGCGAGGAATTTGAAGTGTACTCGGACCGTAAAGTCGAAGTATATTTTCCACACAGCGGGACCTCAATATGAGAGCAAGCAGAGATGGATGGAGTTCTAGAGAGGATTATGAAACCGCTGCATTACCATCTTGGTAAAGGTAAATGTAATTGGCCCCGATGCACTCGATCGGAATTCACGAGGAGGCGTTAGGTACAGTATAGCTTCTCGGGAGTGACGGATGCTCGGGAAACGTGGGACGAGTTTGGGGCTGCGGTCACGTGACCCGGTTTCAGGCGCATGGGAGTTTAGTGGCTACACCGTCTCTATTGAGCGAGTGATTGAGTCGGGCGGGACGAGATAGTATCCATCGGGGACCGGAGTGCAATTCGGTGCGGGTGAGGGCTGGACCATCAACACGGATGAGTAGTCTCAGGTGTAGAGGACGGTGGTGGTTCCCACATTCAGCCAGGTTGAGAGGAGATTCTCAGGGAGTTTCACTGCTCTCGATTTGCCGTACATCCAGGTGGCACGAAGATGTATCAGGATCTTCGTCGCCGATACTATTGGAGTTGGATGAAGAGACATGTAGGGGACTTTGTTCGACGATGTCTCACATGTCAGCGAGTTAAATTTGAGCACGAGAAGCCCGGCGGGGCTTCGCGATACGTGGAGGTGGCTGAGTGGAAGTGGGAACACGTCACGATGGACTTTGTGACCCACTTGCCATGGACGCAACAGAAGCATGGCGCGTTATGGGTGATTGTGGACCGGCTCAGGAAGTCGGCACATTTTCTAGCTGTACGGATGACCTTCGCCTTGGAGGGATTCTGCCGGTTATACATTCGAGATAGTAGGCTACGCTGAGTGCCGATATCCGTAATGTCGGATAGGGACCAGGAGTTTACGGCGCGCACGGAAGAGTTTCAAAGGCTATGGAGCACCTGATGACTATGAGTACGTTCCACTCTCGAGACGGATGGTCGATCTGGGGAGGACTATCTGATGATAGAGGACGTGCTACGAGGCATGCGTCTTGGATCATGGGGCAGGCTGGGAGGGCATTGCCCTTAGTGGGTCGCCTACAACAACGGTTATCAGGCGAGGTATCGGATGGCACCGTGTGGCCTTTGTATGGGAGGCCCATCTGGTCGTGGATTGTGTTGGGCCAAGGGTGGGTGAGAGTTCCATCACTGAGTCTGATCTAATTAGAGACACCTCCAGGAAGGTGGCGTGATACGACGGCGTCTTCTCGCGAGCCGGAGCGGCGGAAAAGTGGGCGGATGTGCGACGTTGACCCTTAGAGTTCGAGGTTGGGGATCACGTCTTCTTGAAGGTGATGCATAAGAGAGGAGTGGTCAGATTTGGCAAGCGCGGGAAGCTATCGCCTAGGTTCATTGGACCTTTCGAGATACTCGAAAGGGTAGGCACCGTTGCGTACCGGTTAGCATTACCGCCCAGCATGTCAGGTGTCCACGAGGTGTTTCACTTCTCCATGCTCGATCTCTCGAATCCGGCTCATGGTGGATTGGGAGACTGGATTGAGGTTGACACTTATAGGACCTTCGAGGAGGGACGGTGTGCATCGTTGATAAGTAGTGATCAGGTTTTGCGGCCTTGAGTAGTGAAATTTAGTGAAAGTCTTATGGAGGCATGGGTGGAGGTACACGTGGGACGCGAGGGACGTGATGCGGGGCGCTTTTATCAGCTATTGTTTAGGGATGAAGGTCACGTGGTTTAGTCGTTTAAAATTTAAATATTTGTTTATGTGCGGTAAAGTGCACGTAGCATATGCACGTGTAATTGATTATGAATTATCTAAATTTTGGGACGAAATTCCTTTTAAGGAGGGGAGAATGTAAGACCTAAGAAATTCCAATTTCTGGAAAATGGGCAAAATCGTAATTTTGATTACAAAATTGTTATTTCGGTTAAAAATCCGAAATTTATTCTCTAGATATCGGATGATGAATCAGATTGCACCATTGGAATCGTCTCGCGAAATCTAGCTAGCACGTAAAATTTTGTCGGGTCACGAGACGGTTAGATTTACACGTTTTTGAGACATACATTGTTTGGGTCTTAGTAAAGCGATTTTCGATACCTCTGAAGAGTCACATATAGCACGTACTCATGTACCATAAATTAGTATGAGTAGAGAAACAATGAAAATGGGCAGTAGAGGATAGTCTTAGAATGTCAAGCGGTAAATGAAGGGACATAATAAGGCATTTTGGATTTTGATTTTAAGTCGCAAAGTGAAAATAGTGTATAGTCTGTCTTATCGCCGTTAAGCCAAAGAAGCGTGGGAAGAAGGAAAAGGAAAAATGCGTTGGCCAAACATGGAGAAAATTCTAGAGAGAAGGCGTCGACATAGAATATCAAGCCGTCGGCCGTCGGCGGTCTTAGACGAAGGAAAGCGTACATGGCCCAGCGGGAGGCGCTGCGTGGGTGCGAGATTTGTGAGTTTTTGACCAGACTCAGGAGGTAGGGGTTCTCCTACTTGGGTTTTATTCTTCGTTTAAAGTAATATGTTATTTCGGTTGGTTGGGGCCTTGAGCGGCCGTTTGATCGATTCAAATCTTAGGCAGAGAAATGTTCGGATTTGAGACCATGAACAGTCATTATCCTGCGGTCTGTTTGGGTTAAATGTCGATGAATGGTTCCATAAATATCACGTATTGGACTCTGGTCGGGCGGAAATGACGAGAAATGCGGGTTCCATAGTAGACGATGATTTAATGTTTATTAAGACGATAAATGAGGTTTCTTTTGTTCACAAGCGATAATTTCAAAAAATATAATTTGTGAAAACTATGAGTTTGTGTGACACACGAGCCAGGGTGCGTTCAATTCACACTTGTCGGCCGCTGGAATCTGAGAGTGGATGTCGGGGTTGGCCTTCATGAGAAAATGGGTAGAGTCTCAGCATGCGGGGAGAACTACCACGAAATCTATTCTCATATGCCAATAAAGCAGTCTGATATAATCAAATATATTCAATCACATGATAATAAAGCCACTTGGGCCCCCATAAACAATACTCAATATACATACGACTACGAATCCAGTTATATACCCAATAGATTGAGAGTTTAAAATCTGTTTCAACTGCCTCTGACATATATTAAAAATACTCGGAATTCTAATACATGTAAATATCGTCAAAGCCAAAGCCACAATCAGAAACTTTTCTTCTAATCTCGGCCTCTAGGACAAGCGGAGTCCCTACGCACGCTCACTGTGCACCGCCAAAAGGGGGTCCCACGACGGGGTGAGCTAAAAACTCGATGGGAGAATCGCCTAGAATGGAGCTGTCGCACTAAGTGCGATTGCAATGTTCAAGTAAACCACGCACATTCAAGCGAATGCGCAGTCACCTTGAGATATGCACGCGATAACTCGGATCCGGAGTCTCAGAGCTCTCTCACACTCGCATGCATGTAGAAATTATTGTTTTATCGGTGGACAACCCTCAGATGTGTATATATATATCAATTGAGGCGCTCAGACGATTGATATATTATTTGTTTAATGGACTACCCTCAGATGAAATATCAATTGGGCATCCCGGCGATTGATGTTTTAAATTTGGAACTTCTCTCAGATAATTAATGTTTTAGACAACCCTCAGGAACCGTTTTCTCACAGACTCATCTCATGCACTTTCGGCTCCTATAATCCTAGGGTGTTAGGTGCATATGGAATGCATCTTATGCCGGTTGTCTGATGCAATCCATGCAAATATATAAACATGAATATACTCGCATACTTGAGTAGCACAATCGTATATGAACATTTGCTTCATTACATCAAAAATTAGCTCACTTGGGCTAATGATCAAACACGAGCAATTGTTTAATCCTTTCGGCCCGAGCACATATTCACACGAAAATATATTTTCGTATCCCTTTATTCCTATGAGCAGTAAAAACTGGGTTTCACGATTCAAACACACATCCATTCGATGGTTCACTTTGTGAACGGGTTTTTTCTTGACCATTTATTGCTATCACATCTGTACCATTTAATCCATAAATCTTTCGATTTACCCAAACAGCCCACACCGAGTTACGGGCTGCACCATAGCTAAAATTTTCAATAATTCGGTCCCATGTTTGGGACCAATCGAAAGCAAGCCTATGGCCCTCTTTCGGCTCAAACATTTGCAAAAAATACTTAAAAGCAGGAATTAAAGCATGAAGTATGGAAATTGACCTCTTGGGTTGTCAAAAACTCCTGAGCAGGAGTCCACGCATGCTTTCTTTCAGCGTGAGCGTTTTCTTTTCTCGGCGTGGCCGTTGTCAGGATCAGCGTATTCACAGAGAAAAGTCGATTTCTCTCTGAAGCCTTGCGTTTCGTTTCTCCCCCAGCTATACTGTCCCCCTTCCTTCATTTCGCGTTTTGGCCTTTGATTTGGGAGATGAGCAGCACATGACACTTTTTATCTTTTAGTAACCCAAATCAATTTCAAAATGACCATTTCGTCGCTTTTCGTTTCAGATTTGATATTCGACACTATTTAAACCAATCCATTTTCATTATTTCTCTACTCATACCACTTGTAATTTTATGAGTACTTGTTATGTGTGACTTTCGTGTGAAAATCCTTTATAGTAACGCGCGATCACCTCAGCGTGTTAATGCCGTGCATCTACCGAGATTACGGCGAAATTTTACTTGCTAAACGTTTGTGAGGCAATTCCAGCGATGAAATCCATTTCATCATCCGAAGGTCTGAAATTAGTGCGGATTTTTGCTTGCCGAAATCACAATTTTATGTCGAAATTCTGATTTTGCCCTTATTCGAAAGTGAAATTTCTCGGGTCTTCTGATTTGGTCCGTAAATTCAAAATTCAATTGCTTAGCATATTTGATCGATAGCCATTAGAGCTAATTTTGATGTTTGAGATAATAATTACATAACATGATTATGTGATTTAATTTTTATGTGAATATATTCATGTATATATTTGCATGTGAATT